>CAJGYO010000009.1:2480275-2859085 GCA_904845875.1 Miscanthus lutarioriparius
ATGAAGCATTTAAGTAAATTCTACAACAAAGCAAATCTCCCATGGGTTCAGCTAATATGGAGCAAATACTATACCCATAAAGTCCCACATGCTGCTAGAGAAGTCGGATCCTTTTGGTGGAAGGATGTGCTCAGGCTCAACATCATTTTCAGGGGTATTGCCAAATGTGAATTAGGCAATGGTGCTTCTGTTTGTTTCTGGGATGATCTCTGGACAGACTCAGTGCTATCTCAGACATACCCAAGATTGGCCTCATTTGCTAGAAATGAAGATGCATCTGTCATGGAAATTATGGAAGCAGATGATTTGGACACTATCTTTTTCCTACCCCTCTCGCAGCAAGCCTGTGAAGAACTTGAGATGCTACAAGCTCATTTGGAAGATCAACCATATGATGAGGAGGCAGCAGATCATTGGGTCCCAACCTGGGGGAACACCTACACAGCTCATCGCTTCTACTCACAGGTGTTCAACAATCTTGATGCACACCCAGCCTACAAGATCGTCTGGAGATCCAGGTGTACTCCACGAGTGAAATTTTTTGCTTGGTTGGTTTTAGTTGATCGGCTCAATACCAAAACTATGCTACGAAGAAGACATCTCAATATCCAAGGTGACGCCATGTGTGTCATGTGTGATGCTAGAGAAGAGGAGACTCTTGATCACCTTTTCTTTGAATGCCAATTCGCAAAGGAGTGCTGGGCAACCATTCAGATAGATTGGGATGTATCGCTATCGCTGCTGGACAGGTATACACAAGCTCGTGAAGCTCATACCATTCCCTTCTTCACAGAGGCAACTCTGATAGCGGCGTGGGAGCTATGGAAGGTTCGTAACGACAAAGTGTTTCAGAGAACAGATCCAACCCCGAGCTTATGGCTGTCGAATTTCATAAACCAATGTAATCTTCAGTCTATTCGTTTCAAGGATGATCTAAGATCATCCTTCTGTGTTTGGTTAGATGCTTTCAGTTAAGCTGCATGTAAGTAAACTATGTACCCTTGTTTTAAAAATT
This sequence comes from Miscanthus lutarioriparius, assembly GCA_904845875.1. Taxonomy (NCBI): domain Eukaryota; kingdom Viridiplantae; phylum Streptophyta; class Magnoliopsida; order Poales; family Poaceae; genus Miscanthus; species Miscanthus lutarioriparius. The sequence continues at coordinate 2,481,291 of CAJGYO010000009.1, forward strand.
AATTAAAAGTCCTGCACTGTGGAGATCTACTCCACAGTATTTTCGGTCAAAAAAAAAACAGTTCTGACAGAAAAGTAAGCAAACATGGATAGCAAGGAAATGAAAGGAGTGGGCTTACTTGGGCCGGTGAAAATCGGCCTGCTCCTTGATACGGCTGACACGGCCCATTTCTGGGCCGGCCTCAAGGGTCTCCCTGAGTTCCTGTAAACAAGAATGCTTACATGTCATTCTTCGGACCTTACCCAATGTACTACCTCTGTCGATCTTCATTGGTGCTCATATTGATACCGCTGCTCTTGACATTATAGGAAAAGCTGGTTTGACGCAGCTAATTTGGCAACTGCTGCGAAGACGCTCAAGGTCGTCAATGATTTGGTTGAGCGCTGATAAGCAGGACACGCGTAACTTTGATGGCAGGCGCAGCACTCAACAGGAGATGGAGCTTGCACGATCCATGTACACCACCAGCTCTCTTTCTGGGCTCTCCACGTAACAGAACTGCACACGTGTGTCGCCTCGGGTACAACGGCCAACGGCCCAAGCCCATAACCAGCCGTTAATTAGACAAATGCAGCCCAAATCAAACCAACGAAACGTGTGAGACTACAAATAGGAACATAAATTGCATTGAACAATATTCAGCATGCATGGGCTCTAGACCCTATCAAATTTGTGTGTGCTACCCAAATTCACCATTCCACTACCCATCCATGTTGGCCCCTACTCCCCATCACCCAAATCCTGCATCGCTGGTTTCCTCCTCGCTCGACTCCACCTAGGACGCACGACCTCCACCCACATCCGCCTGCCGCCGGCGTTCGCCCAGTAGCCTGCCACCAGCGACGCATCCACCTCGGATCCCGCCTCCTCTTCCAACGACGGCCCGGATCTCACCCAAGCGCCATTCCCAGCGCCCAGGCACAGTCTCTGACGCTGATGGCACCCAGCGCGGCGGGTCTTGCGCAGGTGCAGGCGGTGTTGTCCTGTTCGCCACCGGCGGGCCGCCCCTGGCGCATGCGGTGCCACCCTGACGCGTGGGCAGTCGTCCCCATACCCACGCTGCGGCCTTGCCTGGCGCGCGGCGGCCCTCAAGCCGGCGCAGCTCCACACGCGGCCACGGCTCGCCGGCGTTGGAGCGCCTCCACGCCAACGTCAGATCCCACCATGAGGGAAGGAGGAAAGAAGGATGATGACATGTGGGTCTCGCGCGTCATTAACTACTCGAACAAATTTGGGAGCCTTGGTTTACCTGGTATTATCAAAAGAAGTGGCTACCCAAACAGATAAATAGGAGGTCCAATTTGGAAAGCATTGATGGAGATTACGGATGGAAGGGGTGCGTGTTACTGTATTTTGGAGCACTTGCATGGTGCTAAAGCTTTTTTTTTTAAAAAAAAATTGAAATTGCACGAAGCTAAACACTACCGGAGACTGTGTATTTACCGAGTGCTCCGAAAATTACCGAGTGTGAAAAGTCGGGGCACTCGGAAAACATTATTTACCGAGTGCCAACACTCGGAAAACATAAACACCCGGTAATAAACCTCTTTACCGAGTGAGCACACTCGGTATATTCAGACACTCGGTAAAAGACGGGTGCACTTTCGGTAAAAATGGTCACTTTCGGTATTAACGTGCCACGTCAATTAGGACAGCAACCGTGACCAGGCGGCGTCGGGCATGACATGTTTACCGAGTGTTATGATCATACACTCGGCAAACATGAAACTTTTGCCGAGTGTTGGGCCCAATACACTTTCGGTAAACACTATATTTTACCGAGTGTATTGTCCCAACACTCGGTAAAATTCAACCAAATTTCTTGTTTTTCCCTTCATTCTTTTCCTCTATCCACATATGGTATTTAGTACTCCATTCCAAAATATGGTGTTTATTTCAATTTATTTACTATATTTCACAAAAGTTTCATTCTTTATGAAAATTAGGAACATATCGTGTGAATTTAATTGTAATAATTAAAATCGAACTTGATAAATCACAAGATTGGAAGAATTAACATTGAAGCATACATCTATGTTATAGAAAAAAAAATTTAGTAACGTTTTGGAAGTATTTTTACATTAAATGGTTTGCCGAACCGGTACATCTCCCAAAGAGATGCTAAACATTCACAATGACGAGTAGGATTTCTATTAAGAGTGAAATTCAACAATATGATTTGAACTTGGAATTTTTAGATAGTAAATAGATGACATGAAATAGTTCGTGTGAAAGTTTGGTGAATTTTAGGATTAAATTGGCATTTTTCTTTTTGTTTTGCATGAAATAATGGATCTGATTACGAGTGTGACAAAAACACTTTCGGTAAAGGTTAGCCACGGCCCACTTCTACCACGGTTGCTACATTTACTGCCGTAGATATGGGCACTTTCGGTAATATACCAGGCTTATGTTTACCGTCTTGTGTAGATCTGGGCACTTTCGGTGAAACATGTACCCCATGTCATTGGGCTGCGGTACTTGAGTTTACCGAGTGCATTACATCTAGGCACTCGAAAAATAAACATTCAACACAGCCGTTTCTCCCTCAAATCGTGCACAGACACACACACACACACACACGCCTCCCCACCGCCCAGGGCCGCCGCTGGCCTCCTCCCTCCACCGCCGCCACCGGGCGGTCCCCACAGCTGCCGCCACCGGAGAGCGGAGAGAGAGATAGCGGCACCGGCGCACCGGACGGCGATCCCCCGCCGCAGCGCCTTGCCCGTGCTCCTCCTTCGCTCCCGTTCACGCGGGTGGGGTGGGGTGGGCCCAGCAACAACGGCGACGGCGAGCACTCTCTCCTCCTCCACCACCGCCACTGGGAGGGCGGTCACCCGCCACCACAGCTGGGACTGCCGCCGCCATGCAGCCGCCTCCTCCCTCAAGCTCGGACCTGCTCATCTGTTGACTGAATTAGGTAACACACCATCGCCTCCCATGCATCCGCTTGGCATTACAAAACTAGACAGCACAGCTTCATCACATCAAAGGGCTTATTCTCTTGATTTGGATTTATTTTACCACCCTTTTATTGTCGTCCCCATTATCTGGAAGCAACACAACCTAGTCCACTACTCCATCAGTTTATTCTAGTGCTGGCTAGCTGCTGGCTTAGGACATGGGTCATTGGGTCCTGCCTGCTGTGCCTTCAAAGAAATCTGAGTGCTCTCTGCGAGCTCCCAGGAAATCTCTGCCCACTGAAAATTGTTGAACTATCACAATGAAAATAATCAGTTGAACAAAGTGAATCTCTTGGTAGAGCTGGAAATGGGCTAGACCGTACATGGTTGTATCAATAACTATTTAAGCACCAAGATCAAATTAAGTTTATTCATGTTCTGGCCTTTCTGGATGAATAGGAAGAACTCGAATAGGAGGAGCACTCACCTGTAGTATGAGTAGGTAGATGTCGGAGAGCCCAAGTATCTCCAGTTTGGCAGCTTTTAGTACTAAAATTACAGTACCAGGACTGTTGAAATAGAAGAGGGCTTAGTTACGCAAAAGTGAGTGGATAAACAGCACTATAGTCATATAGTGAAGAAACCAAAAGTAACAATCCACCCACTCAGGAAATGGAAGCAATAGTAAGCTCAAAATTGACATCTAACAAATTAGGAAAAATCGAAGATGCAACATATAGGTGCCCCATTAACGTCATTACATCATCTACATTGAATGTAACATAACAGAAAGAAAAAGAAGTAAAGATGGAAATACAAGTCACCACGGAAATACCTGAAACCTAGCAAATTGCCTTTATTGGGCAGTCATAGTCCTCATTGCGGTTTCAGCATATTTCCTCAGTGCCCGGTTGCTTTGGCCAGAAGATCTCTCATTGCCGGTTGAGCATACATCCACATCTCTACTATAAATTCCATCCTTTCCACTAGAGAATAGTAGCTGAACCCTGTACTCCTAGCTGCCGTTCCATCCTTTCCACTAGAGAATAGTAGCTGAACCCTGTTCTCCTAGCTGCCGTGCAAGTATTTCTAAGGCTGCTATGTACACCACTTCAATTACAATCCTTCTTCAAATGTTGAGGGATCAGAGCACACGCTTTCCAAGGTTGCTTATGGTAGGACCTAGGAATCATAGAGGATTGAGTGGCGACCCCAAATTGGGAAAGGGAGAATGGTTAGCCCACCACTCAGGGTGTGACTCCGTGGTTGGTGGACGCAGAAGACAAATAGCCAGAACCTTTTTGCAAATCTAGTAACCAGGAAAAGGGTTGCCAGCCAACAGTTTTGGGTGTGCCAACTTTCCCAGCGAACAGGATTTCACTGAGGTCCTGTCACGCAATAATAATTTTGACAGCAATACGTGAGGCAGAGATGACAGAAGAAAGTGCCCGTGCTAGTATGTCTAGTGGCACAAGTGCTTCTACCATGAGGCTTTAATATGTTAAAAAAAGTTAAAATGATTCAGGAAAGGAGCTTTTTTTTCCAGATCGTTACCACTACCACAAACTGTGATGTGAAAGATACTAATTACAAAAGGGGAAAAGAGAACTTTTGGGCTGCCTAGCTATCCTAACGTGGGACTTCATGAAGATGCCATCCCCAGCTAATAATGGAAGATCCCTCTAATGATATCAGACTCAGTGGCAAGCATGTAAACCTGAAATGTTCCTTTAAATGGACAGACCCCCACCACAAGCAAATTCTACTGCATGCAAACCTGATGTGGGGCACTGAATATTAGCGCACATTAGACTTTGATGTGGGCAAAACTCTAACAAGATGACCTGATAGGTACCCAAAATATCCTCCCAGTACTATTGTGAGTTTGACAACAATAAAGGACCACTTTGCCACTGAACTTTCATTTCCATTGTTCATAAGGATGCACTCATGAAAAGACCACATGAAAGTGTCCTAGATAGTGAGAAACAGCTCTATCTTAACAGTACAACTACAGTTAAGCTGTGCCAACAATCAGTACTGTAAAACCTGACAATTCTCAATGCACATGGTTAATTTCCTATAAATAATGCACAAGTAGCATCCATGTATCTTGAATTAGATAGTGGCCAGTATGACTTAAACTGTAACATTTTTAGGGTAACTAATACTAATGGCATTTCATATTAGCATCCATAGGAATAGGAGAGTAATAACTTATTTCACTAGCGGTTGACTTGGTCCTCGGTTTGGCATTTGTTTGATTCAGGGAATAGATACATGCCATGAAAACATAGAATGGTCAACTCAAATAATATAGAAGGTTAACTACACGTTTGGAAGACAGATAAATGGGATTTTCAACCTGAAAATACAAAGTTATGTCCTTGTAATTGTGATATTAATGTTACTTACCAGATAACAGAAACAATAGGGTGAGTTAACTCCAAGAATAAAATCTGAATTTTCTTTTTGCTAAGTTGGGCAATCACTAAAGTTGGGCAATCTGAATTTTCTTTTGCTAAGTTACCAACATGAGGTCCCAAGTTCTGTAAAAGGAACTGGTCACTAAGAGCACATAATTCAAGAACACTATAAGCCAGAAAATTAAGCTGCTGCGGTTGCATTCCAAAAAAAAAATTAAGCTGCTAGAACTTTACAGTATTTCATTTGTTAAGATAGGGAAGTATTGCTAGGGAAAGAACATTTTTCTTCACTGTTTCACACATGTCAAAAGCTATGCAAACTCAAAAGAAAACTGAAGAAAAAATCTCAAACTCTAATGGGCATCATATAATCGAAATATGCATAGGTAAACTCTTACAAGCGCAAGAGTAGAAGCAGCAGAAATTTGAACCTTTGATGCGTCTCAACTCTTTACTGAGAGGGTGATAAAATCTCATATGGTTTTTCTCTAGCACTACTACTCTGTTGCTCTAAACTGCAATATCGTCTATATGTTAGGATGGATGACCGTCAGTGGATGTACACGGGCTATCAGAAGAGGGGTCAATACACAAATGAATGGATTGAGAAGGCCAATGATTTCATGACGAAGGCATTTGCAAGCGGACGGCGACATGCCCGGTGTGTCCCTGTAGGGAAGTGTAAGAACAAGGCAATGAAAACATATGAGGAGATGAGTAAAGATCTTGTCAACAATGGATTTGTGAGAACTATACCCGGTGGACCATGCATGGTGAACGCCATCGTCAAGAGAGAAGAGGTCGTGAGACAACGGATCGAGGAGTTTGATTCGAAGCCGGGGTGGCGAAATGTTAAATGACCATGACATGGCTTTCGATGAAGGAAGTGCGAGCGAGAGCGAGTAAATCGCAAAGGCGTTTTACGCCATGTTGGATCGGCACAACAACCCCTTCACGGGCGCACCAATGTTTCTAAACTGGATGCCATTGCACGTCTAATGGTCGTGAAGTCCCGTTTAGCTGGAGTAGAGAATCCTTGATCAATCATGGATGAGTTGGCACCCTACTTCGGATGATCACGTTCGCCAAAGAACACATATGAGTCAAATAAAATCCTTCGTGCACTCAAGATGTCGTCTGAGCGAGATACATGCTTGTCCGAAACGGATGCATCTTATTCGGGGAGAACATGCCGACGATAAGTAATTGTCCAAAGTGTAAGGCATCTAGGTACATTGAGTTAGAATCTGGTGATGGTCGGAAGACGACAAAAAGTCGGCGCAAAGATCCCGAGGTACCTTCCTTTCATACCGAGGATCCAACGGCTTTTCATGAGCGAGGAATCCATAAAAGCAGATGACGTGGCACAAAATCGGATCTTTGATACAATCGACAAGATGATACATCCGTCCGATGGTGAATCATGGAAAAGCTTCGATCGGAAGCATACCGACAAAGCTGATGAGGCTCGTAATGTACGCATTGCACTGGCAACTGATGGGTTCAATCCTTATGGAATGGGTTCTTCACCATACACATGTTGGCCCGTTTTCGTCATCCCTCTCAACCTCCCACCTGGCGTCGCCTTTCAACGGCAAAATATTTTGTTGTCACTTATAATTCCAGGACACCCGGGGGCTAATATGAGTGTGTACATGGAGCCTTTGATAGACGATTTGGTCCGTGCATGGGACGAAGGGGTAGTGACATACGACCGATTCACAAAGACAAACTTCAGAATGCATATTTGGTACCATTATTCCATGCATGACTTCCTGGCTTATGGGTTATTTTGTGGCTGGTGTGTTCACACGAAGATGCCATGCCCGATATGCAAGTCAGCTGTGGAGTTCTTTCGGTTGGAGAAGGGGGGCAAGTTTTCTTCATTTGACAAACATCGACAATTCCTCCCTCTTGACCACCCATTCAGGAGAGACAAGAAGAACTTTCGAAAAGGTGTCACAGTGGAAGACTCTTGCCGGAAATGATGACAGTGCCCAGTTCTTGAGATGTTAGATGGTCTTGTGGTCGACAATGAAAAGGGGGCTTCGTGGGATATGGAAAGAGAGCATGCTGGACACACAAGTCGTGCTTGTGGAAGCTTCCTTACTTTAAGGACCTCCTTCTTCCACATAACATTGATGTAATGCACACCTGAAAGAATTTTCGCTTGGCGGTCCTTCACACAATCATGGACTGGGGAAAAGTCAAAGGACAATGTCAAGGCTAGATTGGATCAAGCAACGACTGTGCGATAGACCAAAGCTAAACATGTTGCCTCCCTTACGGCGGGAAGTCATGGAAGAAGCCTAAGGCCACTTAACCGTCCCTAACGAGGGCCCAAAAGAAAGAAGTTCTTCAATGGTTTCAATCGTTGATGTTCTCGACGGGTATGCAAATGAATTGGAGGAGGGGTGTGAACTTAAGTACCATGCGAATCACCAGTAAGAAGAGTCATGATTACCACATATGGATTGGCGCCTTCTTCCGGTGATGGTTCGTGGCTATTTCCCGATCACATCTGGCGAGTGATGGCGAGTTGAGCATGTTCTTCCGCAAGCTATGTGCTAAGGAGATATCTCGGACCGAGATTGAAGAAATGGAAAGAATGGCCCGGTGTTGCTCTCTGGATTGGAAAGATCTTTCCCCGGCTTCTTTAATCCGATGCAACATTTGCTCTTGCACCTACCATATGAGGCAAAAATGGGGGCCTGTGCATGCCCAAGCAGTGCTATCCAATTGAGCGATGCCTAAAGGTTCTTAGAACAAAATGCAAAAATAAATGCAAAATTGAAGCTTCACAATGCGAGGCATCCATTGTGGAGGAGGTGTCATACTTCACAACAAGATACTATGCCGACAACCTTCCTAACGTGCATAATCCACCCCTCGTTACAATCTTGCCGACAATCGATGACCCTCGAAGCCTTTTCGAGGGCAACTCGAAGTGCAAGTGAACCTACCTTGAAGATGTTGAGCCTAGAAGAGTGGCGCTCTATCCAAATTTGTATGTGTTGCGGAACCTTGAAGAGGTTGGCCCGTACATTGCGTAAGTTTTACACAAACTTGTTTCTTTTCTTGTCAAGATATTTACATGCACCCATCCAACCCTCTTGTTAACGGCCGTTACAGAGAAATTTGTTCTCCTCTACCATCGTCCCATCACGGAGGGAACCCACCGGCGGAAGTTGAAACCCTTCTAAGACATGGCGGGAGAACGCAAATCCCACTTTTATTTGTTGGTTCAAGGAGGAGGTAGTGTTCAATTTCATTTGTTGTTTGTACTTAACTCTCAACTTGACAAATATATAACGAATCATCCTACTTGAACTAGCAGGCCAAAAGCGACGTGTCTATGAGTGCCGAGTTGAGGCAAGTTGCCAATGGATTTGAATTTAGGGTCAAGTCATTCTCTTGTATGCGATGTCAATGGATATCGCTTTCACACAACTCGGCATGAGCAGCGTCGGCCGAATCGAAGAACCACAAATACCGGTGTTTTCACGCCCGAGCATGTATGGGTTGGACTACTATGGAATAATTGAAGAAATATACAAACTCAAGTTTCACAGTGTGTACCTCTTCATCCTGTCATATTCAAATGCCATTGGTTTGATCCCAAAGAAGTGATAAAGACCCCTGAGCTTGGGTTAGTCGAAGTTCTAAAGTCATCCGTCTTGTTAGGAGACAGCGTGTACATTGTTATTGCTGCAGAGCCACGCAAGTTTATTATCTCTCATCATACCGTGCCAAACCAAAGACCGTCTTAAGGCGTATGATGTTGTGTACAAGGTATCGCCGCATGGTAAAAATGCCGTCCCCAAGCGATGATGATTATAACATCGATGCAAACACATATGACGGAGAGTTCTTTCAAGAAGAAGGATTAGAAGGGAGTTTTGAGATTGTCTTAGATGTAGATCTCAGAATGGAAGTAGACAATGATACGATCATTGTTGACGGGGATGATGGAGAGGAGGTTCTGTGCCGAAGGACTTGTTATTACTTGAGCAACACCATTCGAGCAAGATGTCGCTAGTGATGAGACTTTGAGAGACGATCATAATTACGTCGACAATAGCGATGATGAGATTTTTGGCCCACCTATCGATGATCTTGATGATTATTTCTAGTACATGTAAGATCTGTAGTACTTATGGCAATTTTATACATGTATGATACATTTACTTATTTTGCATCTCTTTTATACATGTATGATATATTTACTTATTTTGCATCTCTTTTATACATGTATGATACATTTACTTATTTTGCATCTCTTTATACATGTATGATACATTTACTTTTGTATATGCGTCTTGATAGTTTATTCCTTTTGTTGCAGGGTGATTGATGGTGGGCGGTGGAATCGGGGAAGCTTAGGTCGGTTATGACCTTCTTGGTGGTGGCGAGAGGTCCAGCCCAGGTGGAGGAGGCGTGCCTGACCGAGGTGGGCGTGCCCGGGAGGAGGAGGAGGAGGAGGACAGCGAGGCGTGCCTGAGGAGGTGGAGCCAGGGATGGAGGAGGAGCCGAGGTGGAGGAGGAGGACGGCGGCAGCGAGGCGTCGAGCCGACACCTCCTCCACAGGGACAGCGACCACGAGTTCGTGGCGGCCACGGAGGAGGATGAGGAGGAGGAGGAGACCAGGAGGAGATAGCGGAGGCGGTGGAGGAGGCACGGAGGAGGATGCTTCCAGCGGGTTGGCCTTGAGGAGGATGCCGACTTGGTGGCGAAGGAAAATGGGGTGCCTACGGTTTGGATGCGAGGTCGCCGCGCCTCCCAGACTTACCCATCTGAGAGGCGGCCGGTGATTCGACCATCCGGAACTAAGTAAGTAATTTTGCATGTTAACACTAATTCACGGTTTTTAAGTTATAACGAGAAACTAATATTCAATCTCAATAACTTTGTGCGAGGATTGGGAAATGGTGATCCCGTGGAGTCACTCTCGCCCGAGTAAACGGGATCCTGGGTCTTACCGTGCAGGCAAACTACCCCGGGATGGTGAGGATCGATGGTGTTGTGCAGCCCCGCCATGAAGTGGTCCCAGCACACACCCGCCAAATAATCGGTGATCGGTGGCGGTGTTATAACAACAAAGGCCGACCGGGTGATGAAAGAGCTGTAGATGCGTGTTCATCGCACTATGCTTGATAATAACATCACATTAATTGTATATTCTTGGTCATGTATTTGCTTGTAGGATTACTACACCTTGGCGGAGGAGAGTGCGTGGGGAGGGCGCGGATGGCGTGGTGAGCAGTGCATGTTCACCGAGTGCGGACCTCTTCTCACGAGACAAAGCTCCTGTGCGGAAGAATTTACCATGCCCGAGAGAAGCAGAGTCACCGGGCGCGAGCGGTGCACCTCGCCCTAACTAAGGAGCAATACTTGACGGTAAACATGAGATTACATCGTGCATGATCAATTACAATTGAAATTGATTTATGATTTGTCATGTGCTCGTGTATGCGTCAGTGCCTCCTCTGCTTGGTGTCGCGAGGGATGGACAAGCTAACTGGGAGGCCATTGTGGACACGTGGTTGAGTGAGAGAGTACGAGCAATATCACGCCAAACACGCTCACGTTGCCGTCGTGCGATGATGCAGGGTTCCTCGCACAAACAAGGGCCCACTACCCTCAAGGAATATGCGGCCCGATATGTACGGCGCATTTCATTTCGTTGTTGCTCTCGCTAACTTCGAATGCATAATATCTTATTGTTGTGCTTCTTCCTGCGCAGACGCGGTTCCACACCCGGCCGAGTGCGCCTCGTTCAAGGCATATGCCTTGGCACACAAGGGCAAGGCAAAGGACCCCGACCTCGTCTACAACCGGAGGACCCGCCCGAGGCATACAATAACTGGCGTGCCACAATCGCCTCGGCGAGTACACGGCGATGGCGAGAGAGATCCATGGGCGGAAATTTGATCCGAGCACCGGCCCGACCTCGAGGTGACATCGTCATGAGGTTGGGACCGGAGTAAGCCACACGGAGAGGTACTATATGGGCAACAGCACCATAGACACGGCCAACACTCGGACACTCGCCCAGATTAGAGCCGGAGCACGAGTTCGAGCCCGGCCATACATGCCCACTCCACAGCCCCGGTGGTAGCACTCCGAGTTAGTTCTGTTGCATTGCGTTGTCCATTCATTTTCTACCCGTTCTTTATTTGCATTCTAACTATGTGATAAATAATTGTAGGCCCAGTTGAAGCCTGCAGAGTCACAGCCAGCCTCACACAGCCGATTTCAGGCCCTCCACTATCGCACTTTGGCCGAGTTGGCACAGGAGAGGCGCGAGTGCAGGCCCAGCTTGAGGCCTTCCGGCGATCATGAAGGCACTGAAATGCAGTACATGGCCAGCTTTTCTCGGAGCATGGGCCAGCCTCCACCGCCCTCCGCCGCCGCCCGATGATACTGGTTGGTGCCTCCACCTCCAGCAGCAGACGGCACTCCTGTGAGTCACTCTTCATCTTGAAAGGCTTTTTCAGGTTCAGATTGTGCTACAGATCAACACTATCATGTTAGAACCTAGAAGAGAGTAGGATACATACATGTATAAGTTAGATTATTAGTAATATTGTTCAGACCTTGAAAGGCATCATGTTAGGTTCTACATGAGTACATAGGTGTTTGCCCAATTCATGTTAGGTCTACTCGACCATGTGTGTGATATCTTGCACATAGAGGAGACCTAAACAGCAACTAACTTGATATGTGTTATCTATTATATGCCTATATATTGATGTCACTTTATTAGCTGGTCTTTTCGAAGGAATATTTGAATTTGGCATACTACCTTATGATTAATTGACAAATATGTTTATTTTCTTTTGCTCCCTCATTCCGAGGGACCTTCTACATTTGGATCGAACAACGATCAAGATTTGGACTTGTCTCCGTTTTCTCGGTAGGGCTCTCGACCATGTGATGGGACCATGTTTCACTTGTTTGTATGTTGAACTTAGAAGTGGGTTGAACTTTGTGGACTTTGGACATGTTGATGGTGTTTGTGGACTTTGCATTGTGCTTGTGACATTTGTTGTAGCTATATGTTGGTTATAATGAGTGGATGTGACATTTGTGGACATATATGTGATATATAATGTCTATCTGCTAGTAAGCTGTGATATTCTGTTATAATTGTTGTTAATTGTGGCTGGATATGCCTTTGAAACAAACAAAAAAAATCATGGACAAGTTTTGCAGAGTGTTACACTCGGTAATGGTCATGTTTACCGAGTGCTACACTCGGTAAAACAGAGAACAGAACCAAATTGGTTCTGATTCTGTTAATTTTGCCGAGTGGTGCCATTTTTTACCGAGTGCCACGACCCCACTCGGATATATGTGCCATTTTTACCGAGTGGAACACTCGGTTAACGAGTTACATGTTTACCGAAAGTATTCTTGGTACACTCGATAAACTATATTAGGGAAAAATATTTGCGGAATTGTTTTAATCATGAAAATGGTTATATGTTTACCGAGTGCTAAGTCTAACACTCGGTAAACGACGCCGTTAACGGCGAGATTGGGGACTGACGACCGTCACGTCGTAGTTGTTTACCGAGTGCCGGCGTAGCACTCGGTAAGATTTATTCTCCGAGTGCCCCGTTAGTTGACACTCGGTAAACTAACTTTTACCGAGTCGTTGTTTACGAGTCATGTTTATCGAGTGTGGCACTTTCAAACAATTACCGAGTGTTTATCCATATTTGCCGAGTGTTTATCACACTTTCGGTAATTAATCGATATCTCGCGCGATTGCGTTCCGTTCCTTCTCTCTCAAAAAAAAAGTTTATGCGTTCCGTTCCTCGGCTGAAAATTAGGGAACCACGGCCACACCAAATGTTGGAGTAACAAGCTTGATTTCCAAAGGCCGCACAATGAAACAATGAGAAAATTGCACTTTTACTGGTCCAAACAACGTGCTTCACAAAATTAAATTAGCATGCCAAACGTTGCTTTCGTAAAAATAGCAGCCAAAACATTTGCCTTGTATTTTCTCTACCATTTTTCCACTTTTTCTATTTTTTTATTTCACCTAAATCAGCCAACTAAGGTACAAATTTGCCCCCGGGCAAACTCACGTAACGTAGAGGCATCTGATGCCACGTCGCTTCATCTTTCCCATCCCCGCCGCTGCTGCTTCTCTTCCGTGAGCCCTCGCATGGACGACGTGCTGCCACCGTTCGACATGCCCTCGCCGGACGACGATGTGCCGCCCCCACGCGACGTGCCTCTGCCGTCTGAGGCGCGGCATCTCATGGCTGATGGGGACGTGATTGCTACGGTGAGGGCCCTGCTGACCGCTGCATCGACTCCGGCCTTGCTGAACGACGCGCCGAGGCCGACCCCACTGCATGTCGTATAAAAGTACGTGATGGACATGCAGTCTACACGAAACAAGGCACATCTAGGCGAGGCAGCCAGGCATATGCAAATGTAGGCGCAGTAGCCAGCCAGCGCCATGCCAGCGGCGACCAGCGCCCAATGCTGAGAGTCCACGTCAATTAGCACAAGGGCATATTCGTCCTTTTAGGTGGCAGGTTTTAGGAGAAACTAGTGGACAATCACGTGCGTGCCGCACGTGTCTATCTAAATTTTTTTGTCATAATAAGAAGCAAGAATAATTTATGTTGAAATAACAATGCACATGTGACACACGTAGTTAAGAAATATAAAATTCATATAAAATGGACAAAACAATTATTTTCAGAAGACATCAGCCCATTATTCTAATAAATTAAGTATTAAAAAGGGCGTACCCAGTATAGAGAGCTTCCGCTTTGTGTGGGGTCTGAGGAAGGGTGTCAGTGGCAAGCCTTACCCTCGCCTGTGCAATGCGAGGAGACCGCGACTCGAACCCGGGACCTTCCGCTCATAGGCGTAAGACTCTATCGCTTGCACCAGGCCCGTCCTTCAATAAATTAACTATTGTTCTAAAAATATATAATAAAGAACTATGACACATATTAGGTTTCTTTGCTCGCTTTCTAGTGTACATGGCTTTGGTGAATACTTGTGTGCTGGCCTTGGGCTTTGGCAGATGATTGCAGGTACCCGCTGGCTGGCGACACAAGAAAACATCAAATATATAGACAATACCGTAATCAACATGCCAAAATTTGAGATTGATTTTGTTGATCAAAATCGAAAATTATTATATTTTTTGAGATGGAAATTGTTGTATAATGTGTAATCCCTGCTAGTTCTTTTAATTAAAAAAAGCTGAAAAAACAACACCGCACAACAAACACAACACTAAGATCTTGATGTATCCACAACTCACAAGTGCAGTTTTAGGCTACTAAAATCACAACCTCACAGCTAATTGAAGTACCACTACTCTGCTGCTGCTGGTTCACTGATTCTAAATTTATTCAAAGATGAAGAATGTAGGCTAATTATTCCATCCATTATTGTTGTTGGAATCTCATACCATGCATATGGGGAGGGGGGGGGATAATTAATAAAATCAGATTTGATATGAATGAATAGAAATATACATGTTCAAAAAGAAAAACATGAGAATAAGGATCAAAACTTGTCTACACAAGTAGAAAATGATTAGTTAAATGCATACATGTGTACAACGTATTCCAGTTTATTGGAAACAAAAGAAGCACCTTATGCAGGCGTACCAGTTCAATCTAAATCAGAAATTTTTCACAAATAAAAGCCAGCACCGTTTCTATGGCTATTCACAACCATATCCCTGATTGCATTCGTCAATGGTATTGTGGAGTTTACAGCTTGTGATAAAAAAGCATTATTGACTTAAAAAGAAAAATATTCAACAGAGCTAGAATCTATAATCTTACTTATCTAGTTGTAAACTTGTAATCTATAATTTATTGTTAATGAATTTCCTTGACTAATGTACAGAAGGCTGCAGCCTGACTTGTTTCCTTCATGTTGCATGCATTAGAGAAAGATGTGATCAACTTTATCGCCTCTGTAGGAGAAATATCTGGATGAGTACGAACCAGGATTGCTGCGAGATTTTAAACGAGGTGTGAAATGTTCAGGCATTATGCAGTGAATTTCACCTCCTAGGATTGCTGCGAGATTTGCACGAGAAGGTGTGAGTTGTTTAGGCATGATGCAGTGAATTTCGTCAGCAACAAGTGAAGTTCATGCACACAAGGATATGTAACAGGAATACCATGCCGTGATCGTCTCCTGTCCTGTATGCGGAAGAACGCTGCTGCCTGTTAAGCGAGCGTGGCAGCAGTGGCTTCTTTTCTCTTTGGCTTCTGCCGCCGTTGGTCTGGAACGGTCTGCCTGCACATCGCGGCGCAGTGCAAGTCTGCAGCGGGATAGCAGCAAGGCGCTCTTCAGTCTTCACGCACCGGGTTGAGACCAACCCGCACCTCTTGGACGCGAAGCCCACTGTGCTGTGCGCGTCGGAATTGTCGTAGTCGTCGTTCTTGGTGGGAGGGAGGGGCGGCAGGGGATACGCCGCAATGTGCTGCTGTAGGGGCACCCGCCTTTGCGCTCGCAACCTGTCGCCGCCGACCGTGTGCCCGTGTGCGCGCCTAGCACCACAGCCGTCTGGAGCCGGTGGCCACAGCGTGCGCGGCCGGCAGGAACCGGTCCATCATGACGCCGCCGCGGGCACACGGCCCCAACCCCATCCCGGCCCCCGCTGCCCCGCACCGCACGCGAACGCGGCGTGTCGCTGAGCCCGGTCGCACTGCAGTTCACGGTGACACATCTCACGTTGTCGCGGGAGAGCTCGTCCGATTCTGCGTCATGCGCGAGGGCTCATCGACGTCGACTCAAAGGCCACGATCACCGCCGTCGGATTCTGCGCCATGCGCGAGGGCTCGTCGACGTCAGTGGATCTTCAAGGGAGGTGGGAGTCTGCGAATGGAAGGGAACCCCAGGGGACCGAGCGGACAGGGAGGGAGCGGTTGGGTCGTGGCCTTGCGGTGGCGGAGGGACGCAAAGGGTGTGGGTAGGAGCAGGTGGGCAAAGATTTCACGGGTGAAAAAAAAACCGTCAAGAGTCATCCGCAACGTGAAACACGGATGTTTTGTACGTTCGTGCCATCTTTTTTCGAAGTTTGTTCGGTAACAATGGATTACCATTCCTTCGCTCCTTTATAAAATAAAAGATAAAGAGAAAGGAGAAAAAAGGGAAAATGGTACATAAAACAAGAGGCAAATGTTTTGGCTGCTATTTTTACAAAAACGACGTTGGGGATGATAGTCTTGCAAAGCACATTGTTTGGACTGCTAAAAATGCAATTTTCTCTGAAACAATAATGGTTCATCAAATTATTTTTACTTCTGAGTCAAGGTCGTTGCATGCCTGCGTCCATTCACCGAAGCAGCACCAGCGTCTGCGATTCGGGTTGGGATCTGTGGACGATCAAGGTATGGCAGGCGCAGCGCTCTCGAGGAGATGGAGCTTGCACGATCCATTTACACCACCGGCTCTCTTCTGGGCTCTCCACATGTGCATCACCTGGGTGCAACGACTTTTTTTTAAGGATAATAAGAGCAAGGCTAATAATACAGTCAGTTGCTGGTTGTATGAAAACTTACAGCCAATCTATTAGTCCGCTTGTATAATAGTTAGCCGACTTACAGTCCATCAGTTTGTCTCACAAAACTTTTTAATTCTTGTGCATAAGATGACTATAAGTTTAAAGCCCATTTTTCTTCTCTCTCCTCGCCTCTAGGGTGCAACGACTTTTTTAAGGATAAGGAAACTTGATGTTGATAGTTTTTTTTTTTCCGAGGGGATGGTGTTGATAGTTGCGAAAGATAACATAATCAGCATTTTGGGGCTACATGGATAGTTCTGAAAGAAAGGAAAGCAAGCAGATAAAAGCAAATTAGGCGTACATGGGCTTACTTGGGCCTCCAAAGATTTGGCCTGCTCCGGGCTAGATACGGCTGACTCGTCCCGTTTTGGTATTGCTGCCATGCCGTCGTTCAAGTAGATAATGCAGCTCGTTTGATGCAACTGTAACCTGGCACCTATCTGCTCTGAAGGCTCATGATCACCAAAAAAATTATTGTATGCTAACAACAGGCGGCAGTTTTTTTTTTTGTTTTTTTTTTATTTTAAGACGAGAGCAGGCGGC
Organism: Miscanthus lutarioriparius; assembly: GCA_904845875.1. Lineage (NCBI taxonomy): Eukaryota > Viridiplantae > Streptophyta > Magnoliopsida > Poales > Poaceae > Miscanthus > Miscanthus lutarioriparius. The sequence goes on from CAJGYO010000009.1 coordinate 2,498,732, forward strand.
AGTCTGTTGCAAAGCCTAGGAGAGGGATCTTGTAGGATCCATCATCCATGGACACCCCACTTTGTAACGCACGACCCATGTCGGTGACCTCTGTGATCCATGGGCCAACGACCCACGCCTGTGGTCTCTGTTTCTTGGCCCAAGAGACCATTAGCAAAACGCAGTCGTCCGGAATCACGTAACAAAAACAAAATTTCGCTGAACAAATAAATTCATCATGAGCTCTGCTGCTTTTCGGGGCTCACAACTCTGTCACTGTGTTTTCAAGCATGGGAGTCACACGTACGGAGCTCCGATCCTCCTTGCAGCTGTAGGCTCCTCGCTTCCATGGGAAATTAAGAATTTGTGGTTCATATGCAAATACAGATTACTCTGCCAGTTTATATATTTGTCATTCGAGAAGAGTAGCCCCGTAGGTCTATTTGTTCTCTGTTGTCAGGGCCTATAAGAAAGGCTCCCTTCTGAATTGACCCAGCCAAAATGAGAAAAAGGAAAAAGTCCACATTACATCCCTTAACTTTTGTGAAAGTCTGTTTTTCCTTTCGGAACTCTAAAACCGGGTAAATCACCTCCCTGAACTTTTAAAACCGTTAGTTCTACCTCACTGACAGGCTATAAGCGGTTTTCAAAAGCAGATTTGTCTTTTTATTTTTTATTTATTTCGGCTGAATCTTTGAAAAAACATAGTAAATCATAGAAAAATCATAAAATGGAAAATCTAACTTTGTTGGACTCCACATGAGTAGATCTATACAGTGAACATATAATATAGTATGTTTTAGTACAAATTGTTTGCTGTAGCTTTAGATCTATGCTTTTCAATAATTAATTTATTATAGCTGCAGTTTCTATGATCTAATTGTGGTGAAATTTTTATAGTGGGTTAATTAGTGTATGCTTGAACTATAGTAAAAATGGCATACTCATTGGATCACATATAACTTAGTTATAGATTTATTTAGGTGTATGCTTGTTAAAAAGTATTTATAAATCTATAACTAATTAAGTTATAATTCACACATGAGGAAATTTCATGCCTATATATGTTAACATGCAGCTCGCCGACCGACTGAGATGCCAATGCCATGCAATTGGAACAGTGACCATGTATAATATATCCTGCTGAATTGACCCGGCCCAGTTAAAACGCATCTCTGTTGCTGGACCACATATATAAACTGTTTTGGGCTTCTGGCTGCGATATACTATACATGGTCACTGTTCATCATGGGAGGCTGAGCAGTGGGCTTGTATATGAGTTCACTCTGTGTAGCCTACAGCTATTCTTGGCCCAGGAAGAAGAAAGTGCACAGGTCCAAGCATCAATTGGGCCGACCCCCTAACAGATCTTATAATACTTTCTTCCATTTTGTGCTGCCGAAACCACGAATCAGTCCACACCTTTCAAGCTGCCAATAAATTTTCCGTCTTGCCCCTAAAAAAAATAAATTTTCCTTCTTGTTGTAAACAAAAACTAGTTTACTAGTCCGTATTTTAATAATCTACCCAATTTTATACGTACGTGCAAACAGATTTTTCACTTTGCACCACCCTACCGTACGTTTACCTACGGCTACGGCTTTACTAAGCTTTGTGGTCATCGCTCTAGCTTCTTCCTTGTTACCGCATTTAACTTCCGAATTTCTAGGGCTATTGATTTATGCTATTATTACTATTAATTATTATGGTTGCATGTGGAAGATGCGAACAAAGAAATTCACGTGAAGATACGCATACGATGGAGGGCAGGCATGCAGCGCGTGTAATGTAATTTGTCCTAGCTAACTGCAGAAGGCTGACGATGAGACGGCATGAAACGGGCCGGGCTGAATTCCATTTATGGTCATAAAGCGAGACTGTGGCCCAAAGCAGAAAGCATAACTCAGTCCGCGGTGTCTCAGAGATCGCTGTCATACTCAGTCCTACGGAGTCTGTTGCATTTGGCTTTCCTCCTGCTGTAATTTCTCATGCCTGGTCTTTATATATATCGATCGTGTTTACTCTGTACGGGAATTTGTAGGGAGAGATCCCAACATATCTTTAGCGGTGGTTAGGTTAAAATAGGTTTTAAAGAGACTAGTTTAGATAAAACTGCATATTCAAACAAAACAACTCCTGTGTGATCGACTTGTACGTAAATATGGTACCCTACCTTTAAGATCAGAAAGGCAGCAACTTTACGACCAGTTGCAGATAATAAAACCTCGTCCTGATTTCCCCGAACATCAGCACAGCGCAACAATTCTCCACCGAACACTAGGGCTTAGTGATTTGTTATACTAGATGATACCGGTTGTTTCGGGAATTATATTTTGTATATTTGAAAATTTTTACGTAGGAGAATTAATAGGTACTATCTAAACAAAAACATCATAGTGCGTTGCCATCGAATTTTAGGGATAAATTTAGATTAACAATGAATAATGGTGTGGATATGACATAGTAACAACCATTTTATTGGTCCACTTTTTAAAAGACCACGGTAAAAACTTATCAAGATCTAGGTAAAAAATAGGACATGAAAAAATAAACATAGTAGGAATGTCCGTTATTGCGGTTGTTAGTTGTTTCCTTTCGTTGAAAATGCACCGAGAGACATGTCATAGGACGGAACGCTGGAATCATGGAGCATGTGCTTGTGCCAAGCTAACAAATATTTCCGAGGAGAAATAGGGGCAGTTAGTGGAGGCCACTGGCGGAGCCACCCTAGCGGCGGGGTGGGGCGGCCGCCCCAGCTACCGGCGAGCTCGTCCCAGACCCCCGGACCCCTGCTTCTTCCTTAAACTCAGGTCCCCGGCGGCGAGGAGTCGCAAGCACGAGCAGAGCGACCTGCGCGATGCTACACGGAGGAAGAAACCGGAAGATGGGCTTTTTTCTTCACATTGTTCAGCCCAATAGAGGTGAGAGGCCTGCCCACCGTCGCACACTGCTTCCCTAAGCCCAATTGGCAACCAGTGGATTCGTTCCCCAATTCCCCAATTTGCAGCGACGCACCGACGCCCTAGGCGAGGTCGCGACTCGCGAGGAGTTGGTCGCCGCCCGCCGCCCACTGGCTAACAGGGCACCGCGCCACACGGACGCAGAGTGCCAGAGCGGCCACTCGCCCGCCACCACCCGCCGCTCGACACACCGGCTCGCCACCAGGCCCTCCCGGCGCCGCCCGGCGTCCCCGCCCGCCTCCTAGCGCTGTTGGCTTCTACTACTCTGCTCCGATGGAGGGAGGAGAGGAGGAGGTCCATCACTATGAGGGTGAAGGTGTACATGGATTAAGTGATCAAGAACTTTTAGTTTATTCTTCAAATTTGAGGTATGTGAACATACCATTTGTGATTGCAGCGTTTTTGTAATAATTGGGGTGATTGTAGTATGTGAATTTTGTGTGATTGTAGTATGTTAATAAAGTGCGATGTGAATGCGGTGCCTTTTGGTTCATTTTGTCGTTGCAATTCGTCCCAGCTATAATTTTTTTCTGGCTCCGTCATTGCTGCCGGACCTATTGTACTTTATATCGTTTATTATGCCTAAGAACTAGTTTGGGTTCTATGGACCAGTAAACTAACAACTAGTTAGGGCTTTGGTTAATTATTAGACCAACCACTAGTCCAACTGTTTAGATTCTCAAGAGCTAAACTTTAGGCAACTAGTTATTAGTCCATGGGATAAAAAGGCCCTAAACATGAACTATGATCCATCTGTTTTCTTTTTTCTTAAAAAAAAGTTGTTGCATACCGTAAAAAAGGAATCGATCGACACGTGGACAGCTCTCCTCCATTCGTTTCATGTCCCTCTCTCATCGTATCTTCCGCCTTCCGGCGCTCAGCCTCCACGGACGGATTACTACCGTACGTTCGTGTTTCCTGTCGAAGCTTCTTTCCTCGACATCCTGAATTCCTGATACAGAGCCGATCGATCAGCATGCCAGCATCACGCCGCGGCAGCGGAGAGGAGACCACAGCAATCGTAGTCACGCGGTTGTTGGGGTCGAAGTCCTCGGCGGAAGGAGATATCGAAGAGTGGATGGCGTCCTGCGTCCAGGAGTAGACGGCCGGCGAGCGCCAGATTACGGATCTCCCGCATGCTAGCCCCTGGTGTATCATCCTCCGGGCTCCAGTTCCCCCTCCATTCTCCAACACACCCTCCATTCTTCACCTCCCGCTCCGCGACCGCAACCATGCCCATGCCCATGCCTCACGCGCATCTCCCTGTCCCGGTCGTGGCCGCTGCCCCCACAGCATCGCCTTCCTCGGTTTTTATTTTATAGAAGGAAGACTGGATTGTCCGTTCAAACGCGGAGCTGCTGGGTCCAGCGCGTTGGGTGGGCCAGCGCTTCAAATGGTGCAGGAGGTGAAACACAAGAGTCTGAGGTAGTGGTGAAGGAGGTGAAGCCCAAGAGGCACATAATGGCGTGTGGCTTCGAGAATGTTTCCGATTCGCTTTGATAAACAGGAAGGAGATTGCTGACTTAATAGGATGATGACGTGGCTTCATGAGATTGTAGAGAAATATGCCAGTGGGGATCTCCTATTTAGGTATAGAAGATAGGAGATACGAGATACGAGATATGTAGTGAAATGTAAAATCCTCGTATAGACATCAAACAGCACCATGTAAACTTTATATATCCAATAAAAGAATAGAAGCAACTTTACTTCCATTTTTGAGGAAAGCAATGTAGTATTAACGAAACCACACTTAGAGCATCTCCAAGAGTTTTCTAGATCTCTTCCTAATCCTTGGTTTTTAGCCAGATAAGAAAAAACCTCTCTCCAACAACTCCTAATTCATCCTCCTAATCTTTTAGAACTTGGGAAAAGTCACCATGTTCCGCATAAAGTTATGCGCTTCCGAGTGGCGCCTATCTTCTCTCTCCCGCGTGTGTTTGTCGACCAATCTAAAGGTTGAAGGTCGTGGAAAGAATAAATAGTAGTAAATGGTTCCTGATGCAAATGTACAAGAGAGAGAATATATATAAAAGTGGTTAGGATAATTTAGAAATAATATATGATTTCTGATGTAAAATTATCTTCTATATTTTAGGAGTGGATTATTAGAAACTCTTGGAGATGGTCTTCTTTATTCCTTCAAATACTTTTTTAGGAGTCGTAAACCTTCATGTTTTTAGAAAGAAAATATTGGGTACTATTGGAGATGCTTTTAGGCAAATATCGGTCTATTTTATCATGTCATCCTATCCATTTGCAAGCTACTTTGATAATTTCATTACCTTCATGAGCAAGATCGCGCCCTTGGTTACGAGCTTGTACACAGGCTTCTAAAGCCACACGATTAGCTGCTGCACCAAATGCATTTCCCCAAGGATGTCCTAAAGTTCCTCCACCAAATTGTAATACAGAATCATCTCCAAAGATTTCGGTCCGAGTTGGCATATGCCAAACATGAATATCCCCTGAAGCCACCGGTATAACACCTAGCATGGATGCCCAGTCCTGAGTGAAAAAGATACCGCAAGAATGATCTTTTTCAATAAAATCATTGCGCAATAAATCAACAAAACCTAAAGTTATTTCGCGTTCCCCTTCTAACTTACCTACTACTGTACCGGAGTGGATATGATCTCCCCCCGACATACGTAATGCTTTAGCTAATACACAGAAATGCATACCATGATTTTTGTGTCTATCAATAACCGCATGCATTGCTCGGTGAATGTGAAGAAGTGGGTCGTTGTCACGGCAATAATGAGACAAAGTAATATTTACGGTGAATCCTCCAGTTAAGAAGTCATGCATTACAATAGGAACCCCTAATTCCTTTGCAAATACAGCTCTCTTAATCATTTCTTCAGCCCCGAAGCTCCAACGAGATCCTACCACACCTACGGTGACCCCCAGCTATCCCTCCCCCATACCCCAACCACCACCATGTCCATGTTCACCCCGCCCCAACCTGGCCGGCCGCCTCCACCATGGCCATGTTCTAATGTCCCGCCTCTAGAAATCATTTAAAAGAGGCAGACAACTTAAGAAATTCACCTCTAGAATTAGTTACATTCAAAAATAATTCATAATTTTTTCATATGAACATGGTCGAACACGAACTTTATGTCAAAGCTATAGCTCTCGACACGATATGCAACTTTATATTTGAGAAGTTTGTTACTTGAAACCATTTAGAGTCCCAAAATATTGGTTTATGTGCTTTGAGTTTGAAATTTAGAATTTAAATGTTTCAGGAAATCTCAGATTTTGACATGGTACATAGTAATGTTGTAGTCCTCAATACAATCTAAAACCTTATATTTTAAAATATTTGGAATTAACGTTGTTTAGATTCCCAAATATCTATTGTAAGTTCGCAAAAAAATATGATGATTTTTCTAAGATATATTAATCATATCAAATCATATTTTTTTGCGGAATTAAATGAAAATAATTTTTATATGAAAATTATAGATCTCGACGAGATCTACAACTTTCTAGTTTTGAGTTTTTTCATTTGAAGTCGTTAAGATGCTCAAAAAAAATTAATAACATATTTGAACTTAAGGGCATTTTCGTCTTTTCACACCTGCAGTTTGACGGCGTTAGAGCCTGAACTGACGGAAGTGGCATGGAGGACCCGAAAAAGTTGGAGTAGTGGCGCTGAAGACCGCTGAATTTTTCTAGGGGCACATAAGGGATTACGATCTTTTATAATGGCACAGAGGGAAAAGTCTCACCACCACCGTCAACCGCATCACCCAATCCTTCCCGCTGTCACGAGAACCACGGCGCATCCGCGAGACGGTCTCCCCTCCCATGGAACGCGCCGCAGTGTATCCACCCACCGGCATCCATGGACATGGAGACGGATCCCACTCCTCCTGCGGTAGGTCGCGCTCAACTCTCTTGTACGTGCGCTGCCCGCTGGACACACTTCCTCTATTTGGTTTAACCCAGGAGCAAGAAACGACGATGGTCAGCCCTGCGGGTCTGGATGCACTCTGAGTCCCATCCCTCTGACTCTCAATTTTTTCCCCAACTGCGTTCCTGCCTCCTCAATTTCTGAGGCAACACGTTCCAGGTACTGATTACTCGTTCCTGTCTCATCCTTTCCTAATTTTGCTACAACCGGCTGGATTTCTAGACTTGCAGTACTCATCTAATTTCTCTAGCAATGTCGTGGAGAGTAATAGGCGCGGAATCTCTGCTCAGCGGCGACTATGCTGTGATGCTGAACCCCAACAACGGCGTCCCCTTCCGCTTCCTCGGCCACCACTACTTGCACTGACTTTCCCTCCGTTCTTTGTCAATCTCTACTACCGTTAATGTCAATCTGTATTTATATGTGTTATATATTGCAAGAGCATGTGATTTTCATATGTAAATCAAAACCGTTTTATCCTCCCGTGTATGCACTTTTATGCCTAATAAATTTAACCTACATGCTAGATAACGTACACGCACCCTTTTATCCTGTTTGGCTACTACTGTTAATGTCAATCTGTATTTATATGTGTTATATATCTGCGAATGCGAGCTCGAAAAATGTAAGTTGAGTCTCTGTGTGTATTATTCTTGGTTTGTGATTGGCGTATTATTATTGGTTTATGTATTTTTTAGTTCTTATTAGATAAAGGATAAAAATCCGGCTTCATCTACACATGGTAGAATGAGGCACATGTCTTTTTTAGTTACTTGGTCGAAGGACATAATGATAAGTTGATAACAACATTAATGTGTGCTGATCTACCGTCGAAAAATGTAAGTTGAATCTCTATGTGTATTATTCTTGGTTTATGATTGGCGTATTATTATTGGTTTGTTTGTTTTAGTTTCTATTAGATAAAGGATAAAAAATCCGGCTTCATCTACACATGGTATGATCAGGCACTTGTCTTTTTTAGTTGCTTGGTGAAAGAACATAATGAAAGTTGATGACAACATTAATGTGTGCTGAATCAGGCACTTGTCTTTTTTAGTTGCTTGGTGAAAGGACGTAGTGATAAGTTGATAACAACATTAACGTACGTGTGCTGATCTACAGTATGAGATATCAAAGTCGACGAAGAGCAAGTCCACCCAATATTAGTCTCTAGGTTTATCAAGTCATCATGATGTTTCTATGGTGCCAAATGGGCAGATATTCGACAGGTGAGATTTGGACATTGATATATGAGTTCAGGTAAAGAGTTATTTTTTATCTTTGTTTGTTTACAAAAGAACATAAATGAGTTGTTATTCACAATTCAAGTTGCATACTAAGAATTTGGTCTTTTAGCAATTCATTTTTGGGCATGGAAGCCATTCTGGTTCTTATTGTGCTTTGCTACTCTGTGCAGTTCACTGGAGAAAGACCATCACATTCCAAGTTGGATCAGGACAGGTATTAAATTATGCATGTTGGGTTGCTGCTCAAGTTCTGAAATATACCTCAAATTGGAGTTTGTGATTCAACGAAAACTGATTATAATATAAAAAAACCTCCTATGTTTGCAGTGCTCGACTTAATCTTTGTTAATGCTAAATACAAGGAAATTTTGAAAAGAAGGGTGAATGGGTGATTAAGAAGCTTTGAGATGTGTTTCTAAGTTTATTTAGTAGCTCACATCTATCTGGCAGCATCAGGTGATTAAGGGGCTTGATGAAGGGATTTTGTCAATGAAGGTTGGAGGATACGTCGGTTGCACATACCTGGTCCTGTAAGTAGTACAAACCGACCTTAACTATATATATAGCAGTCTAAAAAAGAAGAGCTTCGTGATCTAAAGATTTGAACAAGACAGTGATGATTTCCTTTCCTGATCATGAACAATTAGTGTTTCCTAAGGGTCTTACTTCAGCTCCAAGGAGGCAAAGAGTACCTCGTAGCAGCCCCATAATATTTAAAGTCAATTAACTGTACATACCAGGTCTGGCAGGATTGGTTGGAGGGCAACCTCAATTTTGTAGTAATAGAATGGATTCAGATTGCAGACTGATCATGAGAGGTGAAATCTACTTGTTCATCGCACAATTCCTCTCTAAAATCCAAAGGTTTTTCTCTCTGAGGTCATCAAAATTCTTTGAAATAAATGGATTTCTGATCCAATTACGTGAGATCCCTTATGATGGCAGTTTGGTTCAGAATCAACTAGCTACGCGACCACTATACCAGGAGCTTTACTATTACCTTGTGCAATTTTGACAAAATGAAAATATACATGCAAGTGATCTTGAATGTCATGACATTCAAGCGTAGTGCCAAACTCTCTTTAGTCTTCACTGCATGGTCAGATCAGCAGATGCACCAGTAGCATTTGCATGATAGATATGTGACCACTATCTGTTTCCATCAGTCGATGCAACAGTGCACTTCTCTATAATAATCTCTAAACCTATTATCTATACTCAGAATTGTAATGTGTGGCACTTCCATTATGTTGTCCTGGTATTTGTGATTGGTTGATAAGTTTTATCATTGGTTTTGTATTGCCTTTTGGTTGCAGGAAAAAGGCATCAAAGGGTTTGAGAGAATATGCAAGTAAATGTCTCTTTCACATGTTGAAGTAAGAAAGAGGAAGAAAAAGGGAGAAGAAAGGATAGGAAGAAGCAAGCCCCTTAAATCCCATTCTTTATATCCTCTACCGAGCAATATCTTGTTGTTGCAAGGATGCAATTACCCAAGAAAATAAGTGATGCCATATTTGTTTTTGAATATTACTTACATTTCAATAAACAAGTAGTTATTCTAAATTTGGATATAAATCTACGAAAAAGTATGATAGAAGAAATTATTTTTATAACACTTTTTTATTTCAAAGATTTTTTTAGGCACGTGCGGGCTGCACGTGCATGGCTACCAGTAAAAGGAAACATCCACTTTCAATGGAAAGTTGCATTCTATAGTTTTATAGACATTTAGCATCATTACTCATAAAGTGTTGATAATTGTGCTAAGAGAGTTTCACCACCATAAAACTCACTTCTCCCTTCTTATAAGTGTTGACATTTCATCAAAAATACCTATGTATTAAATGCAGATGAAACACTTATGGAACTCACACTGAGACTGACCTTAATATATCTGTCTCTAAAATATTTGTTATACAAGTGTGGAGCCCTGGACCATTGTCACGCGCGGGCTGTTTGGAATGCTTAACGACAATGGCATCGAGGAACGAAAACTAACAAATCTTCTGTGACTATCAGCTGTGTCGGATGGTAGAGGCTGGAACCTTGATCCATTATTATCTAAAAAAGTAGCAAGTAGAAGAAGATGTGTTGTTACAACAACCATAAAGGCAATCGACGAGAGTGGCAGAAAAATGGTGATTCATTTGTTTAAAAGTCACTGATGTCGACGATCTTCCAGATGGCATTGGCATAAGTCGCAGCTGTAGGGAAAACCCCGACATGCGTTCCATCCTTGACATTGCCCCCCAGTCCGTTGAGGGTGGTGGTGATGTCTTTCAGCACTCTAACTTCACGAAAGCCACCGGCCAGCTCTTCGCCCTCCGTCCACAACATTGAGATAGTCACATGCTCGTCGCCTTTGTAAGGATGCAAGTACACCTGGTTACATTTTCAAGATCTAAGGTGTATATGGTACTATCTAGCGCTGTATGTATGTCAAGTGTGTGTGTGTGTTTATATATAGTTATGTATGTATGTGTGTGTATATATAGGGAAATGAGAGAGAGAGAGAGAGAGAGAGAGAGAGAGAGAGAGAGAGAGAGGAAGGAGGGATGAGGGAGCAAATCCGGTGATACAAGATGCAAAGCTACGATGCATATATGTATGTTTTCGAGGAGCAAATCCGGTGATACAAGATGCAAAGCTACGATGCATATATGTATGTTTTCGAGAAAGACTAAGGTTGATGGCCGGAAGAAACTAACGGAGGGAGGATGGGCTGCCAGTGGCTAGCAGCCTAGCTCCTCCTTGTCATCACTTAGGCCCAGTTTAGTTGCCGAAAATTTTGGCAAAACGATACTGTAGCATTTTCGTTGTTATTTGGCAATTAGTGTCCAATCATAGTCTAATTAGGCTTAAAAGATTCGTCTCGTGGATTTCGTCTAAACTGTGTAATTAGTTTTATTTTTTATTTATATTTAATGCTTCATGCATGCGTCCAAAGATTTGATGTGATGAGGAATCTTGAAAAATTTGGCGTTTTGGAGGGGAACTAAATAGGCCCTTACCGGATTGCTAGAGCTCCAATCATTGGGTGGTAATTCCTTGGCGACCAGGGCTTCGCCCGTTGCCTTGTTCACTAGAGTAAATGCCCTTTGGTACTCGTCATCGGTCACGTTCCCGGTGGCGTAGTAGTCCCTGAACCATTGCTGCACCACGACCACGAATAAATAGAAAAAACCATTAGTTATAAATGCTACATATACAAAAAAAAATATAAATGAGAGTTTATAGCTATCTTGCCTGTGACTTGTCGGTGTGGTCGGCAGGAGCAAGAACGACCCTGTTATTGCGAATGGACACGTTCAAGCCGGTATCCTCCTTGCAGAATATCTTCACCAGCTGCGCCATGGATGACCAACCTTTGCTAGGTAAACATGGGGTAGGTGCTGTGGATTTCAACTGAGGGCCCTCCAACCTCCCCATAAATATTGATGGGATCAGAACGGGTCGCATCGGATGCCATATGGACAAGCGTGCAATGCCATTATAGGCCCTGTTCGACTTACCTTATAATCCATACTATTCAGCTTGTTTTTTCAGCTGGAACAGTGTTTTTCTCTCACAGCAATTCAGCCAGAACAGTATTTTCCAGTCAATTCAGCCAAGTTTCAGCAAGCCGAACAGGGCCATAGTTAATATAAACTAGCTAGCTAGGATCGATCTTTTTTTCTCCTTCTGCTGATGCTATTGGTCCCACGCACGCCAGATCGTACAAGAACCGGACAAGATCCACCTCAAATTTTAATTGAGCTAGACTATATATTTTCTCATCATCATCACCATTACCATTATTATTACTGTTACCGTACTGTACTGTATTGTCACTGTTACTGTTACTGTACTTTTACTGTCACTGTTACTGCTTCTATTACTATTACTACTACTATTATTATTAGGGAACATTTTGTTCTTGCCCCTGTCCAGCACTTGAATTGTGATTTTGCCCCTACTTTTATAACTTTGCGATTTTGTTCTTACTATTTTGAAATGAATCCTCCATGTGCCCTCGGTTTGGATGTCCGTTACATGAGGAGGTCCTTATCTTCAGCCTCTCCCTCATCCAACTAGAAGGAAAATGCACGAGCAGGCTTTCTCGCGAGCAATGACCGCATTGGGGCAGCAGCTGCGTTGGGGGGCACATCCAAGGTGGATTCCAGCGGCGGCGGCAGACACGCGGGGCACACGTGGCGGAGGCGGTGTCGCCTAGCAGTGCCTAAAGGACCGGCCGTGCACCCCATCGTGGGGAGGACGCGGGGTGGCCTCTTTTGTAGGTGGCAGAGACCGGCTGCGTTGCCCCTGCGCAGAGGACGCAGGGCGGTCATGTTAGAAGATTTGGGCTGTCCCAAATAAATATCAAAGGCCCAATCACACATGCATTATGTGGTGGAGGACTTTAGCCCCATGTTACTACTCTAGGACGAGTGAGGCCAACTTAAATACTTGAGTTGTCTCCAACTAGTTGAAACTATTGGGGAGAGAAAAAGAAAGAAACACACGCGTCGCTCGCCTCGCTAGGTCGGGCCACGCGGGGCGGGGTGATGGATGTGGGTGCGACATGCACCTGAATGGTCAGGCAAGTTCTCGCCTCATCTTTGCGGGTGCGAGAAAACTGTGCTGGCCTATTTTGGTAAGCAATTCTTCCTCTACTCCAGTGATCGCGGGTCTCCATCAACTATCTACTTTTGCGCTATACTTGTAGTACCGATAACACACTGTAAGAATGTCTCTACTTTCACTGTTATTCATTTTCGCGTTCTTTGATGTTACTAGCACTAGGCAACTTGAGTTCTTGTCAAATCATAGTGCTTGTGTCTTCAATTTATGATTGTCTAAAATATGCTGCGTTTTCTCCTTATCGAAATTAATTTATTCGTCACTGAATTGCTATTTTTTCCAACAGGTCACGCACGGAGGTGATCCAGCCTGCTCGTGCTCTGCCTTGCGCGGTGGAGGCGGGGCGTCCTTGCCCGGTGGTGCAGTGGCTCACTCGCCTGCTAGTGCCCGCTGGAGGTGCGGCGGTGGGACAGGAGCAGCAGCCTGCTGGAGCCACCAGGCACAGGTCCCCCTCTGAAGCTGCTGGTGACGGAGGGGCAGCCCCAGGCCTGGTGTAGGCGGAGGGGCGCCATGATGATCTGCGACCTTTGTAGTTTAATTAGTCTGACCCGTTCATATGAATGCTCGGTACTGCCTACTAGTAGATGATTTCTGTAAAGACTAGTGTTGGTATTTATTAATGACACTTATAAATATTGTTAGAAATGCTTGTTGGCATTTCTTACTTAGAAGAATATTTATAAATGAAGGGATCCGTAAGCGCACGGATAATATACCATTGTAGCACTTCACCTGGGAGTATTTTAGGTATCGTTATTTATATTTTTACCTCAAGGAAGGACGGGCAAAATGGAATATATTGATAACTTATACTTATGATAGAGAGATAAACCATAACCAATCTTCTACTCACAACAGGGGTAAATAAAATATGAATGATAAATGGTAAATGATAATGAAGACTCAGAGTACTCCTTGAGATGTCACTAGCATGGTTAAGTAGATACAATAGAGAAATAATTCTAAAGTCATTCTTAATTACAAGTCAAAGCATACTATGATTAGTGTAATTATACTTAATAATCATGGCTAAGATTAACTTCATATCTACACATAAGAGATATTACTAAGGAAGATCAAGAATATAGTCTAACTTCCTTCGCAACTAGATCCTACTTGACGTATATTTGGGGAGTGGACTACAAAAGACTCAACGAGAGTGTCACACTCGCGATCTACCACATGGGTGCATTCACAGATAAACAACGTATAAGTACCATGCTTACACAATGTCGACCACTCACTCCTTGTATTTTAGAGCGAGCGCTATACGAACTTATGCTTGAACATAAAGATAATCTAGCTATACTAAGCATATAATCAAAGTAAACGATGAACATGATAATTAGGAACATGAATAATATTGATAATAATATCGAATCAATTGTAGCAAACATATAGAATATGAAAGATACAAGAGAGGATATAAGGGCTATACCAAAGCCATGCTCTTGACAAAGATCAGGAATCCAAGCAAAGCTTGCCTCCTTCTACATCTAACTTCACTAGCTATGCCCTAAATATGGTGGAGCTCTATGGTTCTTCTCTTCTGATTAGGGTTTGATCTATTGATTATGAAAGATGCTTGGGGGTAGGGGCTGGTATATATATGGGGAACCATTAATCCTGAGCCCTCGGATCAAATCAACTTAAAGCAATGGCGTAGATGCAATCCTTAAGGCGGTGGAGAACCGACGTCACGAGGAGGGGCTGCCATGTGGGCCTAGGGGGCCGACTGGCCCCACCTGTCATCCTCTTGCAGTCTTTCGCGGTGGGTTGCCTTCTGGTGTCTTCTAGAATCTTCTGGAGTTGTTTTCATCGTGAATAAGCATGATTAATTCTGACGTTTGGGTCCACCTTGATGGTTTTCTGGATAAACCCTGCTAAAAACACAGATTCACCAAAACTTGTGGAATTTATCAGTTTAAACCCCTAAACCTATGTTGGTGATCATTTTCTTGCATTTATAAAAGTTATATTGACGGTTTATAATGGGTGTTAACTACCGTCAACAATTAGTTTGTTGAATGATGACGATTTGTGTTGCATGCTGGCTGTGTAGAAATGTGGATTTCAGTAGCAATCACTACATTATTCTTCAAATAATGATCAAGATAAGTTCGACACTATCATCTCTATCTAGTGATAATGGTTATATTTAATGATGCGGCAAATTTGTTAGAAACATCCACACCCCCATTGGCTCCTGATGTAGACCGCATGGTTCAGGTTATTTGGGGATGAAGTCATTTGAAATAATTGCAAATTGTGCCAAATATATTTTACCAAATCTAATCATTTTTTGTTAAAATACAACATAAATATCTTATTCCAAATTGGGGGTAAAATCACAAAAAATCATAAAAACTAAGGTAAAAAACAAATGGGCATATTTTCCTTGTATATAAAAGTTAACACCGTTAGGAGAGGACGATGGGATAGGGGCAAGTGGTGCTTCGTTTTGAAAAGGCAAGGGTAAATTCATAAAGTTAAGGAAAACAGGGAATAAATGCAAGCCCATTATTATTATTATTATTATTATTATTATTATTATTATTATTATTATTATTATTAGTACTACTACTACTACTATTTTATTATTTCTTGCTCCTTTCTAAATAAAAAGAGTGTATTTCTTGCATTGTTTAACTAATACTATGGAGGATGGTAGTAATTTTACTACCACTACTACATAAAGTTTAATCACCACTGGGACATTCACCGCCAGTTATGAGATAACAGCCGGTCCATAGCATGAGGGATCATTCTAGGTGGCCTACCTGCGATGATAAATGGTTTTCACCACCGGCCAGGCGTATGATCCAACGTGAACACAATGCCAGTCTTCAAGCCGAATTGGCAGTGGAACAATTTAGCACCGCTGGCTAATCATCCAATGTGGGATGCACAAAGAAACCGACAAAGGTGAGAAGTTTCGCTACTGGTTTCAAGATGAAAGGATGCACCACTGTTAGAGCCGACGGTGAAACAAGCTAGCACCATCGGTTCGCCTTAAAATCCAGCGGTGGAAATCACAATGATTCGAAACACCGCATCATCCACCATGCCGCCTAAAATAGAAAGTTTCACTGCCAGTTTGTTTGGACACTGAATACCACATGTTTCGATCTGGTCATAAAAACAGATATCACCATTGACAGTACGTTTAACCCGGCAGTGGTAAATGGCTGGAGGAAAACACCATTTCCCTCATCTTCTTCTTCACTCACTCAACTTCTTCAACCGCAGCTCCTCTCACCATTTTTTGAGATCGTTTGCTAGTGAAGGCTATCAATTTTTGAAGGATGTTCTAAGGTTAGTAACTAACAAGCCTTTTCATGTAGCTAGCTTAGTTCCTATGGTTAAATTATGACTAAAATCATCCTACTTCCTTTTAGAGTGCTTCTTGATTTTGGAGGCGACTTCTGATTTTTTATTGTTGTTGTTATAGGCCTTAGCTTCGAACATAGGGTTGTCGCTCAAGTAACCAAAAAACAGTGTGGGGGGTACGACCCTGGATACCCACGGCAGACCACATGGGCTGCGCCCCTTGGGGCGGCCCAGCCCACAAGATGAAGCCTTGCGGGGCATGACGCTGCTCGCGCATCTCCCACAAGACACCAAGAAGACATCCTGAAGATGCTATGAGATCTATTAGGATACATATGATCCAATGATTCTTGTAATCTGTTATTACTTTTCGGTTATCTCTTAGATCTAACCGACTTGTAACCCTGCCCCCCGCACTATATAAGGCGGGTAGGGACCCCCTCCAAACACACGCAATATCATACGATAGCCAATACAATCCAATAGACCACAGGAGTAGGGTATTATGTCATACTGATGGCCTGAACCTGTCTAACTCATGTGTCTCTGTTGCCTTCTTATTCTTGACTACACGCCTCTCTGCCGATCAATCTACCTTCGTAGGATATCCCTCGGAGGACTATTGATGATATTCTATCGACAGTTGGCGCGCCAGGTAGGGGTGTGCGTGCTGTTTCTACATCGAACAAGATGGTACGTTCCGTAGACTCTTTGTCCCTCCCGTAGCCCGGCCAGATCTTCACGGTAGGATCGATCTCGTGGATCATCAACGCTGACGGAGTCGGAGAGCTCATCGAGCCGGTGCAGATCGATTCTGTGCCGATCACCCCAACACCTGCGACTGCAGATCTGATCTTGGAACCACCTCTGAGGTCGCCTTCATCGACAGCTCACCTCCCGCTTCCTCGCTACCAGAGGAGGCAGATCAACAACGACGATCTGATCACATCCATCGATCAGGTTGGTTAGAAGCTCGCCTATTGCCTCTGCATCGCCCAATCGGCTCTGGACACTCTCATTCAGCGTCGACCACCCTCTGATCTAGATCTAACGGAGGCTGCTCGGGAAACTCCAAGGGTTACGGCCCTACTCTTCGGGTTCACCAATGTCGCCGCCACCTACCAAGATGCCCTAAGGGGCAAATTCGCCGACCAGGTTGGTGATGCCCATCCTCTTGTCGACCAGATCGCCGACCAGCCTTCGACGGCCGTCAACATGCCACACGTCGGCCGACGCCCCGAAGCATCTCTCCAAACCATCCTAGAGGAGAATCCAGACTCTGAGTCCTAGGGCTTTACGGAGACCGTCGCCGAAACCACCACCGAACTACTCCCTCTCCCACCTTTCTATGGGGGCGCAATCTTCAATGTTAGCATTGATAGCCCCCCGCGGGAAGGGGAAACCGAGGAGGACCACGCCGCCCGCGTTAATAGGAACGCCAACCGTGCACAGCGCCGAGCAAACGAGGTTGCCCTTGCGATGGCCGAGGCTCAGCTTGACTCGCAAGGAAGGCCACTCCAACGCAACCTCGATGACGAGTTTGTCCATGTCGATGGCCACAATGTCTACAAGACTCCAAGCGCCAACCTGGCAGTGGCCACCAACGAGCTCGCTTGGCTCCCGCAGACACCAGAGGTCGCCAAGGTCGTCGCCATGCTTAAAGCGGTGCATTGTCAGGTCAACGAGATCTGCCAGGATCAGAGACCTTCATACTCCACAAGCTCGATTCACCGATCAGCCACACCAAGATCTGATCGCCACCCAAGTCGCTTCACCGACCAGCACCGCGACGATAGGAAACTCCTCCAGGGGGAGCTAGGGGCAACCCCATCGAACATCACTGCCAATACGACCAGGAGGTCGACTAGGACGTCTAAGTGCACCACAACAATCTTTGAGATGCGCGATGATGTATCGATGAACGCCACTTTGGTCGCCATGAAGAGGAAGTACGCCGCCGCCAGGAGTACGAGCAAGAGTATGGTAACCTGGACTCAGCTCTCGAGCCGCTCAATGCTGGCAATGCTGTAGATCATGGCACCAACAACCCCGAAGGGCCTCCAGCTTTCACGAGGGCACTCCGAACACTGTAGTGGCCCCGTGGTTTCAAAATCACTTGGGTCGAGCCCTACGAGGGAAGGATGAACCCCACACAGTGGCTATAGGCTTACGCCACTGCTGTGCGCGCCGCCGGAGGAGATACCAGTGTCATGGCGAATTATCTTCACGTCATGTCACACCAACCGCACTGAACTGGTTCACAAGCCTTGCCTCGGACTCCATCAGATCCTGGGAAGACCTGAAAAAAGTCTTCACCGATAACTATATGGCTACGTGTACTCGGCCGGGGACCAAGCATGATCTGGACCGCATCTACAGAAGCCGTCCAAGCTCCTCTGTACCTACATTAGACGCTTTTCCGAGATGAGGAATTCTTTTCCCATCATCACGGAAGCTGAGGTCATCACCGCCTTCATTCGAGGACTTCATTACCACGAGCTTTGCTCCAAGTTCAACCGCAAGCCACCCATAGGGATTGGCGAGATGATCACGACCGCCAACCAGTACGCCGACGTCGAGGAAGCCGGGGTGCGCTTCAACGAGGTTGCGGGCACTCATCGCCCAACTCGCCACAGCGATGATCGCCCCGATGACTGGTGCCACAGTGACCGCCGCTACGATGACCGCAGTCATCATCAAGATAGTGGCCGTGATCGGCCAGAAGGATCCAAGTCTGGTCAATATCACCGCCGCCGGCCAGACTACATCGTCACCACTGTTGATGAACCTCGCACCAAGCGCAACTACGACGAGCAGTACAAGAAGATCCTTGACGGCCTGTGCCCTCTCCACAAGAACGCCAAGCATAAGATGAAGGACTACCTCGACTTGGCTAAGGAGTTCCAGGCCAAAAAGCCGAATGACGACAACAACGACAGAGCCGGAGGCCACCGACCACCTAGGGGCAACAACAATGCCTTCCAGGATCACGACAAGGTGGTCGCCACCATCTTTGGGGGGCTCGCCTCCACCGAGAGCAGAAGAGAATGGAAGCTCGTCGCCCGCCGGGTGCACGCCGTCAACGCAGAAGACGCCGCTGCCAACCCTAGCTATCATCCTTGGTCCGAGGTCCCCATCACCTTCAGCAGGGCTGACCAGTGGGCGGATATCCATTACATAGGGCATTTCCCCCTCGTCCTCGACGCAACCGTCCAGAAAGTGCTTTTCAGAAAAGTGATCGTCAACGGTGGGAGCGCTCTGAACCTCCTCTTCGTCGGAGCCCTAAAGGAGTTGGGCCTCGGGATAAAAGATCTCACACCCTCAGATTCCTCCTTCTGGGTGTGGTACCTGGCAGGGCATCCAAACCGCTTGGAGAGATCACCCTACCAGTATAGTTCGGCACGGCAAGCAACTACCGCGTCGAGCACATCAACTTCTACGTCGCCGACTTCAACACCGCCTATCATGCCATACTTGGCCGGCCAACTCTGGCCAAGTTCATGGCTGTACCACACTACGCTTATCTGGTGCTGAAGATGCCTTCGCCTATAGGAGTTCTGGCCCTATGGGCCAACCTCTCCATCGCCTACGCCTGCGAGACAGAGAGTCTTGCCCTTGCCAAAGCCACCGACCACTCCATCTAGATGGCCAATGTGGTCACCGATGCCAAGACGGTGTCCGCCGATGACTTGGAGATCCCATCGCTGGAACCTCCTCGCACCTCCGCCAAGTCTAAAGAAACCAAGGAAGTCAGCCTCGGCCTCGACGACCCCTCCAAGACCATGAAGATTGGGGCTCACCTCGACCCCAAATAGGAAAGCGCGCTCGTCTCCTTCCTACGTGCCAACACCAACGTGTTTGCTTGGAAACCTGTAGACATGCCGGGGGTACCACGGGAGAAGATCGAGCACTCCTTGAATGTCTTGCCGACCGCCAAACCGATCAAGTAGAAACTCCGACGATTCACGCCAGACAAGGAGTCTATTAGGCTAGAAATAAAACGGCTCCTAGCTGCCGAATTCATAAAAGAAGTGTATCATCCTGAGTGGTTAGCAAACCCTGTTTTCATTCAAAAAAAGAATAAAGAAAGGAGAATGTGCATTGATTACACTGATCTTAACAAAAACTACCCTAAAGACCCCTTCGGTCTGCCTTGGATAGATGAGGTTGTAGACTCCACCGCTAGCTATGAACTGCTCTCCTTCCTCGGCTGTTGCTCTGGCTATCACCAGATTTCCCTCAAGGAAGAAGACCAGATCAAGACGTCGTTCATCACGCCTTTTGGTGCGTACTGCTATACCACCATGTCCTTCGGACTCAAGAACACCGGGGCGACCTACCAAAGGGCAATCTAGATGTGCCTCGATCAACAGATCGGCCACAACGTCAAAGCTTACATCAACGAGGTGGTCGTCAAGTCTAAGACCACCAATAATCTCATCGCCGACCTCAAAGAAATGTTCGTCAACCTAAAAAGGTACTGATGGAAGCTGAACCCTTCAAAGTGCATCTTTGGAGTTCCGTCCGGTATACTCCTGGGCTACATCGTCAGTGCACGTGGCATCGAACCCAACCCCGACAAGGTCTCCACCATCACCAACATGAAACGGCCAACATGCGTTAAGGATATATAGAAGCTTACAGGTTACATGGCTGCTCTCAGCCACTTTATATCACGCCTCGGTGAAAAGGGACTACCTTTCTTCAAACTCCTCAAGGCCTCCGAGCGCTTTTCCTGGTCAGAGGAGCCAGATACAACTTTCGAGCAGCTCAAGTTGTTTTTAATAAAGCCTCCAATCATGATGGTGTCTCGACCAGATGAAACTCTACTGATCTACATCTTCGCCACTTCTCACGTCGTTAGCACAACTATCGTCGTTGAACGCGAGGAGGCCAGGCACACCTATAAGGTGCAACGTTCGGTCTACTTCATCAGCAAGGTCCTTAATGAGCCCAAGACTTGTTATCCTCAAGTTCAGAAGCTATTATATGCTATCCTGATCACGTCACGCAAGCTCCGTCATTACTTTGAGTATTACAAGATCGCCATGGTCACCAAGTTCCCTCTGGGGGACATTCTCCACAACAAAGTGGCCAATGGCTGCATCATCAGATGGGCTATTGAGCACGGCACTAACTCCATTGAATTCAGAAGCAGGCCTACCATCAAGTCTCAAGCGCTTGCTGATTTCATCGTTGAGTGGACCGAGATTCAAGAGCCCATCGCTGCTACTTGCCCCGAGCACTGGGTGATGTACTTCGACGGTGCCCTCAACATCAATGGTGCTGGTGCGGGCATTCTATTCATTACACCGACCAAGGATAAGCTTCGATATGTTCTCCAAATACATTTTTCGGCCTCCAAAAACGCCGCCGAATACGAAGCGTATCTCCACATACTCCGTATAGCCGTTCAGCTCGGCGTCAAACGCCTCATGGTATACGGGGACTCTGCACTGGTCATCAACCAGCTCAACAAAGACTAGTCCTGCTCTAGTGACAAGATGGATGCATATTGCGCCAAAATCAGGAAGCTTGAAGGGAAATTCTACGGTATTGAGTACCACCACGTGGTACGGGATCAAAATCAGCTCGCTGACCACCTATCCAAGTTAGGATCCTCTCGCGCTGCGATTCCTCCGGGGGTCTTCGTTCAAGATCTTTTGGCGCCATCCATTAAGGAAGAGAAGAAGTTCAAGAGATTCCCCCCGCTGAGCAGCTGGTACTTACGGTACTTTCGCCAGCCGCCGATTGGAGGGAACAGTTCATCAGGTACCTCACCAGTGCTGAAGTACCCACCGACAAGACTGAAACTGAATGCCTAATCCGTCGAAGCAAGCATTACATGCTGGTGGACAGCAACTTGATGAGGAAAAGTGCCAAGGAAGGGATACTGCAGAAATGCATCACCCAAGAAGAGGGAGTGAAGCTACTTCTTGAAATTCACTCTGGTTCCTGCGGCAACCACGTGGCCTCGAGAAACCTGGTCGACAAAGCTTTCCAAGCTGGTTTTTACTGGCCCATGGCCATCTCTGATGCAAAAGACCTCGTCCGACATTGTGAAGGATGTCAATTTTTTGCCAAGCAAATACATGTGCCAGCACAGGAACTGTAGACCATCCTAGCTTCCTGGCCTTTCACATGCTGGGGACTAGACATGATCGGGCCTTTCAAGCCAGCGCCAGGTGGTTTCCGATACATGTACGTCGCCATCGACAAGTTCTCCAAGTGGATCGAGTATAAACCGCTTGTCTCGACAATGGCAAAAAAGACAGTCGAGCTTTTTGAAGATATCATCCATAGATTCAGTCTCCCGAATAGCATTATCACCGACCTCGAAACCACATTCACTGGTCATCATTTTTGGGACTTTTGCGAAGACTGATGCATCTCCATTAAATATGTCTCTGTTGCCCATCCCAGAGCCAACGGACAGTTCGAATGGGCGAACGGCATGATCCTTGATGCCCTCAAAAAGAGGCTATATCAGAAACAAGAAAAGCATCTGGGCAGATGGCTCAAAGAGCTACCAGCTGTGGTCTAGGTACTACGCACTCAAGCTAGTCGCAGCACCGGTGTGTCTCCATATTTCTTGGTCTACGGCTCAGAAGCCATACTATCAGCGGACATTGCCTTCTGAGCACCTAGGGTGGAACATTATGATGAAGAGCAAGCCGCAACTGTTCGGATAGAGGATGTTGACAGGGCTGAGGAAGAATGCCTAATCACCTGCGTCCGCACAGCCAAATACTTAGAAGGCTTGCGGAGGTACTATAATCACAACATCAAAGGTCGTTCATTTGCTGTCGACGACCTCGTTCTCTGCAGAAAGCAAAAAACTGAAGGGATGCACAAGCTCTCCTCCCCCTAGGAAGGGCCTTACGTCATCAAGGAGGTTACCTGACCAGGATCTTATCGTCTATGTGACTTGGACCGAATTGATATCCCCAATTCATGGCACATCGAGCACCTTATACGTTTCTATCCTTGAAACACTCTAGATATGTATTCTCCACTCCATGATGAATAAAGTTTTGGTCGCCATAATTTGTCTCCATTATGATTTAATCTCCACTTACGGTCACCGAGCTCTAAGCTACTCCTTAACGAACTCCAATATGAGATCGCCATAACTGTTCCGCCATGATTCTCCATATCTCCAACATGTGATCGCCATAAACACTCCGCTGTGTTTCTCCATATCTCTGAAATGTTTCACCAACCACCGAGGAGCACACGTTCTATTCTGTGCTCTATGGAGCAGACCCAACCTCCGATTTCTCCCTACACATGCTACGGGCTCCATGCTCAGAGTTATGGGTGGTCGGCTGCGATTCCTTGGTCACGCCTGTTCCTCCTACACGTGCAGGGGCTCCGCGCTCGACGTTATGGACTATGGGCTAGCCAAGGCGGAGAGCTCAGTGAAGAACCAACTGCTCGGACGCCACTTATACTACGTTTATCTCCAAGTTATTTCACCAACCGCCGAGCAGCACACGTTCTGCTCTATTCTCTATGGAGAAGACCCAGTCTCCGATCTCTCCCTACACGTGCTACGGGCTCCACGCTCTGCGTTTTGGGTGGTCGGCTATGGATCCTTGGTCACACCTATTCCTCCTACACGTGCATGGGCTCCGCGCTCGACGTTATGGACTATGGGCTAGCTAAGGCCAAAGATTTCAGTAACGAACTAACTGCTCGGACGCTACTTATACAGCGTATAATTGCGTTAGGGTTAATACTACAACGATTTCTTCACCGCAACACTACAAACTGCATAAACATGCACATGTCAACATTTATACATATACATATATGTCTGTTTGCGCCCTTGTGCATTTTGACTACTCTTTCTAGTTAATACAGCATAACTCTCCGAGCAGATCACCGAGCTTCGCCATCGCCATCCGTCTCGCCGAACAGGTCGATGTCACCGGACAGCTTCTTCGCCGCGTCCTCCACCTCATCCTCCAGCTGCTGGTGCTCTGCCTCACCCATCCCTCCGGCGAATCTGGCCCCTATCGCCTAAAGGTCAACGGCTAAGTAGTGGGACCGGACCACCGCAAGGGCGTGAGTAACGGCGGTAACAATGGCATCGCGGTTGAAGCTCTTGAAGTTCTCCCACACCACCTTGCTCCTCATTCTAGCACCTGAAGATGATGGTGCCACGCCCTTGCATTGCCCCCCTTGAGCCGTCACCAAACTTCACCGTACCGGTAACATCATCGTCGAGCTCGGAGAAGGCTGCCTTGTAGCCCGTCATGTGGTTGCTGGCGCCAGAGTCCAGGTACCATCGTTGCTCCTAGTCGGCGCCCACATGTCCGAGGTGGACTTGGGTGCGTGGTTCATCGAGGTTGACAACCTTCAGGGCCTTCCTAGGTCCTTCCACCATCGTCGCCTCTTCCTTCTCCTCGGCCTCAACGTCATGCAGTGCACAGAACATCACCATCAGGATAGTGGCCTCATCATCATCATTAGCTTGCGCCAGATGAGCCTCGGCCTTCTTCTCCTGTTTGCAATTTGGGCACTCCCGTGCCCAATGGCCCGTCTTCCCACAGCGCTGGCAGGCGTTGGGTCGACCTGCTTCTTCTTCTCCGAAGAAGCCTTGCCGCGGCGCTTGCCATCGCCACCACGGCTGGAGGAGGCTAACCCGGAGTTCCTCCGAGCAGCCCACTCCTCCTCTGTCAGGAGCAGTTTGCCGCTGTCCTTCGTTGCTATCGCCTGCTCCAAGCGCTGGTCCACCGCCCGCAGATGGCCTATCACATCCTTAATGGTGAGGGTGGACAAGTCCAGCATCGTCTCTATGGAGAGAGCGATCTAGATGTACTTTGTCGACACAGAGTGGAGGTACCTAGAGACCGCCTCCTCTTCATCGATGGTGACTCATGGCTCTTCAGCTTGTTGATGAGCGTCTGCAGGTGGAGGGAGAAATCCTCCACCGTTTCACCATCCTTGAACTTGAGGTTGGCGTACTCCTGTTTCAGAAGCTGGGCCGTCGCCTTCTTTGCGTGGTGGGAACCGACGCGCATCGCCTCCTTAGCAAAGCTCTTTGCCCCCAACGTCTCCCTATACTCCACCGATACAGCAGCGATGATAGCCTCCAACGCTGACATGTCATCTTCCTCATTGTTAGTGCCCTTGTCAACAGCATTCCAGAGCCGCCGGGCTCTGAGATTGACTTTCATGGTCACTGACCACTCTCCATAGTTGGTGCGAGTCAGCGTCGGCCAACTGGTGCCGCTGACCTCCCGCACCGTGCGAACAACGACCTCCGGTCGTGGCTAGACAGCCACAGCAGTGCCACTGCTGTCGCCCATTTCCAAACCGTTCGTCATCGCCAGCGGTTAGTCCGGCGACGGCGCTTGTACGGCTCTGATACCACTTGTTAGCCCACAGGATCACCGACACAGGTGAGTCGACCACTCACCAGTCTTACCGACCACGGCCGAGCACGACAAAGGCTGTCCGACCACACACACTATGGCTCGAGGTAGAAGAAGATGGAGAACAGAGTATACACACACAGTACAAGCACCAGCATTGGCCGGAGCCTTGTATAGGAGATGACAAAACTGAACTCTCTCTCTCTTTGTTGAGTTGTAGCGGCAAACTATATATACAACTCTATCTATCTAGTTCTAGTACAGCTGCCCTGCTATAACAGTGACTAGATAATACAGCAGGACTGACTTTTGCGCCTGTCCCTGCATGTGGCTACAATCCGACAGGTGAGCCGTTCGGCGTCTGTCTCTACAGCGGCTTCAGTACCATGACAAGGGGCCAATTCGGCGCCGCCTTACCTTGCTATGTGTTCACACAAGGAAGCAGTAGATTATCTAACACGACTGAGCAGTCCAAGGAGGATGAAGAGGAAGAAGAGGAGCAGGAGGAGGAGGATCAGGTCAGCAGCGATGAGCAGGAGGGGGACAATGATGACAGTGGTAATGACGATGGAGATGAGAGTCCGAGCGATGGCAGCGAGGATGATGAGGAGGAAGAGGATGATGGGGAAGGAGTTCATCCGATTGACTTGCAGGTGATACGGGCAATCAGGTACCTGTGGAAGCCGAAGGAATTCCACCAAGCTTGCAATGGTAGGCACTATGGCGGGAAAGGGGCTCCCCAACACTTCACTTTCACTCCGAGCTTCAGTACAGGCTGTTCTGGGGCGTCTTTGACAGAAGGCCTATGCACATCAAGCAGCAATGGGTCAATTGGACCCATCTTGAGAAGTTTACACAGATGGCACCGCTGATCCAGATGTTCAATAACATGGGATGGAAGAGGGCTATGGCTTTCAAGCACAACAGCAACGAGGCTGTGATCCGACAGTTTTATGCTACACTGGAGGTTAGGATGAACAAGGAGAGGCTCGGAGAGGCTCTTTTGGATGACTGGCACAAAGAGACTCAGGGCGACCTTCAGAGAGCTTGCTGCTGCTAGCAAGCTAAATTATGATGAGATGAAGACGGGAAGATTGTGATGGAGATCCCAAAGTTGCAGCCGAATGAGACTCATCTCTTTTATCCTAGGGGAGAGCATCACCATGGGGTTAGCAAGGGGCTGAGGAGGTTTCCGGTAATCATGAATGAGATGCTGAGGCGCACGCTTGTGCCAAAGTCCGAGAACATTGATCAAGTCTGCCACCCGTACTATGAGATCATGACAGTTGTGATGGCCGGAGAGAAGCTCGACATGGTCGAGTGGATGGTGCACCGGTTGCTGGAGTGCAAGCACGAGATGAAGGGCTTCTTGGCCTTCGAGCCCTACATCATGGCCATGGTGAAGAGCAAGGTAGATTTCCAGGGTGTGGAGGAGATAGAGCACAAGATCTTCCAGCCATACAAGAACAGCAAGGATCTCTGTCCTTGCAGAGAGAGGCCTCACCGGTCAGCACTCAGCAGTCCACCACCACTACCTGAGAATCAGCCACAGGGCACTCAGACGCGTCAGCCTTCCACCTACGCAGGCGCCAGCAGCTGGGAGCAGGCAGCAGGGGCAGGTGGAACCACTTGGGTACCTCCTGAGGGCTACTTCATGCCATACTTTGAGGGCATCTAGGAGCAGGTCCGCCAGACTGTCCAGCCTGTGTGTCGGGACATAGACACCAGGTTTGAGAGATAGGTGCAGTACTGGCAGCAGCGCTACCTTGCTCCGATGAGGGACACGGTGCAGGTCTTGACAGCACAAATGGGCCGGTAGGCCACACAACAATAGGTTGAGCAGGTCTGCACCCACCAGCAGCAGCACCGTGCGCACTTCACCGCCCACACGCAGGCCTTTGGGCAGTTTAGGCAGTCCTATGATGCCTTGTCTGACCACCTCTACGCCTACTTCCCTTCTGCTAGTCCAGTGACACGTTAGTACTAATCTTCATCTTCTTCAACATAAGTTCAAATTTTGACATTATCATGTCGCAACTAACTTTGTTTTGCATTTTCAGGTGCAACCCCGATTCAGGCACAGGCTTATCCCTCGGCAGCCGCAAGTGTGCTTCCCAGGACAGCCGCAGGCTTATCCCTCGGCGTCGAGCTCTTACGCCGCAAGTGTGCTTCCAATACTTGAGTTAAGCGAAGCTCAATCATGCGCTGAAGCTCAGCAGCTGAAGAAAAAGTGGTACTGAAAGTTTTATCCTCCCTTTCTTCAACAACCGACTTCCACCCCGGAACCCACCTCTCAAATTCCAGGGTAATTTGGGCTGCAGAAAGGACCCCATCAAACACAGAAATAATTGCTTCTTTTGGGCTCTGATTTAGCAACCTTCTGTTTGCCCGTGTAAGGAATGTAATAACCACAAAGTATAGCCGTAGGTTTAGCTCCGTTTACCATAGGGCAAGCTTTAGTGACATGATTGTCACTATCACAAACATAACAGCTAATAATTCAGTACACTTAGTGTGGACATGACCCTTGGTAAGGCAACAGAAGCATAAAGGTTTGTTTTTACCATTTGGTTTAGGACCTACAGGGGGTACGTTAACATTATCAATCTGCATATCACTGAACCCGCAGAGGACAAGAGAGAGAAATGACGGAGAACGGAAAAAAGAGAGGAGCGGAAGAGATATTGCAGAGGAATTTGTGGAGACAAAGAGAAGGAAAAGGGAGCTCCACTCTATGCATTTCAAATCCGCACTGAGCTGCTTGACCATGATACTTTGTTGTATGTCAAACTTTTCTAGTTTGAGCTATTTTTTTCAAAAACTGTAGTGATATCTATTACAAATAAGTGCACTGTAAAAACATATTTCTGGAGAACTTACCGACACAAACTTGACGCTGTAGGTGTTGGCGGATTTTTTCAACAAACTTTGTCAAATTCCAAAAAGTCTGCTTAGAAAAAAAACAATATAACCTTGATATGCAATGCGGGTGTACATTTATGTACGCACAGATATGGAAAAGGCGGCAGAAACGTACGTGCTTGGAAAAATATTCTGATGGATACTCGTGCAATGAAAATTAGTCTTCATGAGGCATCTGGTCGAGGAGCCACATATTTCCCACAGATTTGATCACGTGCAGGTCACATGTTTTGCACATATTTCATCTCGTGGATGCCACAAGGACGTGCCGGATATAATATACAAAGAGAGACATAATCTGTTCAGATTTCTACGAAAATATCTCCGTAAGGTTCATTCTTGTGCACACTATGTAATGCAATTTGCCGATGATACAAGCTTCTCGTTCCAAGGACTACATTTTTGTCTTGTTACTTGTTATGAATGAAAACAGCATCAGGAAGTGACGATGAACGATACAAAAGACAAAAATACTGCAAAATTTGTCATGTTAATTATTTGCATGACATATTTTGGGTCTACTAGAAATATAGTGAACAAATATTCAAGAACAAAGGAAAGAATAAGTCTTAGCTACCTTTAAGAAGTAGAAGAATACAAAGCTGAGTTGTCTTGCTTCACACGTGAAGAACTTGGCTACTTTTGATATAGTGATTGTATAGTCAATAAGAGAGGCATGAAAATGGCTTGATTGCAAGGTCACTACTGATATTTGGTGCAAAGAGGGAAGAAAGAAATTATGAATCTATTAAGAAATATCCGGATGAGAGCAATTTACTTCAGCCAACAACACAATTTCAAGACCGAGCCATATTCTACAAAGGAGAAGATAATGCTTGCGAAATTGTTTTCTAGGGAGCAAAAAAACATTACCAAGATGGCTCAACAAGTCTCCACCAATCCGGTCGTTGTTGTTGCTGGAGGCACTACCGGAAACCTCAAATTTGCCGAGAGTTTTTATGTTTGCCGAGTGCATTCCCTCGGGCACTCGGCAAACAAATTCTTTGCCGAGTGCTATTCTAAAATCACTCGGAAAAAAAACACTCGGCAAAGAGGGGAGTTTGCCGAGTGTCAAACAAAAAAGACTCGACAAATAGGGGGTTTACCAAGTGTCACAAAAAAATACTCGACAAAAAGAGAGGTTTGCCGAGTGTCCAAAAACAACACTAGGCAAAGCAAAAAAATGAAGAAAAAAAAAACCCACCCGCCCCTCCCCTCCCTCACGCACACACCCCTCCCCTCCCTCCCAGCTTGCTCCCTCCCATCCTCTCCCACTTGCGTCCGGCGCCTCCCCTCCTCCTGCCGGCGGCCAGCCCCTCCTCTCCCTCTCTTCCCCGGCCCCTCCCTCACCGGCGGCGCCCCTTCCCCGGATCCGCCGCCCCGGCCCTCCCCTCCCTCACCGGCGGCGCCCCTCCCCCAGATCCGCCGCCCCGCCCCTCCCCTCCCTCACCAGCGGGCGTGGTGGCGGCGGGCTGGTGCTGTCGGTGGCGGGCTTGGTGGTGGTGGCGGCCGGTGGTGGCGTGGTGGTGGTGCTGGCGGCGGCGGGCTTCGTGGCGTGGCAGCGGGAGGCAAGGGTGGCGGCCTGGTGGCGGCGGGCTGTTGCTGGCGGCGGCGGGCTTCGTGGTGTGTCAGCGGGAGGCAAGGGTGGCGGCGGCCGGCTTGTTTTTTTTTTATTTTTTTTCAAAAAAAATGTTTGCCAAGTGTTTTTTGGACACTCGGCAAAACACTCGGCAAAGACTATTTGTTGTTAAGAAATTTACCGAGTGTCGTTTGCCGAGTGTAACACTCGGCAAACGCTTTGCTGAGTGTGTTTTGGGGCTTTGCCGAGTGCCCCTAGCACTCAGCAAAGCAACTGTATCTCGTAGTGTGGGGCAACAACCATCCGAATATCTTGGCTGTTTGGACAGGTGCATGATGGAGAGGCACCAACCATCCAAGATATCTTAGATTTTTCTAGTGTGCTCTAACCAAACAAACCAGTAAAGTGGTTATGCAACCTAGAGCCAATCTTACGAAATAGCCAATACTAGTCTAGGAAAGAAACAGGTCACACAAGAAAAAACACAAGCTGAAAGTTAAATGCGTGAGAGAGGGCAAACTCTTGTAGATAGAGATTTATCCCAGTATCAGTTGCGAACAACACCCTATAGTCCATGTTAGAACTTACAGATGATATACTCTATGTCACCAAGCTTACCCTGGACACGGTGTTGGACAAGGCATAAAGGCCAGCACTAATTAATAAAAAGTGCCGTAAGCCACTAAGGATCACCACATGTTGACTGACACTCCCATTCACCAAGGTGCCGTCAAGTAGTATCCTTGTCCCTTACACACCAAGTTATAGCACCACCTATCCATAACAAGCTAGGAGGGTTAACATAGTGAGATGGCCACTGAGACCTCAAGTGCTTCAACACACAATATTATTACAGAACTAATCTTAGTCCATCATGATCTCAAGCTCTAAGCCCATTTATCTCAAGATGAATACTAAGTACTATCCTATGCCTTGGATATGATCAATTTGCACATGATAGGGTGGATAGAGTGTAGGCTCACTTGCTCTATCTTCTAGTAGCCTTGGGCACTACAACAACATTACAAAAGTGAGTGAGAACACATACAAATAACGCATCCACCAAAGCTAGCCACTACAAAAGTATGCCAGAAAAAAGCACTGGGCAAACAGTTTAGTGCTACTATAAAATCCCAGCTAGACTGTTCTACTATTACTAGCTGTAGAAGTATCCATTGTAGACTTAATTGTCCAACCATTGTCTAGTGCTTCGTTCTTCTCCTATGTAGGCCGCATGGTTTGTGCTTTTGCACACTACCATAACACTCTATGTTGGCTAGGCGAACGCCATTTGTCTGGCACATTCAACCTAGCTCCTTCCAGATGGACTCGACCTTGCCTTGACTTGCACATTGGTTGTGAACTCCGTTCTCTCTATGTTTTGTGTGTGCTTGAAGTATGGTTTTGCACTTAGATTAGTTTTTTTTTGTCTTAGTGTGGTATGCTAGTTAGGTTTCTTTCTTGAAAAACTGAACGATGTATTTCTAGTGTGTATGCTAAGGACATTACTTATTTTAATTGATGCCCTTAAGGACTCATCATAGTTTGTTTTTTGCTTAGTGTAGGACTTGTTCTTGCGATGGGATGAAGTACTTATAATTAGTTTGAGGTTTGATGCTTTAATTTTTTTATTAGCCTTAATAACCACTCCCTCTTTAGGGCAATGATCCTTGCATAGGATGAATGCCGAGGTGCTACATTTTGAGTGACTAATGATTATAAGCTGGCTCTCATCACCCTCCTAAACTTCTTAGGTCATACTCACCCAATACACTACACGATTACATGGTCCAACTACTACACACTACTAATGAGGCTTGTATTATACAACATCAAAAATAAATCCTAATCATGCCGGAGCTCTGGCCCACCCGCGCCTTCACATCATGCTGGAGCTCTGGATCGCCGACGCCTCTAAACCTTGGTATGCGGCACACATACATCTCCTCCACAAGAGCTTGCCACTCGAGCTCCAACACTGCCTTCAACCTCAATTCGGAGACTCAAGCTCTCCCATGCGGCCAATTCGCTTGTTGCAGTGACTCAAGCTCGATGTCACTGGATCTACCCAAAAACCATGGTCTACTGAAGCCTTGCAGCACAAAGCCGAACTAACAACCCCACGCTGAAGCCTACGACTGCCATGTGTGGCTCTCGAACACAGACGATGATGATGTCAGTTAGGGGCGAGTCTGTTGTCTTTTTTTGGAGGAATAAGCTCTCCCTAAATCATTGACCAATATTTCCCTTGGGGATGGATCCGACCCACCATGGCCATCAACATCTCACGGTGCCCCTCAACCAAACAATAGATAAAAAGGGATGAATCCATCCCATCCCCGATGATCTCATCACCACCAGCCAAAAACATGGTAAAGCACAACTCGGGCCCAACGCATGTCAGACCTGCCTCACTCCTTCCACCTATAAATACAACACATCTCCTCAGTGCACACACACAAGTAAAAAGCAAAACATAGCTGACCCATACAAACAGCACACCCTGTCTCTCCCCTTTCTAGGAACACTAGGGACGAAAACGGTACCGCAAA
This sequence comes from Miscanthus lutarioriparius, assembly GCA_904845875.1. Taxonomy (NCBI): domain Eukaryota; kingdom Viridiplantae; phylum Streptophyta; class Magnoliopsida; order Poales; family Poaceae; genus Miscanthus; species Miscanthus lutarioriparius. The sequence continues at coordinate 2,531,229 of CAJGYO010000009.1, forward strand.
ATCCAGTACACAAGGCACCGTATACCGTATAAACCGATCGAATACTGTTTACTCGAAAAAAACGAAAACTTAAAATTTCGCTGGAAAAACTTTGTAGAAACGGAAACGAATGCGAGTGGGCTGTTTTCGCGGATCCCGTATTTTAGTGGAACTATCCCAGCGGCAGCAACCCAGCGATCAAGCCTCTATGGGCTGTGGCCCAGCCCACTTAGGTGCCCCCTTGACTCCTTCGGCCTTCCCCTTCCCCAGCCTGCACTTCAACACTTACAGTTCCGCAGCCGCAGGTCCCTGGTTCGCCTCGTCTAGTCGATAAGTCGGAGCTGGCCCCTCGCCCCCAAGTTGCTGCTGCTGCTGGCTCGTCCGTCGTCCGACCAAAGATGGCACCACCGACCGGAGATGCTACTGCTGCTGGCTGGTCCGCCTCCAAGCGCCGTTTCTTCCTGGAGCGTCCACAGGTGAATAGCAGCACCCTTGCTCCTATTCCAACACCAGGTAAATAAAAGCCTCCAATCCAAGCACCTATTGTTGACTAGTATGTACATGAGTACCTGCACGACTGCACCTTGCTTGCTATATGTAATCTTGCTTAGTAGCATTGGCTATCCCCAACTTGAACTTTGGTTAACTTGTTTTTGCCTGTGCGGCTGGACGCCTGGACCTGGAACTTGTTATTCACTTGTTTGGAACTATTCAGTATTCCGTGTTATGTAATATTTTATTTGTTTGCCTGTGCGATGGACCTGGAAGACTGGAACTTCTTAGTTGGAATTATTCAGTATAACAGTATTCATTGTTCCGTATTTGTTCAGTTGTTTTGTTTGCCTGTGCGATGGTCCGATGGACCCTTGTTTGTATTATATTAATGTGACTATTGAATCCATTGTGTCGACCTACACATTTGAAGTGGGTCAGTGTTCCCGATTTAATTTACCGTTTCCGACTGTTATCGATGTGTATCGGACCGCATTGTACATGGATGAGAAACAACGGCCGCAACCTGGGTCTTCTCGTGGCCTGTGGCCGGTGGGGCAACTCCTGATGCAATTGGTCGGCCATCTCCAGGGCACTGGTGTTACTCCCCTCGCTCGGGTGTTTCACTACTCCGGATCATTAGTTTTTCGAGGATAAAAGGTGAGGACTGAGAATGTATTATTTATTCTTTCAAAAAAAAAAGAATGTATTATTTGGTAGTACGTACACACAACTTTGTGTAGTACTCCCGCGACCTGTCTCAAATAGAATATCATGTACGGTTTTTTTTTTTTGTAGATGATACATATGTTTGCACATATGTCCATAGGATAGGACCACTAATTAATTATTCATTGGATAAATTCTCTTTTTTTGAGAAGAATCCTACTCAGGGCATTTTAATTTCCCTTTTCAGTCAACATACCACACTGGTAGAGAACCGAGCTTTACTCCCAGTGGGGAACCCCCTCTAGTCCCGGTTCCCCACCCGGGAGCAAGCATCCGGGACTAAAGGGGGGTCCTTTAGTCCCGGGTCCGGAACCGAGACTAAAGGAGGACCTTTAGTCCCGGTGGGTAACACAAACCGGGACTAAAGGTGCCTCCTGACATGCCACGATGGCCGGCACCTTTAGTCCCGGTTGGTAATACGAACCGGGACTAAAGGTTTTTTTTCTTTTCATTTTTTTTGTTTTATTTTCAAAATAGGTTTTCGAAGTCGTATTGTACGCTGCTAATTATACATTTATACGCGCATATAGTATGTTTTGGTTCAAGCACAATGAACGTATTAAATCACACAATTCAAGCATAGAAATATATATATATATATATATATATATATATATATATATATATATATATATATATATATATATATATGAATGCATGCATCATATATATATTAAATGCATGCATGCATATGTGTATTTTACATTATATTATTTCATGTGCATATATTACAAAAGATTGCATTACAGTTGTTGTGACATAACAAGTTTCCTCTCATCCTCTAGCTTGGCTTCAATGGCAGTGTTGGGTCGAAGTAGAACTCGCCCTTGGAATCGATGACCTGCTCATTAAAAAATCCGGCTATAGACTCTTGAATTGCTTTGATTTGGTCTTGCCGTATGACCTTTTCCTCCAACCATCGAGTCTATTGGTTTGAATTAAAGGAAAATAAATTAATATATGTACATATATATATATATATAAAGACATAGTAACACAATCAATAATAATAATTAAATGAATATATAGTGTATTTTTAACGTGCTTTGAGTCTCTCTGTAGGAGTTCTTTGGGAGAGCACCTTGATAAACTTGCAAACATAGTAACCACGTAGTTGTTCCCTGTTCTCCTCGCCTTTTAGACACCACTTTACGAGAAAAGATTTGTCATCCAATCTGGTGATCCGGTGAAAGCTATATGTTTAATTAATAAAGATGATGCGATTCAGGGGACTTACTTTCAAAGGGATTACATTCAGTGGCGCTTTGCATTTTTCCATGTGTTGCTTCTCAATAAAGGTTTTCCAAACACTGCCCAATAAAAAATTTGCCACGTCATCAGATATAGTTAATCATCATGTTTGTGTGTATATATAGTTTGTACTCATCCCACACATGTACACTTGTGTTGCTCCACAAAAGTAGAAGTTCCTCAACTAATGGCCTCAGGTACACATCAATGTTGTCTCTAGGTTGCTTTGGGCCTTGGATGAGCACTGGCATCATAATGAACTTCCACTTCATGCACAGCCATGGAGGAAGGTTGTAGATAAATAGAGTAACAGGCCAAGTGCTATGACTATTGCTTTGCTCCCTAAAAGGATTCATGCCATCCATACTTAAAGCAAACCTTATGTTTCTTGCATCATCTACAAACTTCGAGAATTCTCTGTCGATTGCTCTCCACTGGGACCCATCAGCGGGGAGTCGCAACACATCGTCTACCTTACTGTCTCTTTGTGCCATCGCAACAACTTTGCATGCTCTTTATTTCTGAACAAACATTTCAAGCGTGGTATTATAGGAGCATACCACATCACCTTGGCAGGGATTCTCTTCCTGGGACGTTCACCATTGCCCTTAACATCACCAGGGTCATCTCGCCTAATCTTATACCACGATGCATGGCATACTGGGCATGCATCTAAATTCTTGTACTCCTTGCCGCAGTAGAGGATGCAGTCATTAGAACATACATGTATCTTCTAGATTTCTAATCCTAGAGGGCAGATGACCTATTTTGTTGCGAATATAGTGGCAGGCAATTCGTTTTGCTTCAGAAGCATCTTCTTTGCGATAGTCAGTAACTCCACAAATCCCTTGTCAGATACACCATTTTTTGCCTTCCATTGCAGCAATTCCAGTGTGGTACCCTATTTTTTTTGCCCCTCTTCGCAAGTCGGGTATAGCAATTTCTTGTGATCCTCTAGCATGCGGTCGAACTTGATCTCCTTTTCACTTTTGCATTCTCTCTGTGCATCACGGATGGCCTGACCAAGATCATCAGTGGGCTCATCTTCTATCGCTACCACTTCTTCAGCAGCTACCTCTTCTTCAGCTTCCCCCATTGAAGTATCATCAAAGGCACCGTATTTAGCAAAACCACGAATAATCATTGTTGGTATAAATTAACACACATAGATAAATCCACAAGCGCACGAATACCACTATAGCTTTCACCGGAAGTATTCCAAGTATCGTATCCACAGGGAAACGTGTGAGGCTAACTACGGTCTAACTTAACTAGGAGTAGCAACAAGGTTAAGATAACACAGGAGCATATAGAAGATAACTAAGGTTGTCTAGTTTTGACTTGGGTAAGCTATGTCTTTTACTATTCAACTAGGGACATTACTTATGAAAAGACACTAATAGAGGATGCTTTCCTTCGTAATCGCATCCTACTTGCGCCTACAGACAGGAGGTGGACTACAAAGGATCAACAAAGCTATATAGTATATGCTATATAGAACTGATGTCACACACACGATCTACCACCTTTCTGGAATGCAGGGTGCATCCACGATTAACCCAAGTCTAAGTACCATGCTTACACTTACGATTAATACTCTACTCCCTCTAGAACAGGAATAAAGCACTCAAAAGAGTCATGATCCTAATGAACAATATAAATAAGATGCTTACTTGAATTAGAAGTTGATTACCAGAGAAATCTCGAAGGCAAGCTCAAGTAGAACTTGGATCCACCAAGGTACAAGCCGTAGAGAGCACCGATAGGCCAGCACCTCCTCCAAACTCTTTCCTCACTCTCTATCTTGCTATTTTTAATCATAAGACTAAATCCTATGATGAACTAATCTTCTCTTGATAGCTGGTTCTGTTCCTCATGATATGAATTAGGGTTTTAGGGATATACTGAGGGAGGGGGTACAGGGCTATTTAAATAGGCCGGAGCATCAATTCTAGACCCTCGGATCAAACTAACTTGAATAAACGGCGTAGATGCAATCTAGGAGACGGTGGGGAACTGACATTCGAAGCAGAGACTGACTAGTGGGACCCACAGGCCGGCCGACCTGTAGGTGGGGCTAGCCAGCCACACATGGTAGCCCCTTAGGATCTGCTTCGGTGGAGAGCCTCCTAGAGTCCTCTATAACCTTCCTACGTTGGTTATGCTGTGGAATTACGTGATTTCCTTTGATGAATAGGTTCCCCTTGGCGGTTTTCTAGATAAACCCTACTGAAAACACAGATTCACCAAAACTTGTAGAATTTATTAGTTTAAACCCCTATACTCATGTTTGATGATAGAATTAAGTATATATGCAGGTTATGTTGACAGTTTATAATTGGTGTTAGTTACCGTCAACAAGCTCCCCCAAGCTTAACCTTTGCTAGTCCCTGAGCAAAGCTAAACTCAGTAATAGATCAGGAGTTGCTACAATGTTTTTGAGCCTCAAAAGTATACATGCGTAGAATCAATAATTCTCCTCCGAATTAGAATAAATTGATCAGACTTTCAAACTTACCCATATTACCTTCAACCATGGGGCTTCTTAGCATTTACTTGGGTCTTGAGCAATTGAAAGACAAAATGATCAAATCAAGCACTATATCTCAAGCTCTTTGATTCACCATTGTTCCAGAGTTTTTATAAGTTTTTAAAATAAAACTCAGAGATTCCATTGTATGACACTCTCAAGTCTCTCAATATATGTGACATTTGTGGATCCTCACCAAGGCAATAAAGATGTTATGCCTTTTTCTCTTTCTACTACTAAGGCTTATGTGGAGTTCGTAGGTGGGGAGAAAACTAGAGCATACTTGCAATGCATATATTGTAAAGTCAAATAATGGATCCAAAGAGAGTTGAGTCATACAATCAAATCAAGATGTGCATATGTGTGGATATATGGTGGATATATATGGTGGCTAACCTAATTCTACTTTTCTCCTTGAATACATATCAATCTTTTTGAAACTTGGAAACATTTGCCAGAGAGCAGGGGCTATCTTATTCATCTCTTTTTCTTTCTTTTTTCTGGCGGGCATCTAAGTACCCATTGTTTTAGATATCTTGCATACTTGTCCATTTTTTTCTTTTCTCTTTTATGAATAACTTTTGCATAGCCCCATACCTCTTTTCTGCAACAAAACTTTGAGAGATAGCAATAAGAACTTGGAGCATTTATTTGGATAGAAACCTAACAGGCATGTTTTTGTGTTCACTCCCAGTATAGGAGTAGAACATTTTTTTATGGATCTAGATGGAAAGCATGTTTTTACGCCTACCCCTACTGTAGGAGTAGTGCATATTTGGGTGTTGTGTACGTGATCTTGATTTTAAGAGCATGACAAACCTCTCCTAAGGGTCAACAAAGCTTGATAAAACTCAATGCAAAAGCAAGCAGAATATATGTGAAAGTTTTCCTAGCCTAAATAACATGTATGGCTCTGGTGGGAATTCACGCTTTGTCAAATAAAAACTCATCATGTAACATTTTTGTGTTTTTCAAAAAATAAATGCCCAGAACTTTAGTGTCACTTGAAACAAGATAAATAGTAGCTCAGACTTTCTCATATCATATCCGTCAATTATCTAGACTTAGATCAAGCATATGCTACCCATGAGTTTTAAGTTCAGAGTAAATGCTTATATCAAAACAATCTCATCCAAAACTCAGGAGAACTCAAGGCTAAAAACTAGATACTTGAAAGGAATTACAATAGAGCAACTATTTATCATTTCCATTAAAGAGATTATTCTGAGTTCTCTTTATTTTATTCAGCTCTCAAAAACAAAATTAAAGCAAACTAGACACACCTTTTTTGATTTTACTAGATCACACATTATTACTATAACTATATATACTTATTATGAGGATAACTTTTTATTTTGTTTTCATTCATCGTTTTTTAATTATTTAAAAGAAACTAAAAACTGAAACAAAAGGGAAAAGAATACTTACCTGGATACATGGGAGTGCTTTTCCCCCAAGCTAGCTCGTTCGGCGAGGTTTTGGTGTTGTAAGTGCTTCGAACTAGGCTTCTCCTTGTGAAGTTCATTGATCAAGTACCTCGGTTTGCTCTAAAGATGAGAATTCTTGTGATGATGCATCTAATGGTGATGTCACCTTCTTCTGCTAAACCTCTCTTGGTTTTGAGTTTTGATTTTGGTTTAACAGGTTCAGAACCTTCACTTGCAGAAATTGGGGACTTAAGTAACTTCCCCCACACTTTGCTTGAAGTGTGTCATGCTCATAAAACAAGGTAGAGATCAAGTGCATGGGATATGTTGGTGGAAAAATACCAACAGAACCAAAACTTTATTTACTCTTCTCTAACCTTGGGCACATGAAACAAGATGAAGTTGATGTTATGTGCTTTGTTCAATTATATCATAGCTGATAAGATCAGAAGATTGAGCATGAATGTAGCATTTAAGCACATTTGGCCAAAAAGGATTGAGTTTCTTAACCCTTGGAAGGATTGTCTATCTGTGAATAATATATCAATCTTTACATGATTATGACTATCATCTTCTAGAGATAAGATGTGCACTATTCAGCTTATTCGGTTAAGACTATGGGATCAAGAAAGTGATGCTTGGAATAAGTTTAAAGAACTAAACATGTTGAGTTAATCAGATTGGATCAAGTGAAATTGTAACTCAAACATGTTTATTTCTTATTTATGTGCATACCAGAATCAGGGAAAAACTTTTTAAATAATGACCATTTATATTAGGATGTTACCTTTGTCTTTGGAGCGTGATTCCACCATATAACGAAGGGTAGATGACTCGTGTGGTCCATCCCATTTTGCTTGAAGTTTTCCTTGTTCGGCTATCCTCATAGCTTGAGATGTTCATGAGCTTCTTGTCCCCAAGATCGCACATTTTCTTCCTCATCCTTTTGTCATGTTATCTTTCTGCATCTTTGATCTTGCCACTTTGTTGGTCCTTCCGCTCCACTCATCGTTTTATGCCTATAAAGGATTTGTGGACAACACATACCCGAAGGATTATACAAATAATTCAAGGCATAGGTAGTGTTGTAATAGGGCTAAAGGTCATCTATGTTAGAGTTGGTTTTAACATTTTAATTAGCATAGAACTTTTTATCCCATGTTTTAAATGATGTGTTTGCTTCATCTTCGATTTGAATCCATCTCGTGACTTACCCAAATTGAATTGAGAGTTTTCAGTAGGGGTTAGTCCAACACAATATCCAGTATCTACTAAAGCACGCTCTTGGTTCAAGAATTAAACTAGACACTATATCTAATTTAATCTAGGAAAGTATTTTAACCTAAACACCATGCTTAATTTAAAAAACATTCTAAAGTAGGATCAGCACTCCTAAACTAAGCACCATGCTTAATTTAAAAGATGTATGAACATACTTTAAACCTTAAGCATACTACAGCAAACACAGGTAGCATGAAAGCATTGTAGAGATTACTCAAATGGAGATGAAAGAGCATGATTGTTATTTAGCAAATTGAGCATGGCTTAAAGGTAGAGACAACCAAAATAATTTAGCAACATGGCATAAGATTTTTTTAGGGAAACGCATCCCTCAACTTGAATTTTGCAAATGCAGAAATCAAGTTTGGATGGATGTGATTAAATGTTGCATGGTAATTGGTTGGAAATACCTTGTGTTGTCATCCTTCATTCTTTTTATTTCAAACCTAGAATGGTTAGTGACAAAAATAAACGAAGGAATATTTTCACAATTATATTTCTATTCTCATTTCACAAGGGCATTATAGCATAAGGTGAAAGCTCATGTTATCTCCTGAAAGTGCTTGCTTTAGGACAAAAGCTCGTCCTTGGAAAACCTTCTAATTGCGCTTCAAGTTGGTGAATTGGTTTCCCTTCCAACACGAACCTTTATGTCCCCATCTCAAGATTCTCACAACGAGATTTGCCATATTTATGATAAACATATGCATCTACAACCTCCCTTTCAAAGTCTTTATGAACAGGAAGTATAAGGGGTTTGAAGATCTCGTGTGTGACAATGTTGGAGAGACCAATTGATTCATGAGATTTCTCATGTGATCATGGATTTGATGAGATGCTCATGAAGTAGCTTCCGTACTCATTTATATCATCTTTGTTTTTAGGCTCCAAGGTTGTTTCTTCATGAATGTCTATAGGCGAAAACATTGTCTCCATTATTCCATGCCTATGACAGTCATTGGACGTTTTATTGTCCAAGATTTCCTATGGATTGGTGACTCTCGGGTTGATCTCGTCTATGGCTTCCTCCAAACTTGGATGAGTCATGTTTGTTAAAGAGATTGATTTGAGCTCACTATTTGAATCTAAGCCAAATTTGGATTCTATCCACAAGCCTTCGTCCTTGTTCATCCATTCTTTAGCAATGGCATATGAATTCTTAATACATTCCAGTCAATTCTTAATACATTCTAGCCATTGTCGTTGTTCTTCTTGGTCATCCTTATGGTCTTCATGACTCCTATGCTTCGGTTGTCTTAATGGATTTCAAAGGTCATCATGAGACTTAGGAGGAAGAATATAAGAGGGATCATCAGGGTCAAGGATGGGTTTAGAGATGGGTTCAAAACTTATATCGGTTGTGGGCATAGAAGGGGAGAAGATAGGATTGGCTTCTAGATGGCTCAGCTCTCCTTCTATGGCATCACTTGACATGCCATCCTTGAATTCTTCCCAATGTCCCATATGGGAATAAGGATACTTTCTAAAAGATCCCTTCTTGAGAGGATTTAAATTATATTCGCTCAAAGGTCTCTTATGAGAACTTAATGTTCTTCCAAAATCAACGCCAAAGAGGTCATCCTTAATTTCAACAGGGATTCCTAAAGGTGCAATTCCTTCTTTTCTTGGGGGATTTTAGGGTATTGGTGGTTCAGGATTGATAGCTAAACCTTAGGATTGGAGTGGTTGTGATTTGGCTATCAAAACTTTCTCTTCTTGTTCGAGAGATGATTCCTTATCTTTCTCGGGAGTTTATTAGGAATGCTAGTGCAAAGAGTCTTTCCACTAATTCTATCAAGCATAGACCTTGCTTCACTAGCAGACAAATAAAGGAAAGCTCCTTCAGAGGCTGCATCATAGGATTCCATGGAATCCTTGCTAAGACCCATGTAAAAATGTTGAAGAAGTGCAGGGTCTTGAATGGTAAGGTCCGGGCCAGTGATGATGAGTTTATTAAAACAATCCCACGATGTACCAAGAGATTCTTCTTCTAGTTGTCTAAAATTTAGAACCTCTTGCCGAAGGCTAACCACTTTAGAGATGAGAAAGAAATGTAAACAAAATTTAGAGCATAACGTTGCCCAACCTCCTTGCATACTTCCTACGGTTTGACTATACCAATGTTTAGCTCTTCCCGTCAAAAAGAATGGAAACAACTTCCATCTTAAGGTTTTGTCAGACATGACAACGATATGCAAGCATGAGGTCTGTTCAAACTCTTGTAGGTGTGAGTATGGGTTTTTGTTGCCTTCTCCCAAGAAGGATTGATCCCGACTCATTTTTATAAAACACGGGTGCAGCTCATAGCTAGGTGTTACAATAGGCTCTAAAGATTTTGGTGGCTCTAGGCGTGCGCTCGTAGGTGTAGCATATTGATAGATAGGAGTGGAATCTGTAGTGAAAAGGAAAAGAATAAAACAAAAGGATAAAAGAAAAAGGGTTAAGCTAGATTCGTAGTTAATTCAGCAACCATTTCCCCAGCAACGGCGCTAGAAAGCTTGTTGGTACAAATTAACGCACACAGATAAATCTGCAAGCACATGGATATCGTTGTAGCTTTCACCCGAAAATATTCCAAGTATCATATCCACAGGGAAACTATGAAGCTAACTATGATCTAACTTAACTAGGGGTAGCAACAAGGTTAAGATAAAGAGGAGCATAGAGAAAATAACTAAGGTTCTCTTGTTCTAACTTGGGTAAGCTATGTCTTTTATTATTCAACCAGGGACATTACTTAGGGAAAGACACTAGCAGAGGATGCTTTCCTTCGTAACCGCGTCCTACTTGCGCCTACAGACAGGAGGTGGACTACAAAGGATCAACAAAGCAATATAGTACAGGCTATATAGAACTGATATCACACACGCGATCTACCTCCTTCCAGAATGCAGGGTGAGCACCATGCTTACACTTACGATTAATACTCTACTCCCTCTAGAATAGGAATAAAGCACTCAAAAGAGTAGTGATCCTAATGAACAATATAAACAAGATGCTTACTCAAATTAGAAGTTGATTACCAGAGAAATCTCAAAGGCAAGCTTAAGTAGAACTTGGATCCACCAAGGTACAAGCTGTAGAGAGAGCACCGATAGGCTGGCACCTCCTCCAAACTCTTCCCTCACTATTTTTTTAATCATAAGACTAAATTCTATGGAGGACTAATCTTCTCTTGATAGGTGGCTCTGATCCTCATGATTTGAATTAGGGTTTTAGGGATATACTGAGGGAGGGGGGTACAGGGCTATTTAAATAGGTTGGAGCTTCAATTCTAGACCCTCAGATCAAACTGACTTGAATAAACGGCGTAGATGCAATCTAGGAGGCGGTGGGGAACCAACATTCGAAGCGGAGACTGACTGGTGGGACCAATAGGCCGCCGGCCTGCAGGTGGGGCCGACTAGACCCACATGGCAGCCCCTCGGGGTCTGCTTTGGTGGAGAGCCTCCTAGGGTCCTCTATAACCTTCCTACGTCGGTTATGCTGCGGAATTACGTGATTTCCTTTGATGAATAGGTTCCCCTTGGCGATTTTCTGGATAAACCCTGCTGAAAACACAGATTCACCAAAACTACTGAAATTTATTAGTTTAAACCCCTATACCTATGTTTGGTGATAGAATTATGTATATCTGTAGATTATGTTGACGGATTATAATTGGTGTTAGTAACCGTCAACAATCATGTTGTCATCATCCCCTTCTTCTTCTTCATCTTCTTCCAATATAACAACTCTTTCTGCATGCTTAGTCCAACAAATATAGTTTGGCGAGAAACCCAACATAAACAGGTGTTCGTGAAGGATCCTTGAGCAAGAATAATCCTTCTCATTCTTACATATAACATATGGGCCACACATGAAACCATTACTGTGTTTTGCCTTGGCCACATTTAAGAAATCATGCACGCCCTCATGAACTCTAGGGAGCGGCGGTTAGCGTTGTACATCCATTACCAGTTCATCTGCATTACATGATGTACACCATATCAAAAACTTGTAATAACCCATATTATACAACATGCATGGTTAGTAGTTAATTAAAAGATCCAAAATATCTGTCAATCAACATGATTAATTAATATCCTATACCACACAGTCGTTTCACTCTCGAACATTAATTTATTAAAGCCTTGATACAATATAGACAATCCCAAATACCACTAAACAAACTAAACCTACAATGCACTTCAGCAGAATAAGGATTTCACGACCAATTCCAACTAAAATAGACAGATCATTTTTCTACTGGTTCACCTGGTTCACTGCTACATCATACAACGGTGCACTCTCATCAGTCATCTAGTCAGCTTTGCAAGAGGTTTTTTAACATGCTCAACATACTCTTCCTCCTAGTACCAACCGTCATATAATCTAGTGCCATGCCACTGAAATTACAACACCAAATCAAGAACTTTAATCAAAATCATCACGAAAAATGGCTATAAGCCATAACAAACCATGAAAAAAAATAACTCACATTAGCGATTCGGACACATGTAGAAGATGCGCCCTTGGTTTGGAGACTTCTTCTTCACCCTGTACTCCAACATAGTCTTCTGCCCACACTTGCCGCACGCAATGAGAGAGAGGTCCGGCCTCAGTCACTTAGGGACCCCATGCAAGGCTAAGGACCCGGAAGCAGTCGCCATCTACGACTCTCTATACTCATTATCATCAACTACTATAAGTTTCTCATTTTGTGAACCGCGAAATTAAATGAGCTATATACTAAAAACCTTATATTTCTTTATTTCTAAACCATGAAATGAGACAATAAAAGGTGCATACTAGTTTTGATGAGATACTATAAGATTCCTTCATCTACATATGCAAACTATCAAGTGATTTTGAGCTCAAATGGCATATAAATAAAAAATATCCACCTTTATTCCCAATCTAGAAAACCAAAAATTTCTCTATTTTTATACCATGAAATGAGGCAATGAAAGGTGCATACTAGTTTTGAAGAACTACTATAAGCTTCCTTTATCTTCATATTTAAACTATCAAGTGTTTTCAAGCTCAAATGGTATATAAATCAAAAAATCCACCATCATTCCCAATCTAAAAAACCACAAATTTCTCTATTTCTTGACAACAAAATGAGCCATGTTTGTGATGAAACATGGGAGGATAAAGTTGGTAACCTTTAGAACCAAAGAATGGATGGAGGAATGGAGTCTTCACCAATCCTGCAAGCATGAACTCCTTCCACGAGCAAGAACAGAGAGCAGGCAGAGAGCAAAAAATGGCTCGGGCTGGGGGAGGAAGAAGGAGAAAGTATATAGCCCGGGATATGTAGTCCTAGTTTGTGGTATAAACCCGGACTACAGGTAGAGTTCTAGTCCCGGTTGGAGCCACCAACTGAGATTAAAGCTTTAGTCACGGCTGGTAGCTCCAACCGTGACTGGAGGGTGACCTTTAGTCCCGGTTTGAGCCACCAACCGGGACTAAAGGTCCCCTCCTGCTCCCCTCCTGCAAAAGCTGCGCCTCTAGCCGTTGGGCAAAGGATTTTAGTCCTGGTTGGTAGCTCCAACAGGGACTAATCCTGTCTTTGGTCCCGCCCCTAAAAATGGCCGGGACTAAAGCCTAGAACTAAAAGTCTGTTCTCTACTAGTGAACCAAAAGTTAGTGCTCCGCGCCGGTACGCCTCATCGGTAGGTAGACAGCATAGATCCACCGGTAACCAGGCTGGTACTCATCACTGCCGTCGTCGCTCGAGCTCAATGCCGCAAGATCCAAAGGCAATGGTAGTTCTTTCGCACTTCCCATATGCATTGTTCTTGATTTTTATTCCCTTCGTCACTCATTTGAGTACGAATGAAGCTTCCATCTTATTATTAACGAGCTCACAAACACATCCCCATAGTCACTCCTTCTCTGATTCAGGCGACAGCGCCACCGCTTCCATCGCCATCCCCGCTTCACCAGATCCTCGTCAACATGGAGGAGGAGGCCCCAAACAAGAGGAACGAAGTGGCCATTCTCACAGACCATGTCTTGGTCCTCATCCTCAGCCGCGTCACCGCTCGCTCCTTGTGCAGCTGCAAGTATATCTGTCGCTCCTGGAATAGCCTCATCTCGGGATCTGAGTACCGTAAGGAGCTTTCCCAGATTTTCGTCGGATTCTTCTACCATAGTTGGAAATGCAAACACAACTTCACCGGCGTCAATGGTGAATACCCCTCCTTGTCCTTCTTGCCATTCTCCATTCAGGATGTCGTGATCTCAGATTGCTCCTGGGGGAAACGGAATCTGCATCTACAACTTCTATACGTCTCTTTCTTGAGATTAGAGACGGGAAAACGGATAGCAATCCATGAACAGGTCAACAGTTCACCGATGATGGATAGAGTGGAGAGGAGGCTCTCGGCTTGCTCGACCTGGTTATCTTATTCAAGGAGGCTACAGATGCTGAATTCAGCTATTACACCTATCACCACATATGCAATGTGCACAGTCAAACTGCCTAAAGGAGTCATTGATAATATTGATCGCGCAAGAAAGCAATGTCTATGGCGTGGTAATGACGCTAATAGAAAGAAGGGTGGCAATTTGGTAGCTTGGGAAACTGTCATGATGCCGAAAGAAAAGGGGGGACTTGGTGTCCTAAACTTGAGATTGCATAATGACGCCCTGCTCATGAAGCATTTAAGTAAATTCTACAACAAAGCAAATCTCCCATGGGTTCAGCTAATATGGAGCAAATACTATACCCATAAAGTCCCACATGCTGCTAGAGAAGTCGGATCCTTTTGGTGGAAGGATGTGCTCAGGCTCAACATCATTTTCAGGGGTATTGCCAAATGTGAATTAGGCAATGGTGCTTCTGTTTGTTTCTGGGATGATCTCTGGACAGACTCAGTGCTATCTCAGACATACCCAAGATTGGCCTCATTTGCTAGAAATGAAGATGCATCATCATGGAAATTATGGAAGCGGATGATTTGGACACTATCTTTTTCCTACCCCTCTCAGACAAGCTGTGTGAAGAACTTGAGATGCTACAAGCTCATTTGGAAGATCAACCATATGATGAGGAGGCAGCAGATCATTGGGTCCCAACACTGGGGAACACCTACACACTCGTCGCTTCTACTCACAGTGTTCAACAATCTTGATGCACACCCAGCCCTACAAGATCGTCTGGAGGTCCGTGTGTACTCCACGAGTGAAATTTTTTGCTTGGTTGGTTTTAGTTGATCGGCTCAATACCAAAACTATGCTACTGAAGAAGATCTCAATATCCAAGGTGACGCCATGTGTGTCATGTGTGATGCTAGAGAAGAGGAGACTCTTGATCACCTTTTCTTTGAATGCCAATTCACAAAGGAGTGCTAGGCAACCATTCGAGATAGATTGGGATGTATCGCTATCGCTCTTTGGACAGTATACACAAGCTCGTGAAGCTCATACCATTCCCTTCTTCACGGAGAGGCAACTCGATAGCGGCGTGGGAGCTATGGAAGGTTCAGAACGACAAAGTGTTTCAGAGAAGAGATCCAACCCCGAGCTTATGGTCAGCCGATTTCATAAACCAATGTAATCTTCATCTATTTTGTTTCAAGGATGATCTAAGATCATCCTTCGTGTTTGGTTAGATGCTTTCGGTTAAGCTGCATGTAAGTAAACTATGTACCCTTGTTTTAAAAATTAATTAAAAGTCCTGCACTGTGGAGATCTACTCCACAGTATTTTCGGTCAAAAAAAAAACAGTTCTGACAGAAAAGTAAGCAAACATGGATAGCAAGGAAATGAAAGGAGTGGGCTTACTTGGGCCGGTGAAAATCGGCCTGCTCCTTGATACGGCTGACACGGCCCATTTCTGGGCCGGCCTCAAGGGTCTCCCTGAGTTCCTGTAAACAAGAATGCTTACATGTCATTCTTCGGACCTTACCCAATGTACTACCTCTGTCGATCTTCATTGGTGCTCATATTGATACCGCTGCTCTTGACATTATAGGAAAAGCTGGTTTGACGGAGCTAATTTGGCAACTGCTGCGAAGACGCTCAAGGTCGTCAATGATTTGGTTGAGCGCTGATAAGCAGGACACGCGTAACTTTGATGGCAGGCGCAGCACTCAACAGGAGATGGAGCTTGCACGATCCATGTACACCACCAGCTCTCTTTCTGGGCTCTCCACGTAACAGAACTGCACACGTGTGTCGCCTCGGGTACAACGGCCAACGGCCCAAGCCCATAACCAGCCGTTAATTAGACAAATGCAGCCCAAATCAAACCAACGAAACGTGTGAGACTACAAATAGGAACATAAATTGCATTGAACAATATTCAGCATGCATGGGCTCTAGACCCTATCAAATTTGTGTGTGCTACCCAAATTCACCGTTCCACTACCCATCCATGTTGGCCCCTACTCCCCATCACCCAAATCCTGCATCGCTGGTTTCCTCCTCGCTCGACTCCACCTAGGACGCACGACCTCCACCCACATCCGCCTGCCGCCGGCGTTCGCCCAGTAGCCTGCCACCAGCGACGCATCCACCTCGGATCCCGCCTCCTCTTCCAACGACGGCCCGGATCTCACCCAAGCGCCATTCCCAGCGCCCAGGCACAGTCTCTGACGCTGATGGCACCTAGCGCGGCGGGTCTTGCGCAGGTGCAGGCGGTGTTGTCCTGTTCGCCACCGGCGGGCCTTGCCCTGGCGCATGCGGTGCCACCCTGACGCGTGGGCAGTCGTCCCCATACCCACGCTGCGGCCTTGCCTGGCGCGGCGGCCCTCCAAGCCGGCGCAGCTCCACACGCGGCCACGGCTCGCCGGCGTTGGAGCGCCTCCACGCCAACGTCAGATCCCACCATGAGGGAAGGAGGAAAGAAGGATGATGACATGTGGGTCTCGCGCGTCATTAACTACTCGAACAAATTTGGGAGCCTTGGTTTACCTGGTATTATCAAAAGAAGTGGCTACCCAAACAGATAAATAGGAGGTCCAATTTGGAAAGCATTGATGGAGATTACGGATGGAAGGGGGGGTGCGTGTTACTGTATTTTGGAGCACTTGCATGGTGCTAAAGCTTTTTTTTTAAAAAAAAAATTGAAATTGCACGAAGGTAAAGCTTAGCCTCGCGCAGTTGCGTTCCGTTCCTTCTCTCTCTCAAAAAAAAAATTTGCATTCCGTTCCTCGGCTGAAAATTAGGGAACCACGGCCACACCAAATGTTGGAGTAACAAGCTTGATTTCCAAAGGCCGCACAATGAAACAATGAGAAAATTGCACTTTTACCGGTCCAAACAACGTGCTTCACAAAATTAAATTAGCATGCCAAATGTTGCTTTCGTAAAAATAGCAGCCAAAACATTTGCCTTGTATTTTCTCTACCATTTTTCCACTTTTTCTATTTTTTTTTTATTTCACCTAAATCAACCAACTAAGGTACAAATTTGCCCCCGGGCAAACTCACGTAACGAAGAGGCATCTGATGCCGCGTCGCTTCATCTTTCCCATCCCCGCCGCTGCCGCTTCTCTTCCGTGAGCCCTCGCATGGACGACGTGCTGCCACCGTTCGACATGCCCTCGCCGGACGACGATGTGCCGCCGCCACGCGACGTGCCTCTGCCGTCTGAGGCGCGGCATCTCATGGCTGATGGGGACGTGATTGCTACGGTGAGAGGGCCTGCACGACCGCTACATCGACTCGGCCTTGCTGAACGACGCCGAGAGCCGACCCCCACCGCATGTCGTATAAAAAGTGCGTGATGGACATGCGGTCTACACGAAAACAAGGCACATCTAGGCGAGGCAGCCAGGCATATGCAAATGTAGGCGCAGTAGCCAGCCAGCGCCATGCCAGCGGCGACCAGCGCCCAATGCTGAGAGTCCACGTCAATTAGCACAAGGGCATATTCGTCCTTTTAGGTGGCAGGTTTTAGGAGAAACTAGTGGACAATCACGTGCGTGCGTGTGTCTATCTAAATTTTTTTGTCATAATAAGAAGCAAGAATAATTTATGTTGAAATAACAATGCACATGTGACACACGTAGTTAAGAAATATAAAATTCATATAAAATGGACAAAACAATTATTTTCGTAAGACATCAGCCCATTATTCTAATAAATTAAGTATTAAAAGGGCGTACCCAGTATAGAGAGCTCCCGCTCTGTGTGGGGTCCGAGGAAGGTGTGTCGATGTAAGCCTTACCCTACTTTGTGCAATGCGAGAGACCCAGACTCGAACCCGGGACCTTCGAACCGGTAAGACCTTGCACCAGCCCGCAATAAATTAACTATTGTTCTAAAACTAATAAAGAACTATGACACATATTAGGTTTCTTTGCTCCTTGGCTTTGGTGAATAAATTAACTATTGTTCAAAATTTGAGATGCCAAAATTTAAAAAAACATCAAATATATAGACAATACCCTAATCAACATGCCAAAATTTGAGATTGATTTTGTTGATCAAAATCGAAAATTATTATATTTTTTGAGATGGAAATTGTTGTATAATGTGTAATCCCTGCTAGTTCTTTTAATTAAAAAAAGCTGAAAAAACAACACCGCACAACAAACACAACACTAAGATCTTGATGTATCCACAACTCACAAGTGCAGTTTTAGGCTACTAAAATCACAACCTCACAGCTAATTGAAGTACCACTACTCTGCTGCTGCTGGTTCACTGATTCTAAATTTATTCAAAGATGAAGAATGTAGGTTAATTATTCCATCCATTATTGTTGTTGGAATCTCATACCATGCATATGGGGAGGGGGGGGGATAATTAATAAAATCAGATTTGATATGAATGAATAGAAATATACATGTTCAAAAAGAAAAACATGAGTATAAGGATCAAAACTTGTCTACACAAGTAGAAAATGATTAGTTAAATGCATACATGTGTACAACGTATTCCAGTTTATTGGAAACAAAAGAAGCACCTTATGCAGGCGTACCAGTTCAATCTAAATCAGAAATTTTTCACAAATAAAAGCCAGCACCGTTTCTATGGCTATTCACAACCATATCCCTGATTGCATTCATCAATGGTATTGTGGAGTTTACAGCTTGTGATAAAAAAGCATTATTGACTTAAAAAGAAAAATATTCAACAGAGCTAGAATCTATAATCTTACTTATCTAGTTGTAAACTTGTAATCTATAATTTATTGTTAATGAATTTACAGAAGGCTGCAGCCTGACCTGTTTCCTTCATGTTGCATGCATTAGAGAAAGATGTGATCAACTTTATCGCCTCTGTAGGAGAAATATCTGGATGAGTACGAACCAGGATTGCTGCGAGATTTTGCACGAGGTGTGAAATGTTCAGGCATTATGCAGTGAATTTCACCTCCTAGGATTGCTGCGAGATTTGCACGAGAAGGTGTGAGTTGTTTAGGCATGATGCAGTGAATTTCGTCAGCAACAAGTGAAGTTCATGCACACAAGGATATGTAACAGGAATACCATGCCGTGATCGTCTCCTGTCCTGTATGCGGAAGAACGCTGCTGCCTGTTAAGCGAGCGTGGCAGCAGTGGCTTCTTTTCTCTTTGGCTTCTGCCGCCGTTGGTCTGGAACGGTCTGCCTGCACATCGCGGCGCAGTGCAAGTCTGCAGCGGGATAGCAGCAAGGCGCTCTTCAGTCTTCACGCACCGGGTTGAGACCAACCCGCACCTCTTGGACGCGAAGCCCACTGTGCTGTGCGCGTCGGAATTGTCGTAGTCGTCGTTCTTGGTGGGAGGGAGGGGCGGCAGGGGATACGCCGCAATGTGCTGCTGTAGGGGCACCCGCCTTTGCGCTCGCAACCTGTCGCCGCCGACCGTGTGCCCGTGTGCGCGCCTAGCACCACAGCCGTCTGGAGCCGGTGGCCACAGCGTGCGCGGCCGGCAGGAACCGGTCCATCATGACGCCGCCGCGGGCACACGGCCCCAACCCCATCCCGCCCCCGCTGCCCCGCACCGCACGCGAACGCGGCGTGTCGCGCCAGCCCGGTCGCACTGCAGTTCACGGTGACGCATCTCACGTTGTCGCGGGAGAGCGCGTCCGATTCTGCGTCATGCGCGAGGGCTCATCGACGTCGACTCAAAGGCCACGATCACCGCCGTCGGATTCTGCGCCATGCGCGAGGGCTCGTCGACGTCGGTGGATCTTCAAGGGAGGTGGGAGTCTGCGAATGGAAGGGAACCCCAGGGGACCGAGCGGACAGGGAGGGAGCGGTTGGGTCGTGGCCTTGCGGTGGCGGAGGGACGCAAAGGGTGTGGGTAGGAGCAGGTGGGTAAAGATTTCACGGGTGAAAAAAAAACCGTCAAGAGGAGTCATCCGCAACGTGAAACACGGATGTTTTGTACGTTCGTGCCATCTTTTTTCGAAGTTTGTTCGGTAACAATGGATTACCATTCCTTCGCTCCTTTATAAAATAAAAGATAAAGAGAAAGGAGAAAAAAGGGAAAATGGTACATAAAACAAGAGGCAAATGTTTTGGCTGCTATTTTTACAAAAACGACGTTGGGGATGATAGTCTTGCAAAGCACATTGTTTGGACTGCTAAAAATGCAATTTTCTCTGAAACAATAATGGTTCATCAAATTATTTTTACTTCTGAGTCAAGGTCGTTGCATGCCTGCGTCCATTCACCGAAGCAGCACCAGCGTCTGCGATTCGGGTTGGGATCTGTGGACGATCAAGGTATGGCAGGCGCAGCGCTCTCGAGGAGATGGAGCTTGCACGATCCATTTACACCACCGGCTCTCTTCTGGGCTCTCCACATGTGCATCACCTGGGTGCAACGACTTTTTTTTAAGGATAATAAGAGCAAGGCTAATAATACGATCGATTGCTTTGGTTGTATGAAAACTTACAGCCAATCTATTAGTCCGCTTGTATAATAGTTAGCCGACTTACATCCATCGGTTTGTCTCACAAAACTTTTTAATTCTTGTGCATAAGATGACTATAAGTTTAAAGCCCATTTTTTCTCTCTCTCGCCTCTAGGGTGCAACGACTTTTTTAAGGATAAGGAAACTTGATGTTGATAGTTTTTTTTTTTCCGAGGGGATGGTGTTGATAGTTGCGAAAGATAACATAATCAGCATTTTGGGGCTACATGGATAGTTCTGAAAGAAAGGAAAGCAAGCAGATAAAAGCAAATTAGGCGTACATGGGCTTACTTGGGCCTCCAAAGATTTGGCCTGCTCCGGGCTAGATACGGCTGACTCGTCCCGTTTTGGTATTGCTGCCATGCCGTCGTTCAAGTAGATGCTCGTTTGATGCAACTGTAACCTGGCACCTATCTGCTCCGAAGGCTCATGATCACCAAAAAATTTATTGTATGCTAACAACAGGCGGCAGTTTTTTTTTTGTTTTTTTTATTTTAAGACGAGAGCAGGCGGCAGTCTGTTTCAAAGCCTAGGAGAGGGATCTTGTAGGATCCATCATCCATGGACACCCCCACTTTGTAACGCACGACCCATGTCGGTGACCTCTGTGATCCATGGGCCAACGACCCACGCCTGTGGTCTCTGTTTCTTGGCCCAAGAGGCCAAGACTATAACCATTAGCAAAACGCAGTCGTCCGGAATCACGTAACAAAAACAAAATTTCGCTGAACAAATAAATTCATCATGAGCTCTGCTGCTTTTCGGGGCTCACAACTCTGTCACTGTGTTTTCAAGCATGGGTCGGCCGATATCTTGGGAGTCACACGTACGGAGCTCCGATCCTCCTTGCAGCTGTAGGCTCCTCGCTTCCATGGGAAATTAAGAATTTGTGGTTCATATGCAAATACAGATTACTCTGCCAGTTTATATATTTGTCATTCGAGAAGAGTAGCCCCGTAGGTCTATTTGTTCTCTGTTGTCAGGGTTGCTGTGTCAATCCATTTTCCTTTGAAGCGGGCCTGGGCCTATAAGAAAGGCTCCCTTCTGAATTGACCCAGCCAAAATGAGAAAAAGGAAAAAGTCCACATTACATCCCTTAACTTTTGTGAAAGTCTGCTTTTCCTTTCGGAACTCTAAAACCGGGTAAACCACCTCCCTGAACTTTTAAAACCGTTAGTTCTACCTCCCTAACAGGCTATAAGCGGTTTTCAAAAGCGGTTTTGTCTTTTTATTTTTTATTTATTTCGGCTGAATCTTTGAAAAAACATAGTAAATCATAGAGAAATCATAAAATGGAAAATCTAACTTTGTTGGACTCCACATGAGTAGATCTACACAGTGAACATATAATATAGTATGTTTTAGTACAAATTATTTGTTGTAGCTTTAGATCTATGCTTTTCAATAATTAATTCATAACTGCAGTTTCTATGATCCAATTGTGGTGAAATTTTTATAGTGGGCTAATTAATGTATGCTTGAACTGTAGTAAAAATGACATACTCATTGGATCACATATAACTTAGTTATAGATTTATTTAGGTGTATGCTTGTTAAAAAGTATTTATAAATCTATAACTAATTAAGTTATAATTCACACATGAGGAAATTTCATGCCTATATATGTTAACATGCAGCTCGCCGACCGACTGAGATGCCAATGCCATGCAATTGGAACAGACTGATTTGGCTTTGATGCCATGTATAATATATCCTGCTGAATTGAATTGACCCCCAGTTAAAACGCATCTCTGTTGCTGGACCACATATATAAACTGTTTTGGGCTTCTGGCTGCGATATACTATACATGGTCACTGTTCATCATGGGAGGCTGAGCAGTGGGCTTGTATATGAGTTCACTCTGTGTAGCCTACAGCTATTCTTGGCCCAGGAAGAAGAAAGTGCACAGGTCCAAGCATCAATTGGGCCGACCCACTAACAGATCTTATAATACTTTCTTCCATTTTGTGCTGCCGAAACCAGGAATCAGTCCACACCTTTCAAGCTGCCAATAAATTTTCCGTCTTGCCCCTAAAAAAAATAAATTTTCCTTCTTGTTGTAAACAAAAACTAGTTTACTAGTCCGTATTTTAATAATCTATCCAATTTTATACGTACGTGCAAACAGATTTTTCACTTTGCACCACCCTACCGTACGTTTACCTACGGCTACGGCTTTACTAAGCTTTGTGGTCATCGCTCTAGCTTCTTCCTTGTTACCGCATTTAACTTCCGAATTTCTAGGGCTATTGATTTATGCTATTATTACTATTAATTATTATGGTTGCATGTGGAAGATGCGAACAAAGAAATTCACGTGAAGATACGCATACGATGGAGGCAGGCATGCAGCGCGTGTAATGTAATTTGTCGGTAGCTAGGCTGACGATGAGATGGCATGAAACGGGCCGCATTTGGCTTTCCTCCTGATGTAATTTCTCATGCCTGGTCTTTATATCGATCGTGCTTAGCGGCAAGGCAAGCGAAAGCGCGATTTCAAGGATGTTTCCCGAGCAGCTGCGGCTCCCAATTGTTGGATATCCGGAAACAGTATTAGTAGAAACGACGTGGATCCGTTTTTATTAATACTCATTTTTTGGGTTTTGTAGAAATCATGTTTACTCTGTACGGGAGTTTGTAGGGAGAGATCCAAACATATCTTTAGCGGTAGTTAGGTTAAAATAGGTTTTAAAGAGACTAGTTTAGATAAAACTGCATATTCAAAAAAAACAACTCCTATGTGATCGACTTGTACGTAAATATGGTACCCTACCTTTAAGATCAGAACGGCAGCAACTTTACGACCAGTTGCAGATAATAAAATTAAACCTCGTCCTGATTTCCCCGAACATCAGCACAGCGCAACAATTCTCCACAGAACACTAGGGCTTAGTGATTTGTTATACTAGATGATACCGGTTGTTTCGGGAATTATATTTTGTATATTTGAAAAATTTTACGTAGGAGAATTAATAGGTACTATCTAAACAAAAACATCATAGTGCGTTGCCATCGAATTTTAGGGATAAATTTAGATTAACAATGAATAATGGTGTGGATATGACATAGTAACAACCATTTTATTGGTCCACTTTTTAAAAGACCACGGTAAAAACTTATCAAGATCTAGGTAAAAAATAGGACAGGAAAAAAAAAACATAGTAGGAATGTCCGTTATTGCGGTTGTTAGTTGTTTCCTTTCGTTGAAAATGCACCGAGAGACATGTCATAGGACGGAACGCTGGAATCATGGAGCATGTGCTTGTGCCAAGCTAACAAATATTTCTGAGGAGAAATAGGGGCAGTTAGTGGAGGCCATCATGGAGCCACCCTAGCGGGCGGGGTGGGGCGGCCGCCCAGCCACCGGGCGAGCTCGTCCCCTGACCCCGGACCCCTGCTTCTTCCTTAAACTCAGGTCCCGGTGGCGAGGAGTCGCAAGCACGAGCAGAGCGACCTGCGCGATGCTACACGGAGGAAGAAACCGGAAGATGGGCTTTTTTCTTCACATTGTTCAGCCCAACAGAGGTGAGAGGCCCGCCCACCGTCGCACACTGCTTCCCTAAGCCCAATTGGCAACCGGTGGATTCGTTACCAATTCCCTAATTTGTAGCGACGCACCGACGCCCTAGGCGAGGTCGCGACTCGCGAGGAGTTGGTCGCCGCCGCGCCCCATCGGCTATCAGAGCACCGCGCCACACCACAGACGCAGAGTGCCGGCGCAGCCACTCGCCCGCCACCACCCGCCGACGACACACCGCTCGCCACAGCCCTCCCAAGCGCCGCCCCGGCGTCCCCCGCCCGCCTCCTAGCGCTGTTGGCTTCTACTACTCTGCTCCGATGGAGGGAGGAGAGGAGGAGGTCCATCACGATGAGGGTGAAGGTGTACATGGATTAAGTGATCAAGAACTTTTAGTTTATTCTTCAAATTTGAGGTATGTGAACATACCATTTGTGATTGCAGCGTTTTTGTAATAATTGGGGTTATTGTAGTATGTGAATTTTGTGTGATTGTAGTATGTTAATAAGGTGCGATGTGAATGCGGTGCCTTTTGGTTCATTTTGTTGTTGCAATTCGCCCGAGCTATAATTTTTTTCTGGCTCCATCATTGCTGCCGGACCTATTGTACTTTATATCGTTTATTATGCCTAAGAACTAGTTTGGGTTCTATGGACCAGTAAACTAACAACTAGTTAGGGCTTTGGTTAATTATTAGACCAACCACTAGTCCACCTGTTTAGATTCTCAAGAGCTAAATTTTAGGCAACTAGTCATTAGTCCATGGGATCCAAAAAGGCCCTAAACATAAACTATGATCCATCTGTTTTCTTTTTTCTTAAAAAAAAGTTGTTGCATACCGTAAAAAAGGAATCGATCGACACGTGGACAGGTCTCCTCCATTCGTTTCATGTCCCTCTCTCATCGTATCTTCCGCCTTCCGGCGCTCAGCCTCCACGGACGGATTACTACCGTACGTTCGTGTTTCCTGTCGAAGCTTCTTTCCTCGACATCCTGAATTCCTGATACAGAGCCGATCGATCAGCATGCCAGCATCACGCCGCGGCAGCGGAGAGGACACCACAGCAATCGTAGTCACGCGGTTGTTGGGGTCGAAGTCCTCGGCGGAAGGAGATATCGAAGAGTGGATGGCGTCCTGCGTCTAGGAGTAGACGACCGGCGAGCGCCAGATTACGGATCTCCCGCATGCTAGCCCCTGGTGTATCATCCTCGGGGCTCCAGTTCCCCCTCCATTCTCCAACACACCCTCCATTCTTCACCGCCCGCTCCGCGACCGCAACCATGCCCATGCCCATGCCCAGCGACGAATCTAGGATTTTAACTTTAGGTATGCCGTCAAAAAAAATTCATATATAATTTGATAAATTCATTTTAACAATTCAGTAACAATTGTATATTTGACAACGTGATTTGGTATACATGCACTAAGTAACATGATAAGGCTTAAATTCAAGGATTAAGTTGAAACCATCTACTAAATACAACATAAATAGTTCAAAAGCCATACTGATAGTTTAAATATAGGCATAAAAAAGTACCAGAGGCTTAGAATGCTATTTTTTCAGATCGTTTTATTCGACGCTTTCCAAAGAATATGAATGTCTTACTATATCTTCTTCATCAACCAGATCAACCACCGGTCTTCCACCATTGGTTCAACCTGATCGGGTGGAGGATTAGAAGGTTCAATTGGCTATGAATGTTACCAAATAGTTATGAATGTAGAAAATAATTTTCTGAAAAACATGAAGAGCAAAGATCAAAATTTACCTAACAAAAATAGCGAATCAAGACGATAAGTCCTGACTGGCGCAACCGTATATTCTGCAGACAAGACGTGGGAATTAGACGACGATCCTCCGATCCAGCATTCAGAGCATGGCGGAGGGCGGCAGGGCACCAGGGGCCACGACCGGCCGGGGCGTCACAGACTCACATGTCAGGCGGCGACGCACGTGTTCCTCCGTGGCTCCCCGTCCGAGATTAGATTAGGAAATTCTAAGGGTTGAATAAGGAGCACACATACCGGACGTTTGGACGTTGGAGAATTGGAGTTCCCTTGCCACATGGGCCACGTCAATGTATCATATGGGCCTCCCGTCATCACGTGATGGTGTCCTCGTATGTTTTTTTTTTTTTTTTCTTTTTAACAAATACAGCGTATATACAATATAATAATATATATACTACTGCTGGCCAGATTTGCAGGGAATGCCGGTGCATACCGGCATACCTTGTGGCTACGCCACTGCCCATGCCTCACGCGCATCTCCCTGTCCCGGTCGTGGCCGCTGCCCCCACAGCATCACCTTCCTCGGTTTTTATTTTATAGAAGGAAGACTGGATTGTCCGTTCAAACGCGGAGCTGCTGGGTCCAGCGCGTTGGGTGGGCCAGCGCTTCAAATGGTGCAGGAGGTGAAACACAAGAGTCTGAGGTAGTGGTGAAGGAGGTGAAGCCCAAGAGGCACATAATGGCGTGTGGCTTCGAGAATGTTTCCGATTCGCTTTGATAAACAGGAAGGAGATTGCTGACTTAATAGGATGATGACGTGGCTTCATGAGATTGTAGAGAAATATGCCAGTGGGGATCTCCTATTTAGGTATAGAAGATAGGAGATACGAGATACGAGATATGTAGTGAAATGTAAAATCCTCGTATAGACATCAAACAGCACCATGTAAACTTTATATATCCAATAAAAGAATAGCAGCAACTTTACTTCCATTTTTGAGGAAAGCAATGTAGTATTAACGAAACCACACTTAGAGCATCTCCAAGAGTTCCCTAGATCTCTTCCTAATCCTTGATTTTTAGCAAGATAAGAAAAAATCTCTCTCCAACAACTCCTAATTCATCCTCCTAATCTTTTAGAACTTGGGAAAAGTCATCATATTCCGCATGAAGTTATGCGCTTCCGAGTGGCGCCTATCTTCTCTCTCCCGCGTGTGTTTGTCGACCAATATAAAGGTTGAAGGTCGTGGAAAGAATAAAGAGTAGTAAATGGTTCCTGATGCAAATGTACAAGAGAGAGAATATATATAAAAGTGGTTAGGATAATTTAGAAATAATATAGAATTTCTGATGTAAAATTATCTTCTATATTTTAGGAGTGGATTATTAGAAACTCTTGGAGATGGTCTTCTTTATTCCTTCAAATACTTTTTTAGAGTCGTAAACCTTCATGTTTTTAGAAAGAAAATATTGGGTACTATTGGAGATGCTTTTAGGCAAATATCGGTCTATTTTATCATGTCATCCTATCCATTTGCAAGCTACTTTGATAATTTCATTACCTTCACGAGCAAGATCGCGCCCTTGGTTATGAGCTTGTACACAGGCTTCTAAAGCCACACGATTAGCTGCTGCACCAAGTGCATTTCCCCAAGGATGTCATAAAGTTCCTCCACCAAATTGTAATACGGAATCATCTCCAAAGATTTCGGTCCGAGCTGGCATATGCCAAACATGAATATCCCCTGAAGCCACCGGTATAACACCTAGCATGGATGCCCAGTCCTGAGTGAAAAAGATACCGCGAGAATGATCTTTTTCAATAAAATCATTGCGCAATAAATCAACAAAACCTAAAGTTATTTCACGTTCCCCTTCTAACTTACCTACTACTGTACCGGAGTGGATATGATCTCCCCCCGACATACGTAATGCTTTAGCTAATACACAGAAATGCATACCATGATTTTTGTGTCTATCAATAACCGCATGCATTGCTCGGTGAATGTGAAGAAGTGGGTCGTTGTCATGGCAATAATGAGACAAAGTAATATTTACGGTGAATCCTCCAGTTAAGGAGTCATGCATTATAATAGGAACCCCTAATTCCTTTGCAAATACAGCTCTCTTAATCATTTCTTCAGCCCTGAAGCTCCAACGAGATCCTACCACACCTACGGTGACCCCCCAGCTATCCCTCCCCCATACCCCAACCACCACCATGTCCATGTCCATGTTCACCCCGCCCCAACCTGGCCAGCCGCCTCCACCATGGCCATGTTCTAATGTCCCGCCTCTAGAAATCATTTAAAAGAGGCAGACAACTTAAGAAATTCGCCTCTAGAATTAGTTACATTCAAAAATAATTCATAATTTTTTCATATGAACATGGTCGAACACGAACTTTATGTCAAAGCTATAGCTCTCGACCCGATATGCAACTTTATATTTGAGAAGTTTGTTACTTGAAACCATTTAGAGTCCCAAAATATTGGTTTATGTGCTTTGAGTTTGAAATTTAGAATTTAAATGTTTCAGGAAATCTCAGATTTTGACATGGTACATAGTAATGTTGTAGTCCTCAATACAATCTAAAACCTTATATTTTAAAATATTTGGAATTAACGTTGTTTAGATTCCCAAATATCTATTGTAAGTTCTTAAATTTTTAAATTCAATATTTAGAATTTCAAAATAACCATGAAGATTCACATGGTTCGTACCAAATTTGTAGTGTCCACCCAATCTACAAATTTGTTGATGATAAGTTTTTTATTTGAAGTTATTTACAATCTCAAAGATTTGTTTTAAATTCACATATTTTGAGATTCAAAATTTTGACGTTTTTAAATAATCTTGGATAGAGACATATTCTATTCTAAAGTTGTATTGCTTGTTAAAATTTAAAACTTTGTAGTTAAAACTTTTCTCATTCCAGTTTGTTTTGTGCAAAAAAATATGTAATAAAAGATTACAAAAATATTGATACGTGTGTAGTACGATAGAAGACAAGTCTTGGGTTTGCTTCTTGAGAAACCCTGGTATTTGTTTTTTAGTTTTCTGAAATATATTAATAGAGATGGCTACTCAGAGGCAGGATGGCCACCTCAAGTCCATTTAACTTAGGTGATCTGACTGTCAGCGCGACAGTGTTGTTTTCAAAACTGACATGATATGTACGTGGTACCTATACTATAAAGGAGTAAACGAATTAGAAATATCTCTCACCCAAATATTTTCTACGCACTTTATTTCTTATCCGTTAGATCTACTTTAAACTTAGATCTAACGCATCTAGATCTTTCACTCTGATCTGACAAGCGGACCCGGACCCGGCCGGAGACTGATGGGAAACTCTTTACATTTACGCCGTATCTGTGTCTTGTGCGCCTTGCGTTGGATTTTCTTTTTCATTGTCCAGAAGTCTACCCGCCCACCGGTACCCGCGCTGGCGTGAGAAAACCGGAAACCGCCGAGTTCACCCCGATCCAGAAAAATGGGAAACCGCCGAGTTCACCCCCCAATCCGCCGCCCAGAACCACGGCAACGACCCCCATAGCCGCGAGCCGCACCACCACCGTCAACCGCATCACCCAATCCTTCCCGCTGTCACGAGAACCACGGCGCATCCGCGAGACGGTCTCCCCTCCCATGGAACGCGCCGCAGTGTATCCACCCACCGGCATCCATGGACATGGAGACGGATCCCACTCCTCCTGCGGTAGGTCGCGCTCAACTCTCTCGTATGTGCGCTGCCCGCTGGACACACTTCCTCTATTTGGTTTAACCCAGGAGCAAGAAACGACGATGGTCAGCCCTGCGGGTCTGGATGCACTCCGAGTCCCATCTCTCTGACTCTCAATTTTTTCCCCAACTGCGTTCCTGCCTCCTCAATTTCTGAGGCAACACGTTCCAGGTACTGATTACTCGTTCCTGTCTCATCCTTTCCAAATTTTGCTACAACCGGCTGGATTTCTAGACTTGCAGTACTCATCTAATTTCTCTAGTAATAGGCGCGGAATCTCTGCTCAGCGGCGACGGCTATGCTGTGATGCTGAACCCCAACAACGGCGTCCCCTTCCGCTTCCTCGGCCACCACTACTTGCATTGACTTTCCCTCCGATCTCTGTCAATCTCTACTACTGTTAATGTCAATCTGTATTTATATGTGTTATATATTGCAAGAGCATGTGATTTTCATATGTAAACCAAAACCGTTTTATCCTCCCGTGTATGCACTTTTATGCCTAATAAATTTAACCTACATGCTAGATAACGTACAAGCAACCTTTTATCCTGTTTGGCTACTACTGTTAATGTCAATCTGTATTTATATGTGTTATATATCTGCGAATGCGAGCTCGAAAAATGTAAGTTGAGTCTCTGTGTGTATTATTCTTGGTCTGTGATTGGCGTATTATTATTGGTTTATGTATTTTTTAGTTCTTATCAGATAAAGGATAAAAATCCGGCTTCATATACACACGGTAGAATGAGGCACATGTCTTTTTTAGTTACTTGGTGGAAGGACATAATGATAAGTTGATAACAACCACTACCGGATACAGGAGCTTTGCCGAGTGCCAGAGGCACTCAGCGAAGCCCAAAAAACACTCGGCAAACCGTTTGCCGAGTGTTACACTCGGCAAACAACACTCGGCAAACGGTTTAACGGTAAACGCTGTTTTGCCGAGTGTTTTTTGTCGGGCACTCGGCGAAGACTTGCCGAGTGCCCAAAAAACATTCGACAAACATTTTTTGAAAGAAAACAAGCACCAGCCACCGGCCGCCACCACCACCTCCTGCTCCGCCGCCGCCACCACCACCTCCTGCTCCGCCGCCACCTCCCCACGGTCCTGCCATCCTCCCATGCTGGATCTGCCGCTCCCATGCTGGATCCCGCCGTGTCCGCCGTTGTCGAAGCCATCGAGCTAGATCCACGCCGCCATCGACCGAGGGAGGGAGTCTTGGCCCGCCGAGCGACGGCGTGGCAGCCTTCCCTGCCCTGGATCCGCGGCCACCTTCTCTACCCTGGATCCACGCTTGAGCGAACGAGGGAGGGAGCTAGATCCGGCCACCCCCTCGCACCGGCGCTGGTCGCCCCGCCATGGATCCGCACCGCCGACGCTGGTGGGGGCTGGCCAGCCCTGGATCCGCATCGCGGGAGACAACTAGCGTGAGGACCCGTGCTCGTCGGCCACCGCCTCCGCCCGTTGCCACCGTGGATCTAAGCACCGGCGAGGGAGGAGGCCGTGCCACGCCACGCCATGGATCCGGGAGCCGCGAGGGTGAGAGGCAGCTCCACCGCGCCACGCCACGATGGGGAAGAAGGGAGGGGCCGGATCCGGCGGGGAAGAAGGGAGGAGGGGAGGGGCCGGATCCGGCGGAGGAGGGGCGGGGCACCGGATTTGGAGAGATGGAGGCGGGGAGAGAAGGAGGAAAGGCCGGGGCGGCGGATTTGGAGGAGGGGCCGGGGTGGCAGATTTGGAGAGAGGGAGGAGGGGCCGGGCGCACGGCGGCGGATTTGGAGAGGAGAGAGGGAGGAGGGGCCGAGCGCGCGGCGGCGGATTTGGAGAGGAGAGAGGGAGGAGGGGCCGGGCATGCGGATTTGGAGTGAGGGAGGCGGGCTTTTTTTCATTTGCTGAGTTTTAGATCTGAGCACTCGGCAAAGTTTTTTTTCATTTTTTTTCTTCTTTCTTTTTTTCCAGAAAAAAGATTTTATTTCTTTGCCGAGTGTTTTTTTAACACTCGGCAAACCCCCTATTTGCCGAGTGTTTTTTTGACACTGGGCAAACCCTCTCTTTGCCGAGTGTTTTTTTTTTGCCGAGTGTTTTTAAAGCAGCACTTGGCAAAGAACTTGTTCGTCGAATGCCCAAGAAAATACACTCGGCAAACATAAAAACACTCTGTAAATTTAAGGATTCCGGTAGTGAACATTAATGTGTGCTGATCTGCCGTCGAAAAATGTAAGTTGAATCTCTGTGTATTTTTCTTGGTTTGTGATTGGTGTATTATTATTGGTTTGTCTGTTTTAGTTTCTATTAGATAAAGGATAAAAAAATCCGGCTTCATCTACACATGGTATGATCAGGCACTTGTCTTTTTTAGTTGCTTGGTGAAAGAACATAATGATAAGTTGATAACAACATTAATGTGTGCTGAATCAGGCACTTGTCTTTTTTAGTTGCTTGGTGAAAGGACATAATGATAAGTTGATAACAACATTAACGTGTGCTGATCAACAGTATGAGATATCAAAGTCGATGAAGAACAAGTCCACCCAATATTAGTCTCCAGGTTGATCAAGTGATCATGACGTTTCTATGGTGCCAAATGGGCAGATATTCGACAGGTGAGATTTGGAAATTGATATATGAGTTCAGGTAAAGAGTTATTTTTTTTTTATCTTTGTTTGTTTACAAAAGAACATAAATGAGTTGTTATTCACAATTCAAGAGTTGCATACTAAGAATTTGCTCTTTTAGCAATTCATTTTTGGGCATGGAAGCCATTCTGGTTCTTATTGTGCTTTGCTACTCTGTGCAGTTTAGTGGAGAAAGACCATCACATTCCAAGTTGGATCAGGACAGGTATTAAATTATGCATGTTGGGTTGCTGCTCAAGTTCTGAAATATACCTCAAATTGGAGTTTGTGATTCAACGAAAACTGATTTTAATATAAAAAAACCTCCGATGTTTGCAGTGCTCGACTTAATCTTTGTTAATGCTAAATACAAGGAAATTTTGAAAAGAAGGGTGAATGGGTGATTAAGAAGCTTTGAGATGTGTTTCTAAGTTTATTTAGTAGCTCACATCTATCTGGCAGCATCAGGTGATTAAGGGGCTTGATGAAGGGATTTTGTCAATGAAGGTTGGAGGATACGTCGGTTGCACATACCTGGTCCTGTAAGTAGTACAAACCGACCTTAACTATATATATAGCAGTCTAAAAAAGAAGAGCTTCGTGATCTAAAGATTTGAACAAGACAGTGATGATTTCCTTTCCTGATCATGAACAATTAGTGTTTCCTAAGGGTCTTACTTCAGCTCCAAGGAGGCAAAGAGTACCTCGTAGCAGCCCCATAATATTTAAAGTCAATTAACTGTACATACCAGGTCTGGCAGGATTGGTTGGAGGCAAACCTCAATTTTGTAGCAATAGAATGGATTCAGATTGCAGACTGATCATGAGAGGTGAAATCTACTTGTCACTGCTACAGAATAGTACTTCACTGCCGGTTTCATCACTGCCGGAATTAGGAGAACCGGCAGTGTTGACCCTTCACTGTCGGTTCTTGGCTCTGAAAACCAGAAATTGATTTGGGATGTGACCGAACCGGCAGTGATGACAATTATCACTGCTGGTTTGTGTCTCTAACCGGCAGTAGCTTGACGGCCACATATCACTGTCGGTTCAAGCCAAGAGCCGACAGTGATTGGGCTCTATCACTGTCGGTTCTAGCAAAGAACCGACGGTGATAAGCCTACAGTACAAAAAGGCTGCAACCGTCCTCTCCTTCCTCCTCTCTTCCATCCCGAGAACAGAGGCGCGCGTTTGGGCCCTTCCCTCCATTGTTGTGGCTCACCATGAAGCTAGTGCTTGAATTTTGAAGAATGACTTGATCTTTTTGCTTTAAGGTTAGTAACAAACATTCACTACTTTGATTTTGTTGCTTAATTAGCTTCGTTTTAATGGCTACATTGCTTGATTCTCATTCTAGTTCTTTCTCCATTCTAGATAACACTTTTTCAACTGGACATTTGTGCAAGGCTCAAATTATGATGAATCCATCATCCAAAAGGTTGGTTTCTATGAACACATTTAAATTCCTAGCTAATTATTCCATGGTGGTCAAGATCATCATTTTTAGTATGTGATGCTATAATTAGTTCCTAGAAGTAGAGTAGATTATTTTACAATTTGTTGAGAAAATTAATCTATGTGTCACATAACAACGCATTGTTTGGAGCTACATTGTTGTTCATGATCATGTCTCTAATTTTAGACTTTTTTTAAAATTAGTGTCTCCATTTTTATGTGACATGGAGTAGAATAATTGTTCTTCATTATTGTGCAATAATTTTTTTATGGGGCTACGTTTTTCAATTTATATGGGCATTGTTGGGAGCTACATTGTTGTTCATTATCATGTCTCCAATTTTAGTTTTTTTTAAATAAGTGTCTCTATTTTTATGTTGCATGGAGTAGAATAGTTGTTCTTTATTATTGTGCAATAATTGATTTTTACTACGATTTTCAATTTACAGGGCCGGGGCTACCAATTTCAATTTTTCAATAATTAGTGTACAATAATGTTTTCCAAAAATGATACTTTCGAGTTACAATTGTTGTTCATAAAGCTCGATTTCTTATTAAATCTTTGTAATTACTATCTCAGTATTTTTTTGTGCAGAGATGGATCGAGAGTGGATGCATCTATCCCGAATGGACAAGCAGTACATGCATGGCGTCAGCCAGTTTATCACCGATGCCAAAGCCCACGCTGGGAATGTGAACCCTGTCTTCTGCCCATGACAAGATTGCAAGAATCAAAGAAACTTTTGTCAAATTGAGTCTATACGATCGCACTTGCTTACTAGGGGGTTCATGCCAAACTATACGATATGGACTATGCATGACGAGGTTTGTGTGAATGTTCCACATGAAAGCGATGATGATGTGGACATGCCTGATGTAGCCATCCACGATGCTGACGAAGAACCCGGTATCAACAGGGAACCTATGACCACAGTTAATAATGTGTTTAGGAACACACTAGCCGACAACACATAGGATAATGATGGCATTTCTCAGCTGCTGCGTAATGTAGAGACCGGATGTCTTAGTGAAAGGCAGCTGAGAAAGCTAGAGAAAATGAGACAAGATGACAAAACACCATTCTATAAGAATTATCCAATGAGCAAACTAGAAGCCAACATCATGCTATTAGAGTTCAAATTGACAAACGGATTAAGCGATAAAGGCTTCGATCAGTTGTTAGGTATAATAAGGAAAATGCTTCCAGAAAAAAATGAGTTGCCAGAAAAGACATACTTGGCCAAGCAAATGATCTGTCAAATCGGCCTCGAGGTTGAAAAAATTCACGCGTGTTCCAATGATTGCATATTATACCGTGGAGAAAAATACAAAGACTTGGACAAGTGCCCCAATTGTGAAGCTCCATGGTACAAGGAAGGGCCATCAAATGAGGGTACCAAGACCAGAGGAGGTCCCATAAAGGTCATTTGGTATTTTCCTATAGCTCCTAGGGTGCATAGGCTATTTGCATGTGCAAAGTCAGCCAAGCTATTACGCTAGCATGGCGAAGAGCGTAAGAAAGATACAATGATGAGGCACCCCACCGATTGGCATGACTGGAGGACTGTTAATACTATGTTCTATAAGGACATCGGTGGAGAGGTAAGGCAGCTTTGGTTTGCTTTGAGCATAGATGGGATGAATCCTTTCGACCTAGTTAGAAGCAATCATAGCACCTTGCCAGTGACGCTCTGTATATACAACATTCCACCTTGGGTTTGTATGAAGTGGTCGTACATCTAGATGCCACTGCTGATCCAAGGGCCAACACAACCTGGGAATGACATCGATGTGTTTCTAGAACCAGTGATCGATGAACTAGTGGAGATGTTTGAAAATGGTGTGCCAGATGTTTGGGACGAGTACAAAAAGGAACATATCACGATCAAGGGAGTACTTATCGCTACAATCATCGACTTGCTAGGTCGAGGTTCGTTGTCCGGAGAGAAGACAAAAGGCTATACTAGATGTGTTGAGTGCTTGGACGACACCGATGCGGTAAATCTACCAAATAACTCAAAGATAGATTATATGGGACACCATAGGTTTCTACCTAAGGATCATCCTTACCGCAGGAACAGAAAAGATTTCAATGGTACTATTGAGAAATGCTTAGCTCCAAAATATCAAGACGGGCCTACAATACTTCGAGAACTCAACAAACTGGAGGTTGTCCTTGGGAAGGGGGACAATGCAGTAGCAGCGCCTGATAGGAGTGTTTGGAAGAAAAAAATGGTTTTCTAGAAACTACCTTACTGGCCATTTCTGAGTGTACGCCACTGTCTTGATCCCATGCACATCACTAAAAATGTGTGCGCTAACACGCTTAACACCTTGATGGACACCGGGGGGACATCGAAGGATTCACTAGCCACACACTGGACATGCAATACTTGGTAATCAGGAAGGAGCTACATCCCGTGGAGCTAGAGAATGGCTAGTTCAAACTTTCGATCGCGTCATGGACATTAAAGAAGGAAGAAAAGCATGCACTTATTTCTTTCTTCAATGAACTCAAAGTCCCGACAGACTACTATGCGAACCCGAAGAGGCTAGTGAACATGAGAGAACTCAAGTTCAACTATGGCCCTATGAAGGCCCATGACTGTCATGTCATTATGACTCAGCTGCTCCCTGTTGCCCTGCGTGGTATCCTCCACCCAAAGGCCCGTGCCCCAATCATAAAGCTATGCTCATTCTTCAATGCGATATCAAAAAAGGTCATTGATGTGTCCATGCTAGAGCAGCTGCTGCGGATATAGCCAAAACTCTCGTTAGGCTTGAGATGCATTTCCCGCCAACTTACTTTGATATCTCATTGCATCTGCTCATTCATCTTGTTGACCAAATTAGAGCCCTTGGCCCAATGTACCTGCATCAAATGTTCCATTTTGAAAGATTGATGAGACTTTTCAGGAGGTATGTTAGGAACAGATTCAGGCCAGAAGGGGGCATGGTTGAAGGATGGTTGTCGGTGTTTCGTACAAGCACCGGCAAGTAAATTTATAGTAATGCGCGTTAGGCTCGGATGGTGCGCTAAAGGACACAAGATTTATACTAGTTCGGGCCGAAAGTCCCTACGTCCAGTTTGTTGCTGCTCGTGTTATTAGCACCGTGAACGGTTTGCAGTAAGGGGTACAAATGATCGAGAGAGGGACTGGTCCCAAGTCTCTGATGGAAGGGTTGAAGGGATGTCAAGAGGTTTGACACAACTTGACTGTGCGTATCTGAGAGTCGTCTCGTTCGATCTTTTTCTCCCCCCCTTTATGGAGGAAGCGCATCCCCTTTTATAGATGAAGGGGCTGACTTTACAAGGGTGAGGGCTTTAGGATGCGTACTCTACTTAGTCTGGTGGTTCACGTCTACCCGGCCTGGTCCTTCATTCTGATGAGTGTGAAGGAAGATAAGCGCCTACAATACGGTCGATGTCCCTGTAGAATGTCAGGTTGGTTACAGAATGCTACCCTACGCAAGGTATGGGCCGCAGTACAATGGTTTTGACTTTTGAGCCTCCCCCAGCCTTGCTCCGCACGCCTTCTGGTTCCTATGAGTCTTTGTCGGAGGGACGCGGGGTCGGGGTCTGGAGTAGCGCCGTGGCCAAGGTCTTCTGTCTTGGTGGACCTGAGGGGTCGGGAAGCAGGCGCCGCTCCCTTGGGTCCACCGCGTGGTGACGGAATATCCGTCGTTCGTGAAGATAGCAAATCCTTTTCTGGAGCGTAGTGGTTGTCGTATATCTTCGTCGGGTTCCGTGTCCCCCAGAGTGAAGGCGGCGCCTACAACTCTGAGGGGTGGAGAGCTCGCACTGTGACACCTTTCGGCTCTGCTGCGGCGCTGGAAGGGCCTAAAGCGCTGTCCCGTCATCCCCTGGCAAGTACTTTTTCTGCCCAGGTGCGGTGGTATGGCTCTTGGAGCCACGGTTGACCTAAACGTCATGTCTTGCCCCTGTCTCTATCATCGCTCCGGGCGAAGCGAGACCAATCCCTATCTCTGGCGAGACCGACCTGCTCCTCTAGGGTCAGCGAGGCGGAGTCTATCCTCACCTCGGGGCGAGACCGAGCCCGCCCTAAAGGCGCCGGGTGAGACGGAGACTAGCCCTGGGCCCTCGGGCGAG
This sequence comes from Miscanthus lutarioriparius, assembly GCA_904845875.1. NCBI lineage: Eukaryota > Viridiplantae > Streptophyta > Magnoliopsida > Poales > Poaceae > Miscanthus > Miscanthus lutarioriparius. The sequence goes on from CAJGYO010000009.1 coordinate 2,568,939, forward strand.
ATCGAGCCCACCCCAAAGGTGTCGGGCGAGGTGGAACCAAGCTCCTGTCATTCCCATGAGGGGTGAAGCAACGCTCTTATGCGTCCAGAAGTTTTTAACGTTCGGTGGTTATTGGTTCCACCTTCTGGGGTACCCCGGTATTAGATCCCCGACAGTAGCCCCCGAGCCTCTAGGTGATTCGAGTAGAACCGCCTGGAGGGTGTTTTTTGATTTCGTCGAGGTTACTTTGTCAGAGGGTGCGCGCGAGCGCACCCGATGGGTGTAGCCCCCGAGCCCCCGGGTGATTTGAGTAGAGTCGCCCGGGGGGTTAAATCGGTCCCTTCGCGGGTAAGGCTGAAGGACTTAATTTTTCGTCAACTGGACATTTTTCCGAGTGGGTCGTGGCATCCCGTTCGCTGGGAACTAATTCGGGGCTGACCTAACTGGTGCTTCTGCCCTTGATTTCAGATCGTCCGCTGATCCTTTCTTAGTTGGGCCAGCTAGCGAGCTTCTGGGCCCTAGGTGGGCCAAAGAGAAAAGAAACAGGCCTTTGTGGCTTGCGTTTCCTAGGTGGGTAGAGAGTTCGGATTCTCCTGGGGAAGGCGATCCGTCCACCGAGATTTTTGGGGTGAGAGGATAAGGACTGCGGGCGCGTGTCCCGCGATGTGACGCGGTGGCGCGCGTGGCAGGCCCGGAGATCGGGGCGGACGGTTGCCCTTCTCACGTCCGTCGCCCTCTATAAAACAATGGGGTTCACCCCCCAAGGTTCCATATTTCGCTCCCCTACCTTTGCGTTCTGAAACATCCGCCGCCAATCGTCCCAGCCTCTCGCGCCCGCATCGCCACCGTCGACCGGCCTACGTTCGTGTTCCAGCCGCCGTCAAGCTCGCGCCTGCCCTTCCCCCCTACTGCTTTAATGGAGTTGTGGGGCAGATCAAGCATCACCTCCCGGCGTCTGGAGGGCCTCATCCACTGTGGCCTTCTCCGCCCACTGTCCGCCGTCCAGGAGTGGTTGCTACCTGGCGACGAGGGTGAGCCAGTGCCGCCTGAAGGGTATGTCATCTCTTTTGCCATCTTCCATGAGCGGGGATTTGGGGTACCCACGCATAGATTCCTTTGGGGGCTATTGGATTACTATGAGGTAGAGCTGCAGCATCTAACTCCCAATGGGATTCAGCACATGGCAGCATTTGTTGCCCTGTGCGAGGGTTTCCTGGGGATCGATCCCCATTTTGATCTGTGGTAGTATTTCTTTACCATTAGTCTGTCAAAGAGGAAGATTGGGGGGAAAGACGTGAACGCGCCGATGGGGTGTGCCAGCATTCATCTGCGCCATACCCGGTCGAAGGGTTACCCATACATGCATCTGGCGACATCCAACAAGGGATGGCACTCGCAGTGGTTTTACGTTAGGGATGACGCGAGTGCCACCCTACCAAAGTACACTGGACGTCTTATTGTGGATGTTCCGGAGTCGTGGGGCTGGGGCGTCCAGACCAAAGACAAGAAACACATCTCCGACCTTCTCTCCGCCCTCCAAGCCCTGAAGGGTCGGGGTGTAAAGGGGACAGGGATTATCGGTGCCTACCACGCTAGGAGGGTGGCGCCTCTGATGGCGCGTGTGCTTCCCCTGCATCAGATGATGCCCGGGATATCGCTCGAGGGGACGGTGCTTGTTGACGAGGCGCTCCCTTACTCAGAAGTGGCGCATCGCATCAAGGAGGCGATAGAGCCGACGAAGGATTCTGCAGGCAGCGTCCTCGACATTGTGTATCTGGTGCCCGGACACCCCCCAATGCGGCCGGAGCCTGGATTCTTTGAATTCGTAAGTTCTCCTCTCCCGTGCTCTTTTCTTTTTTCTTGGATCTCCATTTTTTTAACACTTGCTTTATGACGTTGGGACCAGCCGAGGGTGCTGGTCTTTAAGGACAGCCCAGTTCCACTGCCGAAGGACAAGGTCATGGCGGCAGCGAATCGACTCGCGGCCGAGCGGGACAAGAAAGCAAGGGAAGAGATGAAGAAGGCGAAACGACTGAAGCAGGAGGCACGGGATCGGGGAGAGGACGTGAGCAGTGCGGACGACGACGATGACGATGATGATGATGATGACGACGAGGTAGCCGTCGGCATGGATTGGGACGTCCTGGAGGACGAGGACACGCTGATGAGTGGCCACCCATCCGTGCAGGGGCCCTTCGCTTTCCACGCGGAGGGAAGTAGATCGATGAGGTCAGTGGAGGCCGGCGAGTCCGCCGCTTCACACGGCGTGCCAGCCGAGGACCGGTGGATGGGGGGGGGGGACCTACCGCCACAATTCTCGAGGCGACGATGGAGGGGAGCAGCTCCGGTGCTGCACCCCGTGAGACGATGGAAGGGGACGGCTCCGGTGCCACGCCCGACGAGATGAACCCCCTGCCCCGGAGCAGGGGGCAGGCATGAAACGGTCCCGCCCAGATGAGTTAGGGCAGGGATCTGGGGATCCATCCCCAAAACGCTTCCGCCGGCTGAGGACGTCAACGTAAGCTGTTGATTCCTCTGTTTTCATCCTTTTTCCAATTTTATTTTGACTTAATGGTTATTACCTTTGTGCAGGTTCTTGTGGACGGGTCACCCCCTGGGGCTGGCGCCCAAGAAGAGTCTCGCCCTTCAAGCGAGATAGACGGCGTCGCCTAGAGTCACCCCCATTTTGGGCAGGAGTGGTGCCGACGTCGGGGCCGCGTTGGGCGACCCGACGGCGCCCATGGTGGCTCCCACGCCCGCGGAGGTTACTGAGCGAGCGGCCTCCTCCATGGCGGTCGTGGAACAGCCGGCCGAGGGCCGCATACCGCCGGTGGAGGTGGTCGTGACCGCGCCAAGCCAGGATCAGCCGGGCATGGCCGCGGCGGTGCTTGAGGATGCAGTGTAGTCTGCGCCACCAGGGACCCAGGTGGATCCACCCGTGGCGCTCGAAGCGGCCCAGACGAAGGAGGGTCCAGCCGGAGGGTCCTCGAGTGCGGCGGTGGTGCCGCACAGGGTCAGGAGGGAGCCGCCACCGGCCCCTTTGTCGGGAGGAAACCGCTCCCCTGCGCGGGGGGAGCCGCCGCTCCAGTGGATGGCCGCTCAGGACCCGACGTCGGCTCTTTTCTCGCTCGATGATCATTCCGAGAGCATGGAGCAGGAGGGTCTTGACATCGGGATCTCGAGCATGCTGAACGCCCTGGACCAGGCCAGAGGAGCCCTCCGTGAGGTCGTTATCCCTGCCAGTCAGGTATTTTCTAGGCTTTCTTCTTTCTTTGTATGTTTTTGTGTTTTCACATTTCTGATACTAGTCTTCTTCCTCTTCAGGTTCTTGTTGCTCGTGGTCGAGAATAAATCCCAATTCCTCCGTGAGCGTGTATAGGCGAGTGGGATCGCCTCTCCGAGGAGGCCCGATCATGAGCGGCACATGGCCAAGCCAGCTTCTTGCCGCCCAAGAGCGGGAGACCCAGGCGCGCCAGGATGCGGAGGAGGCCCACGGGATGTTCGAGGACCTGGTGGCGAGGTCTAAGCTGGAGGGAGAGGAGATTGCCAGACTCCAAAAAGAGCGAGACGAGCTGCTGCAGAGGAATGCCGCGGCTAATGAGAAGGCCAGCGAGGTCCTGAAGGAGCTGGAGATGGAGCGGGAACTCCGGCGGGAGGCCGAGAGTAGGGCCACGGCCCTCCAGCAGAAGGTGGACGAGGATGTCGAGGTGGTCCGCTCTCTCCGGGCGGAGCTTGGTGACACGGTGAACCAAAGGTTGAGTGCTGAAAACGCCTCCATCAAGCTGGAAAAAGAGGTTGCCTATGCACGAAGGACCCTTCAGGTTGAGAGCGACGAGCACGATCTTCTACAGGCTGCGGTCGGGGTGGTCCTTAATGCCCTGAATGTGACGGAGCCGGTGGAGACCAGCCCGCTCATGCTCGTGTCGCAGTATCACGGCTCGGTGGGCCACCAAGGAGAGTGCCTTCCACGCCAGGATTACCCAGCCTTCACCGTCGCCCCACGCTCATTATGGGAAGGAAATCAACTCAAGGTGATGAGTGAAAGATTCCTCGTCCACCTCACGAGGATGAAGAGCTGGAGGAAATGGAGAAGATGGTTGCTCCCCTTGCAAAAAACCTGGCAGACAATCTGAAAGAGATGGTTCTCCCTCCACGGGAGTAATTAGTCGAACAATTTTGAGAATAACTTATATGTAATATGTGGACAAGTGTCGAGTATTTTTTCGGTCCGGGCGCTTCTCGCGATTTTGCGTTGTAATTTTGTTTTGTTTGATTTTTACGATCTTACTAATCTGTTCCCCTGAATTATACCGCTGGTTATAATGCGAGGAGATTGTTCCGAAAGAAAGAAAGGAGGTAGCCGTACCTTAACCAGCCCCCGAGCAAGGTTCGACCCCCTGCATTTGCTGGGGTCGGGGGTTGCTGGAGATCGGAACTGTGGTTTTGGTGACAGGGTTGATGAAGTCCATGGACATCATCGCGATATTCCCCGCCCTGTCTTCCAACAGAAATCCCCGACTGGGGACTCTATGGGCTCGGCAAGGTGGGGCCTTCGAACCTGTGTCCCTGTATTGTTTGGCTCAAGCCCCTGAACCTTGTTAGGGTCTAATAGGGGTCGGCTGTTATTTGCGTGTCACCCCATCCTCGGTTTTCACAATCGGAGGGGCTGAGTGAACGACACTTGCCTCGATGGCTCGAGTGTCGTGCTCAACGAGCTCACTAACAGGTATGTTCATGTGGAATCCGGGTCCATCATTTGCTGATGGGGTCGGCAGGGCCCTCTGGTGGCACTCCACAACTTCTTAACCCGCCTCCCGGCAGATGCCTGAGTCGTTCGATAAGCTCAGGGGGCCCGATGGCCTCTCCTCGATGGAGATTCTGTGGGTTTGGCTCAGGGTTAGAATCGAACGAGAGAAGGTCGAGACGTCCCTGTTCGCTTCTGAGCGGGGTTAGGTAGGGCCGCTGGGGCTTGTCTCGGTTATCTCTCCCTGGCTCTGTTCGGCGTGAGGCGGCCTCGAGCCCTTCGCGGGCTGACCTTCGAACCTCGGCCTATGGTCACCTATATCGAATGAGGCGACAGCCGTTTCGTGGTGCGACACGAATCGTTGGGATGTTTTGCCTATGTATAATATAATTGAAACGAAGGCGGGGTCGGTAACGTTACCTTGGTGGCATGAGTGGTGAAAAAGCTCCTACCAGATGGGCTCGGGCCCTGACGTTTGTGACGAGGTTGGAATAACCTACATAAGATTTGCTATTCTTTGTTTTCGTGTCTCGGTGGTGATCCGAGCCGTTTGATTAACTTGGGTAACCTGACAGCTTCTCCTTTGGGGGAGATTCTGTAGGCAGACCCCTCCGATCCCTTCTTTGAGAAGGCAGACGTCGAGACTAGGGACGCGGGGGGCGTTGAGTATGATTTTTCTGGTGAACAGAAACACCGTAGCTATCGGGGCGTAGGGTTTGCTAGTTCGTCCAGTTTTACTCAAAGCTTTGTGCCCGTATGTCGCGCCCTTAATTTCAAGCATACGGAGGGGTCGGGTGAGGGGGATGTCTAGACTGGTTGACATCCTCGGCATCCCCCGAGCGATGTTCGTGTCCCCGCCGCTTGATGGGGTCGGAAGCTACTGAAAGAATTTTAATGCATAAAGTAAGAAAGCTGAGATGCTTATCTTTCTTTGGACGTTCGTTCGTCGTGTCTTCTGGGCCAAACGGCCGGCCCAGGAGATCCAAAAGGTCCTGTCGTTGGGTCGTCCGTGGTCCTGCATGGGGAGGCGAAAAAGTTGTCTGCCTATGTGGGCGCCTTAATCGCCGCGTCCAGAGCGGGTCAGTAGCGGGCCATACCCAGGCAGTGCTCAGTTTGACCAAAGGGGGACGCCTCGTCGACCGGGGTACGTCCCGTGAGTTCCGGCGCGTCCCCTCAGATATCAATCAGCATTGATTCCGTATTTAAAGAGGGGAAGGGAGAGGGTTTTTCGTCCAACCTTTCGCCTTTCCTTAGCTACCACGTCTCCTCTTTAAATAGGGAGGGGGCGAGGAGTCCTCATCCCACCTCGTCTTCTGCCTCCGAGCCGCTATCTCTCCTTCTTCTTCCTTTCCGCCGAACGCGTCCGTGCGTTGCAGCACTTCCTGAGTGAGGAAGAGTAATGCTAGAGAGAGAGAAACTCACAAATTTGCTCACGAGTCTGGTGTGTGATGTCGAGCCGGAGGTTATCCAACGTAGATGAGACGGTCCGTGCTGCCCTTGCTGAGGAGTCACTGTTGTCGAAGGAGAAGAGGCGCCGGTGGTCGTCGCACGTCGTCGACTGTGCCATCGTCCGCTGTGCTCCTCCTTTGGCGGGAGGCATTTCCTGCTCATATGCCGTTGTCAGGGCTATGGCTGGGGATGATGGCATAGTCCCCAGATGCCATGGTGGTGGCGTCGCTGTCGAGGTTGCAGCTGACGACGATGGCGTAGTCCCCGGACGCTCCGGCGGAGGTGTCATAGATGGTGGCGCCTTCGAGGATCCAGCGAGGCGGCGGGATATCGGGATGCCACCGATGAAGAGCGTGGCACGGCGACCGCAGTAGACGAGCTGGCCCGTGTATACGCCCCGGGCGTCGCCGATGGAGAGCATGGCGCGGCGGCCGTAGTAGCACTCGTAGTAGAGGTGAGCAGAGACTGTAATGAAATAACCTTGTGGGGAAGCCCCTGAGTAAATAGTTCTCTGAATTTATAAGTATATTGATCCTTTTTGTAATGAAATCGCTTTGTAAGTGATGAGTTTGTGCAAAAATGAACAAAATTACATCCTTTGCTTATGGCAAGCAATTTTTTATCTTTCCCTTCTCGCAGAAAAAAATTTGGCGCTTTCCGACCCTCCTCATGGTCTAAGTCATAAGAAGCTAGGAACGTATAAGTAATTAATTCTGATTGAACTGGTGAGCAAAGAGGTTGCAGCCGCTGGGGCGTGGGTGTCTCGCAGTCCTACTAGTTGTGTTCAGAATTGGTCCCCAAAATCTTAGCCCTTGGGACTTGTTTATGAGGTGAACGGAAAACTTAGAGAATGTTTGTAAGTATAACACAGGAGTTTTTTGCAAGCGCAATATTTATATCACATATGTCACATGTTATGAACACATGCCAGCCCCCGAGTGAGATCTGACCCCTCGCCACTTGCGGGGGGCTCTGAAGTCACTAAGGGTCGTGGTTTTGTTATGACAAAATCTGATAAGGAAAAGTGTAAGCTTATTTTAAGGATAGAAACGACGTAGCTGTTTGATGTTCCAGGCATTGGTGAAGACCTCACCGTTGATGGTTTTCAACCGGTAGGCACCCGGGCGAAGTACTTCCGCGACGACGTAGGGCCCTTCCTAGGGCGGGGAGAGTTTGTGGCGGTCCTTGTTGCTCTGCACAAGACAGAGGACGAGGTCTCCGACGTTGAAGGCTCGACCCCGCACCCGTCGGCTATGGTACCATCGCAGCGCTTGCTGGTACTTAGCCAAACGGAGGAGGGCGATGTCGCGGGCTTCATCTAGCTGATCCATGGCGTCTTGGTGAGATGCTTCGCCCCTTTTTCGTCAGTATGCTCGATTCTTGGTGCTCCGTGAGTCGAGGTCCGTTGGGAGAATGGCCTCGGAACCATAGACCATGAAGAAAGGTGTGTAGCCGCTGGCCTGCTAGGAGTTGTCCTTAGGCTCCAGAGCACGGTGGGGAGCTCAGCTAGCCAGCGGCGTCTTGCGAATTTGTTCAATCGGTTGAAAATTCGGGTTTGAGGCCTTGAAGAAGCATGCCGCTTGTGCGCTTCGACCTGCCTGCTCGTCCGGGTGTGCGGCGACGGTACTGCCCAATCGATCTGGATGTGTTGTTCATCACAAAATCGAACGAATTTCCTACCGTGAACTACGTGTCGTTGTCCGTAATGATGGAGTTCGGTACTCCAAAGCGATGGACGATGTCGAGGAAGAACAGCACGGCTTGCTCGGATTTGATCGTGGATATTGGTCGAGCTTCAATCCATTTTGTAAACTTGTCTATGGTGACAAGCGGTGGGTAAAGCCCTCGGATGCTTTTTGAGTGGCCCCACCGTGTCGAGCCCCCGATCGTGAAGGGCCACGTGATGGGGATCATCTGGAGAGCCCGGGCCAGAGGTGTGTTTGCCGAAGCGTAGTATCTCGGCACCCTTTCGCAGTGCGTATAATTTGCTCGGCATCGCTATCGCGCGGTGGGCCAATAGAAACCTTGTCGGAATGCGTTTCCAACCAAGGTTCTTGGTGCGGCATGATGACCGCATACTCCACCGTGGATGATGACCGCATACTCCACCGTGCAAGCCGATAGTCTTCGAGCCAAAGCCCGGGATTTGTTTCGCCGGAATATTTAGGGATGTTGGTAGGCGGTCGATACCTTAGGGGGAACGCAGCGTTGAGGATGTGTCGGGTGAAGGCCTGAGGGCCTGGCAGGCCGGGGCTCGGGCTTCGGTCCTCGTTGCTGTCGTAGCGCTCACCACGTCGGGGATGATAGCCGTGGCATGCTGCTTCTCCATTGTTGCCGTGGGCGCGTCTCCGAGCGTCGATGATGCTACATACGTCGCGGCCATGGCCGATGCGTTGATGTACTGGGACGACGGAGGGCTGCCTGCCGACTGGCGGTGTTTGGCGTACGGATGCGTCCTTGGTGGGACGCACCGAGGGCGTGCGCTGGCTGGTGCTGGGTTCACGTCGTCGAGACAACGAACTTTCCGCCTGCTGCGCCGCCGCGCGCTCAAGCAACGTGCGAATCTCCCTGTGGGCCCGGCGATCTTCGGCCGTCGCGGCCTCCGGGAGGCCATGCAGCAAGGCGGTTGCTGCTGCGATGTTCTGGCTGGCTCAGGCAAAGTGAGGAAGGGCCCCATCGTCGGTGAGGATCCTCCGATGTACGGTGCGGGCCGTGAAAGCGCGCTAGGCCTTCGCCTTTGTGGCGTTCAATCTCGCGATTGATGTCCACGTACTCCCGGACAAGCCCTTGCCCAGCCTCATCGATCTCCTGCTGACGGGCCTTCAGCTGCTCCATCCTTAGGCGAGATGGGGCTGTCGTCTCTTCCCCGGATCTGCTGTCATGGTTGTTTGTAGGGGTGACCTCTTCCCTGGAGGCACTTTTGACGTGACCTTCGGGGGTCTGCGTCATGAGGCACTCCCGGGAAGGGTGGTGGCTCCCCCTACTGGAATCCGAGCTAGAGAACAATCTCGGCTCCTCATTGAGGAGCCCGTAAAGGGTCTCCATATCATGTTCAATCGCCCCCACGAACTCGATGTTCGTGGGTGACTGAACCATCCGTAGCGCCAGAAGGTGGCTAGCGGTTGCCACAGCGTTGCGGAGACCGAACGGAAACGCTGTCGGGGTGCTCCATACGGGACCTTCTGGACATAGGGTGACGTTGTGCGAGACCTCCCTTGGTGACCGGACTCCTAGGGAGTTGCCCGGCGGGCCCTCAAGCCTAAGACGGCTGAGGTTGATGGAAGGGAGAGATGGGGCCGCAGAGTGGGTCAGCGCCAACTCTCGTTCTAGTGTGATGACGAAATCTAGGTCGCCAAAATGCACGTGTGCGCCCGGGACCTAGGTGATTGCGTGGGTGGCCATCCGAGGCCTGATTTGGAACGCGCAAGCCCCCTACCTGGCGCGCCAACTGTCGGTGTTTCGTACAAGCACCGGCAAGTAAATTTATAGTAATGCGCGTTAGGCTCGGATGGTGCGCTAAAGGACACAAGATTTATACTGGTTTGGGCCGAAAGTCCCTACGTCCAGTTTGTTGCTGCTCGTGTTATTAGCACCATGAACGGTTTGCAGTAAGGGGTACAAACGATCGAGAGAGGGACTGGTCTCAAGTCTCTGATGGAAGGGTTGAAGGGATGTCAAGAGGTTCGACACAACTTGACTGTGCGTATCTGAGAGTCATCTCGTTCGATCTTTTTCTCCCCCCCTTTATGGAGGAAGCGCATCCCCTTTTATAGATGAAGGGGCTGGCTTTACAAGGGTGAGGGCTTTAGGATGCGTACTCTACTTAGTCTTGTGGTTCACGTCTACCCGGCCGGGTCCTTCATTCTCGATGAGTGCGAAGGAAGATAAGCGCCTACAATCATGCCGATGTCCTCAGAGAATGTCGGGTTGGTTACGAATGCTACCTCATGCGAGGGTATGGGCCGCAGATGCTGGGTTTTGACTTTTGAGCCTCCCCACCTTGCTCTGCACGCCTTACGGTTCCTATGAGTCTTTGTCGAGGGACACGGGTCGGGTCCGGAGTAGCACTGCGGGCCAAGGTCTTCCGCCTTGGTGGACCTGAGGGGTCGGGAGCGGGCGCCGCTCCCTTGGGTCCACCGCATGGTGACGGAATATCCGCTCGCTCGTGGAGATAGCTAATCCTTTTCCTCGGAGCGTAGTGGTTGTCGTATATCTTCGTCGGGTTCCGTGTCCCAGAGCAAGGCGGGCGCCTACAACTCTGAGGTGGTGGAGAGCTCGCACCAGGACACCTTTTGGCTCAAGGGCGCTGGAAGGGCCTAAAGCGCCTGTCTGTCATCCCCGGCAAGACTTGTTCTCGCCAGGGTGTAGGGTATGGCTCTTGGAGCCATGGTTGACCTGAACGTCATGTCTTGCCCTATCTCTATCATCGTCGGGTGAAGCGGAGACCAATCCCTATCTCCTGGGCGAGACCGACCCTGCTCCTCCGGGGTCGGGCGAGGCGGAGTCTATCCCTCAGCCCTCGGGCGAGACCGAGCCCGCCCTAAAGGCGTCGGGCGAGACGGAGACTAGCCCTGGGCCCTCGGGCGAGACCGAGCCCACCCCAAAGGCGTCGGGCGAGGTGGAACCAAGCTCCTGTCATTCCCGTGAGGGGTGAAGCAATGCTCTTATGCGTCCAGAAGCTTTTAACGTTCGGTGGTTATTGGTTCCACCTTCTGGAGTACCCCGGTATTAGGTCCCCGACAATGGTCAACGGAGGAGGCCATTGAGTTCTACACATATTATCTGGACATCAAAAGGGTCGGAGTTCCAGAATCTCATCACGAGGGAAGGCTACGTGGCAAAGGAACGATCGGGGAGAAATCTATTACAGTAGGTGACCCTATTTCTTTTAGACAAGCATAGTTCGCTGTTCTCTAGCAAACCGAGGGTGTGATGCCATACATTGACGAGAACAGTAATCGCCGCAAAACTCAGATTTGAGCAGGTCAAAGGCTTTGCTGGATAAAAAAACATAAGGAGAAATTTGTCAACTAGTTGCGACGCCGCTTGCTTGGAATAAAGTTGGGTAATCAACTGGATGCCTTAGCTATGGGACCTTCGAGTACATATCTTAAGTACCAAGGGTATGAGATCAATGGATTCACATTTTACACAAAAAAGCAATATGGAAAGAGCACATACCAAAATTGTGGTGTTCATTTTGATGCTCACGATGAAAATGGCAACGTGCAGGCGACATACTATGGTTTCATAGAGGAGATATGGGAGCTAGCCTATGGTCTATTGAAGGTAGCTCTTTTTCGCTGCCAGTGGGTTTGGCTTGAGGAAATCAACACTGACAACGAAGGGTTCACTACCATTGATCTCACTAAGACCGCATACAGAGAGGACCCCTTCGTCCTTGCAAGAGATGTTATGCAAGTCTTCTATGCAAGGGACAACAAGACAAAAGGAAGGCTAAAAGTAGTACAAGAAGGGAAAAGGAAGATTGTCGGTGTCGATGGAGTGACAGACGAAGAAGACTACATAGGCTATCTAGAAATGCCTCCATTCGGGGCAAACATACCCCTACCTATCCTTCAAGAGGGTGACGAACCTACTTACGTACGGCTTGATCACAATGAGGCCCTCATTGCTGATGCACATAAAGATAGTTAGATTATTGTTAACTATGTAATCATTATTCGGACGTTGTTCACCAACTATGTAATCTAATTTATATTTTGTGCGCTTCTCTAAAATTAAATAATTGACTATGGTATCAAATATTGAGATGATGTTCAGAAATACTATTATTTGATAATTATAGACCATTAATTAATTATCATGGAATTAAATAATTGAGACACAAATATTTGTATTATTTTACAATAAATTATATGTATTTACATGCACTAAAAGGATAAAAGAAAAAACATAACCTAAACTAACGTAATCCCAAATGCTAGCGCAACGGTTAAGGCCCTATAATCTGGACCTCGAATCAATTAACTCCCGTTCAGAGGATAAAACAAAAAAGAAAACCTAACTTGATGTACTCCCTATCATAGCGTAGCGGTAAAAGCCAGCTATTGTGAAGCCCGCGCCCTTGGTTCGAATCCTAGGTGCGGTAAACTTTTTTTTATATTTTTACAGAATTAAAGAAACCTCAACTTAAACTATAAAATAATAGCAAAACGTAACCTCCTTTAACGTAGCGGTTAAGCCACTAATCCCTCTTTCTCACTCCCTCGGTTCGAAACCCAGGTGGGACAATTTTTTTTATCCAGAGCCCGCGGTAGTGGCTCTGATTTGAAAAAAATAAAAGTTGAGCGCCTACAGCAGCGGTAGCTGCTTTGCCAGGCCTATCACTGTTGGTTTTTGCATAAAAATCGATAGTGATACATGGAATCACTGCCGGTTCTAAAAACCGGCACTAATGTCCCCTATCACTACCGTTTTTTTATCAAACTGACAGTGATAAGGATATTCCCACCACGGGCTGCGGTGCTCACGCTGATCACCGCAGCAGGAGCACTGCTCCCACCTACCACGATAGCTAGCCTATAAAATGGTGCCCTACTAGGGACCCTCTCCATGACTAGTACTTGTGTTTATTTTTGTATACACCAGAATTTGGAAGAAGAATTTCAGAGGCTCGAGAGCTCCCAGAATCATGTCAGTAAGGGATCCATTGCGTGTAGATCGAAACCAGCTGATTCGAATGCAGCACTAGAATCGGCTTTCTTCAGATAGCGCCAACAAATAACGACAGAGGCTATGATCGGCGCTGGGACGAGACATGTTGGACTCTACAAAAAGGGAAAGATTAGAGTCCAAGTTATCTTAAATTAGGAATGTTTTCGTTTTATGCCAAAGATTGTAACAAATCATGCTCGAGTAGGATTCATGTCTAGTCTCCGGGTATAAATATCAAACCCCGGCGATTGTAAAAGACACAATCAATCAAATACAAGTCAATTTACTTTTTTCGGCTTCAGCCACCCCTTAGGAGTAGGAGTAGAGTAGATCTCAGCGAGTACAGCTGCATCGATCCAGTCGACCTCCACTGCTTGTCTGTAAGTACCGTCATGGTTTATACCTCTGTTCGTATGGCTGCATCGATCCGGTCGACCCTCTCTGCGACTCTGGTATAGGCTAGTTATCGAGTCTTGTCTAATTCAAGTATGGCCTATGTGATTCTGCCTCACACCCCACTGCTTGAATTAGATCAAGGTTAAGTTATCGGCTCTACCTTAGAATGACAGTCTTTGGTAGATTCATTAAGTTACCGATATTGCTTATTGCTTTCATTGTTTATCTAATTACAGCAATATCACTCTGCCCGATTGAGATTGATCTGGATCAGCCTTATATCTTATTTAACCCATTGTTTGCTAATCTAAAAATGATCTAATCTACACCCTAAACCATGAGTTATGTTTTATTGACTGTTTTATATCAATCTTAATCGTGCATAGCATGTGGTTAAGGCATGTTCGATCTTGAGTAGATCTATTGGTCAGCGAGAAATGTTTCATGGCCCATTATCACGGCCTGTGGGATTCTGCCTCTCACCCCACTATTAGCACCGTGGAGTGGGGATCGTTGGTTGATAGATCCATTCCTGAGAAGGCATGACCTTAACTGTGCGCTATGCCTGAATCGGCTGTTTAGCCGATATCGAGTGCTTCCACGAACAGTTGACATTACGAGACCATTGAAGTAGAGATAAGTTGAAAGATATGTTAGCCCCATGATCTTGTTATTGTATTATGGCCTGCATGATTCTGCCTCATGCCCCACTGATATGAGCAATGAGTTAGGGTCGTCGAGTCTATTGTTGTTTCTACGGCCTGCATGATTCTGCCTCATGCCCCACTGGTCATGGCGATAGATAAGATCTAACATGTTCATTAGATTTATCTCTATTAAATGGTTAAGTGGTGATGAATTGTTTCTTTATATAAAAAGGGGTTCAGTTACTTGTAATCATTGGCTCAGTTTAAACCGATCGTCACTGATATCTTATTGCCATTGATTAATTTTTGCTCGAATTATAATTATCCTGGATGATTGCCGATTCTTCTTACACAACCCCATGAGCTTTAATAGATTTATTCTTATGAATATGCTGGAATCGACTATTTAGTCGATCTCCTCTCATATCGGCTCTCAGAGCCGCACATTCGGAACTATCTGGCAACACCGGCACGTTCCTCCCTTAATTACTAATAAGCTTTCTCTCATTGTCAATTGTAGGGTCAAATTGATTGGCACATCTCGGGAGGATTATGTGGATCGACCACCCTTGCGCTAAAGCTAGGCGGATCTGCTCCATCGAGCGGACCCTTCCGGCTTGCTACGTGTGTCCTCAACACGGAGACGAAAATTCTATGTCGACACACATTTATGGCACGCTCGGTGGGACACTACAATCGTCATGGTGGTTCACAACAACGACAATATCCTTATGGTACATTATGAAGACCTACCTGATGAAGATAAGGATACCATCAATGAAGCTACGAAGAATTTCGGAAGAATTGTTTGTTGTCCTACACCAAACACATGACAAAGACAATTATTCGTAAATTTCCACTACCAAGAGTTCTACTACACAGACGAGATAGATATAGTCGGTCAAGACAAAGCGCTTTTTGTGGAAGCCATAGACAAATCTGCTCATGATGCCCTATCAAGCAAGAATGAAGCTTTCATTGATGCATTTCACAACACCATGAAAGAGGTGATTCATGGAATTCCAGCTTAGTCGTTGGATCGACTTGTTACAATATTCCAAATCATTGACCCAAGGACTAATCAAATCAACACCACCATCAAGAAGCAAAGCACCAACCGGGTAATGGTGACATCCAGCACTTCAAGGTTCATCCGAACAAACTCCGTGTACTACTACTTAATCGAGATATAAGACAATCCTAGACCGTCAATACAAAGATGTGCAACAACCAACAAGCGAGTCGTAACTAGATGATCAATTTTGGCACATCAGGCCACATACCGTCATCGCCTAAAAAATAGCACCATCGATTCAAAGGATCCATAGAGATACAGATCCTGATGTCTACAATCGAGAGACTTCAAGCGAGAAGCCAAAGAGGACCCAATAGATTGAGATTCCACAAGGGTATCACTATGGCACGATTATAACACTCTCCACATGATGCCAAATCTAGGATTTTAGGGCACATGGGATTTCAATCCACAGATGGGTCAGCAAGCATCGAGAACTCCAAATCCGCAAGCTGACGAGTTGCTGCTGAAGGTGACTGAGATGATGAAGAATCAGTTTGGCCTAAAGCCAAAAGGGCGGCCTTTTCGCATAAACGCCCATATCTAGAGTGGTATGATTTGGTCGCTCTTCCTACAAATTATAGGCTCCCGAGTTTGCCAAGTTCATCTTTGGTCAAGACAAGACAAGCACGATAGAGCATGTCACTTAAGATCTTACACAATTGCTCAAGCATTAGTTGAGGATGCCCATCGAGTTTGTTTCTTCTCCTTATCCATGTCGTGGCCAGCCTTCACTTGGTTTTCGTCACTACCACCAACTCCATTGCCAATTGGGCTGACCTAGAGAAGAAGTTTCATACATATTTCTACACTAGGACTAGGGAAAAGAAGATGACCGATTTGGCAACCATGAGACGAGGACTAACGAATCGGGTAATCGAAGTTTCTTCGTAGATTCCGAGAGACTAGGAACTTGTGCTTCTCATTGAGCTTGACAGATGATTAGTTAGTCGCTTTAGTCATCCAGGAATGTCGCCAATGTGGAAAGAAAACTTGCTAGGGCAAGAGTTTGATAACTTGGGTCGGTTGGCTCAACGAGTAGCAAAGGCTTAATAGCCAATTCCGTAGTATGCGCAGAGATACCGATTCCGTAAAAGTACCACAAGAGCTAAAGCTTATAATCCATATTCGATTGACGATTTACTATGAAGATGAAGAGGAAGAGGTTGTCAGCAATGAAAGGAATTGGGGCAAGAAGACAGTAATAGTGCCAAATCCTTAGGGAAGAGGAATCGAGGAGAGCTATGACTTTGATGTCACAAAATTGGACAAGCTCTTTGACTTTTTACTTGAGAAGGGCCAGATCAAATTGCTTGGACAATCATGTTATGTTGCCCCTCAACAATTGAAGAATAAGAAGTTCTCAGAAGTTTCATAATGCTACTTCTCATTCCACCAATGAATGTAGAATTTTCCGGCAGCACATACAGAAAGCTATTCAGCAAGGGAGGCTCAAGTTCGATACGCCTCGGAAGACGAAAGTTGATGATAATCCTTTCCCAGGAGATCAAAATATGGTTGATGTTGAGCTATTCAAAGGAAAAACTAAGGTTCTAACATCGGCCAAATCAAGAGAAGCTGGACAGTTGATCCCAAGATGCAAATATCGGCTGATGAATACAGAGAGATTAGAAAACATCGTGATAAGCAAAAGAGCCAATATGAATAGGGGGAAACGTCAAAGGATGGAGCGACGAAGCCGCGAATTACATCTCGGATCCTGTTGAATAAGTGGCAGCGGCAGAAGAAAAAGGATAATCAGCGATGGTTAGAGGGTCAAGAATACCAGCGTCAACTAGAAGATGAAAGGTATGAAAGGAGGCAAGCCAAATCACATTGGAATTGTCCTTTCTTTAGATACTGCTGGAATGAAGATTTGAAGTTGCCTACCAGACATGACTATCCAGAATGCAGCAATCAATATTAGGGATTTAGGCAATCTCAAATCAACCATCGGTCTATCCATGTCCAGGACTCACATCATCATAATAACAAGGATCATAGCTTAAAAAATAAAAGTATTCATGATCGTCTGGGAAGAAGAGTTGTTGACCAAGACTGGGCTGATCATGAAGAAGGAAGCAACCAGAGGGAGCATGTCTGGCAGGAAGACCAATGGTGCCCTGGAGGTTTAACAAGAAGCCAGAAGAGGAGGGTGCAGAGCCTAAGAAATAAAGAAGTGGAACAGGCTCAGGCATCCAGTAAAACTCAAGTATGGCGTGCCAAGCAAATAGCCGATAGAAAGCAATCATCGGCTAATATTCAAATGGCCTTTTTGTTGCCATTAGAATTCAGAATCGATGGCGAAAGCCAATAGCCGATCCAAGCAGTCGGCTTTGAAAATTTGTTTTAATGGATAATCCAATAGATGGTACAGATGGTAAACTAGGACAAGGCTTCATGTCGGCCGATGAATTAGAGGGAGTGAACATTGGTTCTGGAGATAGGCCTAGACCGACGTACGTAAGTGGTAAATTGGATCTGGAGTATAAGCGGGAATTAATTGATTTATTAAAAGAATTTAAAGACTACTTTGCTTGGGAATACTATGAGATGCCTGGTTTAGACTGGTCAATTGTTGAACATCGGTTGCCAATCAAACCTGGATATCGGCCCTTTAAGCAAGCTCCAAGAAGATTCAATCCGAACGTGCTTGATGATATTAAAAAGGGGACTGAAAGGCTACTAGAGGCAAAGTTTATCCGACCATGCCGATATGCAGAATGGATATCGAATGTTGTCCCTGTATACAAGAAGAATGGAAAACTAAGGGTTTACATTGATTTCAGGGATCTGAATAAAGCCACACCCATGGATGGTTATCTGATGCCTATAGCTGATATGTTAGTAGATGCAGCAGCCGGGCACAAGGTTATTAGCTTCATGGATGGCAACGCAGGGTATAACCAAATTTTCATGGCTGAGGAGGACATAGTGAAGACTGCTTCTAGGTGCCCTGGCATAATCGGCTTGTTCAAGTGGGTTGTGATGACCTTCGGTCTAAAGAACGCTGGTGCCACCTATCAAAGGGCAATGAATTATATCTTTCATAAGTTGATCGGTACGATTGTTGAGATCTACATTGATGATGTGATGGTAAAATCAGAAGGATATGAAGAGCATCTAGCTGATTTGCGGGAGACTCTAGAATGCACGAGAAAACATGGTCTGAAGATGAATCCTAATAAGTGTGCTTTTGAAGTATCAGCTGGACAATTCTTGGGCTTTATGGTCTACGAGAGAGGAATCGAAGTTGGTCAGAAGAGCATGAAAGCAATTGACGACGCATTACCCCCGACTACTAAGACAGAGTTGCAATCTTTGCTTGGCAAAATTATTTTCATCAGAAGGTTTATTTCAAAATTGTTGGAAAGGGTTCTGCCGTTTTCTCCCTTGTTGAAATTAAAGAATGATCAAGAATTTAGATGGGGTGACGTACAACAAAAGGCGTTTGAGGAGATAAAAGAATATATGAAGCGTCCACCCGTGCTGGTCCCTCCTCAGCAAGGTAAGCCTTTTAGGTTGTACATATCGGCCGATGACAAAACAATTGGATCGGCCCTGATACAAGAATTTGAAGGAAGAGAGCGAGTGGTTTTCTATCTAAATAGGAGGCTTTTAGATCCAGAAACAAGATATTCTCTCAACGAAAAGTTATGCTTGTGCTTATACTTCTCTTGCACCAAGTTGCGGCATTACTTATTATCGGCCGAGTGCACAGTTGTTTCCAAGGCTGATGTGATCAAGCACATGTTGTCGATGCCGATACTAAATGGGAGAGTAGAACAATGGATTCTCGCATTATCAGAGTTTGACTTGAGGTACGAATCGGCTAAAACAGTTAAAGGGCAGGTAATAGCTGATTTCATCACCTAGCATTATAAGCCAAGCATAAATCATGTATAGCCGGTGCCCTGGACGTTATTCTTCGATGGGTCATCATGTAAGCAAGGTGGTGGCAATGGTATTGTTATTATTTTGCCTCGGGGGGGGGGCAAATTTTGAGTTTGCTTTTCCAACTGAACCAGTGGTTACCAACAATCAAGTAGAATATGAGGCTATTCTCAAAGGGATTCAACTTCTTCATGAGGTAAAGGCCGAAGCGATTGAAATATTTGGAGACTCACAGTTAATTATTAATTAGTTGATCGTCCTATATGAGTAAAAAGAGGATACTCTGAGGAGATATTATGATGAGTGCCAAAGGTTGCTCAGGGAATTTCCTCATGTCTCATTTCAACATATTCTGAGGGCGTAGAATCAGGAAGCTAACCATTTGGCTCAAAGTGCATCAGGTTATCGAGTGATTCAAGAAATCCTAAGTAATGAAGCCTCGGATAATGATTGGAGAATTGAGATAGTTAGCTACCTTAGAAATCCATCACAGAAAGTTACTAGAAAGCTAAGGTATAAATCGACTAAGTACGTTTTACTGGATGATCAGCTGTATTACAAAACGATCGATGGGGCATTACTCAAATGTCTGAATCAAGAAGAAGCCAAGGTTTTGATGGGCGAAGTGCATGAAGGGATATGTGTGGCTCATCAATCGGCTTATAAGATGAAATGGATTATTCGTAGAACTGGATATTTCTGGTCAACGATATTAGAAGACTATTTTGAATACTACAAAGGATGCCAAGACTGTCAACATTTTGGTAATGTCCAGAAATCGCCTGCATCGGCCATGAACCCAATCATCAAGCCATGGCCATTTCGGGGCTAGGGAATTGATTTGATTTGCCAGATCTTTCCACCTTCAAGCAAAGGGCATAAGTTCATATTAGTAGCAACGCACTACTTCACCAAGTGGGTTGAGGCGCTTCCCTAAAATGGTAACTTCAAAAAATATGGTTGATTTTATCAAGGAGCATATCGTATTGTTTTGGGATTTCTCAAACCATCACTACCGATCAAGGGACCATGTTCACATTAGAGGAATTCGAAGATTTTGCTGCCAGTATGGGGATCAAGCTGCTAAATTCATCTCCTTACTATGCTCAGGCTTATGGCCAGGCAGAGGCGTCCAATCAAATTATGATTAAGCTGATCAAGAAGAAAATTGAGGAATAGCTAAGGAAGTGGCATTCGACACTTAATGAGGCATTATGGGCATATAGGATGGGCTGTCATGGATCAATTAAAACATCACCTTATGAACTTGTGTATGGCCATAACGCAGTTTTTCCTTGGGAAGTTCAGATTGGATCGAGGCGTGTTATGTTACAGAATGATTTGACAGCCGAAGTCTACAAAAATCTTATGATGGATGGCTTAGAAGACTTAAGTTGCCTTCGGCTGCATGCTCTCGAAAATATTGAAGCCAATAAATTGAGGGTCGCAAAGTATTACAATAAACAGGTCAAGAATAAGCAATTTTTTGAAGGAGATTTGGTCTGGAAAGTGAAATTGCCGATTGGGTCAAAGGACAGCAAGTTCGGCAAATGGTCACCCAATTGGGAAGGGCCTTATCGGATCAAACGTTGTGCTCTCCGGTAATGCGATATTCGGAGACACTATGAGGAGAAGAAGAGTTTGGCCGAGCAATCAATGGGAAATATCTAAAGAAATATTATCCCAAATATTGGATTAACACTTAAATAGCCGATTTGTTCGGTTGATGCTTCTAATAGCCGATATCGTAAAAGGTATAGCCTTTAGTGCAAAATGAACCCAAAGGGACAAAAGCCAGGTATGATGCATATCGCCTATATGGGGAAAAGCAAACATGGATGAAGTAATACGATAATATGAAGTGAGAAACAAAGAAAAATCATTCAGACAAGGGAATTGTTTGCTAAAAATCACTTATTACAAGCTACGGGTTGAGAACAATTTGCTCACTACATCATCGGCCAAAATTTTGAAAGCTACAGAGTTGGCGGCGCTTAAAGAATTCCTCAATCAACGCTCATGATCCCCGGGGCACCGATCCCGGAAACCATGAGGAAGAAGCTAAAGATTGTGGCCAGAGCGGGCTTGTGCAAAGGGCTAACGTTAGGCAATACCATGGCGAACACCATGGAGAGCAACCTCCCAGAATAGCACCCCTGGCATTGACAAATCCCACCGCGTGATCTGTGGCTGATCGAAGGTTTTCCAACTGAGCAGTTAGATCTAAAATTCAAAGGAAGGAATGATCAGAAAATCTCAAAAGCAAAGTTAAGAAAAGCTAAGGAGATTGTGGTAGCCGTCTCACCTATGATTCTAGCTTCAGCCCTGGCCAACCATTCCCTCAGGTCAGCCTCGGAGGACGATCGGATTTGAATCATGGCCAAAGCCGATTCCATGAGGGAAAGACAGTTGGATAGACTCTGATCAGTCCGATCGATGGAAGCGATTAGATCAACATTATCGATCTACCTCCTTAAATAACTAGGGAGGTGGCAACGAATCAGTGTTGAGGATGATCCCAAAGGCTGAGCCAGGTTGACCCTGTGCTCCGGAACGATGGGGACATCCCGAGTGGCACCTTCCCGACGATGAAGGCGCTGGCGTGATGATGCAGGCCCATTAAGAGCCGCCTCAGTAGGCCTCTTGTTGTTCTCCATGATCTCAAACCTATAGAAGAGCAGGAACTATATTAATGACGTAGAAGGTTTGAGATGAGACGTGTAGCTTTCTGAGCCCCAGCCGTGGTTCGTATATATAGCCCGGGGAGGCGAGGAGATGGATTTTGCCGAGGATGTGAGAACTGAAAATAGATACGGAGATGGATCGACTCTCTGGGATTTCAGGGGATAGATAACGAAGAGATAACAGATTCAGACTTATTGCTTCCCCAGATTACGAAATGTCGTGGGATGGGTACAAAGAATTTACATTGACCAGAAATTAACCCCCCAAGACTTCTTTGAATTGAAGGGAGTCCGGATCCCCATGAGGCCAAAGGTTATCATGAATTAAGTCACATCGGCCAGTTAACAAACTTATATCAGAAAAAAGGGAAAGGCCACCCGCTTAACAGACGCCTAACTAGTTTCTCGATGACTGGGAACTGCGGGAAAGAAGCATGTGGCTCTCCCAGTGGGCGTTTGATGAAGCAAATGAGGGGAAGGTGTCCACACATTTTAGCCCTTACAAACAGTAGAATAGCTTTGCGAGCATGGAGAGAAGACTCATGTGGTATCACAAGACTTCTTCTAGCTACAATAGCTGATTCTCTTGCTCGACAAGGTGCTAGAATGAGCGACACGATCACCCTATGCATAAGAATTCTTCTAACCACTCAAGATCTTCATAGCAAAGGGATGAACCATGGAGGGTCCGGTGAAGTCAGAGCTCGAGAAGGCAGGAAGAAGAGAAACATAACTGAATCATTGAGTTGCTCTCGCCGGGGTCGGATAGGCATTTTATAGCCAGCCTGGTAGGATGAATCCAAGTGCCCGTGAAGAAATGATGCTCTCATAAAAGTTGTGAAGCATGGGCTCATGAGCTGACATAGGCGGCGACAAATAGTAGACCCCAAATTAAGATTCTCTACTCGTGACTGCAAACCCATCGAAGATGAAGACGTGATAATTTTGGAATAAAATCACTTTTATCCCAAAATTGGGGGGCATGTGTTTACACCAGAATTTGGAAGAAGAATTTCAGAGGCTTGAGAGCTCCCAAAATCATGTCAGTAAGGGATCCATTATGTAGATCAAAACAAAAGTCGATTCGGATGCAAAGACTAGAATCGGCTTTCTTCAGATAGCGCCAAAAAATAACGACAGAGGCTATGATCGGCGCTGGGACGAGACATGTTGGACTCTACAAAAAGGGAAAGATTAGAGTCCAAGTTCTCTTAAATTAGGAATGTTTTCGTTCTATGCCAAAGATTGTAACAAATCGTGCTCGAGTAGGATTCATGTCTAGACTCCGGGTATAAATATCAAACCCCGGCTATTGTAAAAGACAATCAATCAAATACAAGTCAATTTACTTTTTTTTGGCTCCGCCACCTTAGGAGTAGGAGTAGAGTAGATCTCAGCGAGTACGGCTGCATCGATCCGGTCGACCTCTACTGCTTGTCTGTAAATACCGTCATGGTTTATACCTCTATTCATATGGCTGCATCTATCCGGTCAACCCCCACTGCGACTCTGGTATAGGATAGTTATTGGCTCTTGTCTAATTCAAGTATGGCCTGTGTGATTCTGCCGCACACCCCACTGCTTGAATTAGATTAAGGTCAAGCTATCAGCTCTACCTTAGAATGGCAGTCTTTGGTAGATTCATTAAGTTACCGATATTGCTTATTGCTTTCATTGTTTATCTAATTACAGCAATATCACTCTGCCCGATTGAGATTGATCTAGATCGGCCTTATATCTTATTTAACCCATCGTTTGCTAATCTAAAACTAATCTAATCTACACCCAAAACGATGAGTTATGTTTTATCGGTTGTTTTATATCAATCTTAATCGTGCATAGCGTGCGGTTAAGGCATGTTCGATCTTGAGTAGATCTATTAGTCAGCGAGAACCGTTTCATGGCCCGTTATCATGGCCTGTGGGATTCTGCCTCTCACCCCACTGTTAGCACCGTGTAGTGGGGATCGTTGGTTGATAGATCCGTTCCTAAGAAGGCATGACCTTAACTATGCACTATTCCTGAATCGGCTGTTTAGCCGATATCGAGTGCTTCCACGAACAGTTCACATTACAAGACCGTTGAAGTAGAGATAAGTTGAAAGATATGTGAGCCCCATGATCTTGTTATTGTATTACGGCCTACATGATTCTGCCTCATGCTCCACTGATATTAGTAATGAGTTAGGGTCGTCGAGTCTATTGTTGTTTCTGAGGCCTGCATGATTCTGCCTCATGCCCCACTGGTCATAGCGATAGATAAGATCTAACATGTTCATTAGATTTATCTTTATTAAATGGTTAAGTAGTGATGAATTGTTTCTTTATATAAAAAGGGGTTCGGTTACTTGTAATCATTGGCTCAGTTTAAACCGATCATCATTGATATCTTATTGCCATTGATTAATTTTTGCTCGAATTATATTTATCTTGGATGATAGCCGATTCTTTTTACACAACCCCATAAGCTTTAACCAATTTATTCTTATGAATATGCTGGAATCGACTATTTAGTTGATCTCCTCTCATATTGGCTCTCAGAGCCGCACATTCGATACTGTCTAGCAACACCGGCACATTTCACCCTTAATTACTGATAAGCTTTCTCTCCTTGTCAATTATAGGGTCAAATTGATTGGCACGTCTCGGGAGGATTGCGCAGGATCGACCACCCTTGCGCTGAAGTTAGGCGGATCTGCTCCATCGAGCGGACCCTTCCGGCTTGCTACGTGTGTCCTCAGCACGGAGACAAAAATTCTATGTCGACAATTTTGTAACCCTATTTGTTTGCTCATTATTTCTCCTGTTCGTTCTTTGCTTGCTAGTTTCCACATACATGGCCTCTGTGGGAGAAAGCCCTCCACATACAGATATCGTTATGCATCATAATCCACCAACATGGTGCACACAAGAGATACTAGAAGAATGCTACTGAAGATAGAGCAACGCCGAAGATTGGAGACGCCACGAGGTTCACAGAGCCAACCACTGCAGTGCACTCTGGACTGTATGTCCAGAGAGACCTGGTGTGCTCTAGGCAATTTCCTGTCCTAGAGCAACATTGGTTCATCGGTGTGGTGCCGAGCTGAATCCGGTGTGCTCTGGTCTGTACCGAGAAAAAGGCCATGTACAACAGAGGCATGGATTCATTCGATGCCACCTTGTCATCTCCAACTGGTATAGCTCGTAGACCACCATGACGCTGCTTTTTGACCCTAGTTGGTGCTAGAAGAATGCTACTGAGGTGGTTAAATTATAATATGTTGATACACATTGATTGTAACATTGACCTGTACGCAAGTAGGTCTTTGTTGTCATATATGTAATTTATTTCTAATATTTTTGTTATTTTTTGATGTATTTCTGTACTCTATCTAAATATATATATCGTTGTTGTTAAAACTTTCCCACAGTCCTTTACATATATGCACCTTTGCTGTCGGTTCTATTTAAAAATCAGCAGTGATTTTCACTTTCACTGTCGGTTGTAACTAAAAACTGACAGTGATGCCCATGTCCCCCTATATAAAACAAACCGCCAGCCACATACATCGATCCCACCCACCCACGA
Source organism: Miscanthus lutarioriparius (assembly GCA_904845875.1). Taxonomy (NCBI): domain Eukaryota; kingdom Viridiplantae; phylum Streptophyta; class Magnoliopsida; order Poales; family Poaceae; genus Miscanthus; species Miscanthus lutarioriparius. The sequence goes on from CAJGYO010000009.1 coordinate 2,594,055, forward strand.
ACTCTCACATTTGTCGGGCAACTAGAAATCTACATTCCAGTGTTGCATTGGTCTCAAAATTATTCTTAGGCTTGCATGGGCCATGGGTGAAGGAAACACCAAGTTTGGGATTTTCTAGAGATGGTTTGCTACTTTCTGACGTTTAATTGAATTTTCGCACAACGTCACTGATTAATTATAGGTTGAATAGAGTCTACCCATGAAAAGATCCAAAATGGTGCCAACCTTTTACACAGGGTCTCATGTGCCTTAGGGATCAGAATTTTATTTAGGTCAATGAAAAAATCTAGTGGGTCGAAGATGTAATTCACCCTCTTTTGCCTCATTGAGCACAAAGAAAAATATAATAATAAAAATGAATGAAAAACCTAAGATCTTGTGTGGGGCCTTAATTTGGGTATACATGCTTGCCAAAAAAAATTCAAGCCATTTCAACATAAGCTGAGTGTCCATGCTTCACAGAGGTACATGAGCCATTTCATGGAACCTTGACTATACACATAGGTTATCAATGTTTCTGTGGTTCATATTCATTCCAGTGTCATATTGGTCTCAAACTTTTTCTTAGGCTTGCACATGCCACGGGTGAAGGAAACAACAAGTTTGAGATTTTCTGGAGATGGTTTGCTACTTTTTGAGGTTTAATTGAATTTTCGCGCGATGTCACTGATTATGTGCCAAACTTTTACACAGGGTCTTATGTGCCCTAGGGATCAGAATTTTGTTTAGATCAATGAAAAAAATTAGTGGGTCAAAGATGTAATTCACCCTCTTTTGTCTCATTCAGAGATAGAGAAAAATATAATAATAAACAAAATGAACAGAAAAACCTAAGATCTTGTGTGGGGCCTTAATTTGGGTATACATGCTTGCCAAAAAAAATTTAAGCCATTTCCACATAGGCGGAGTATACATGCTTCATAGAGGTACATGAGCCCTTTAATCGAACCATGACTATACACATAGGTTATCAAGGTTTCTATGGTTCATATGTATTTCGTTGTCCTATTGGTCTCAAACTTTTTCTTAGGCTTGCACATGCCACGGGTGAAGGAAACACTAAGTTTGGGATTTTCTGGAGATGGTTTGCTACTTTCTGAGGTTTAATTGAATTTTCGCGTGACGTCACCGATTAATTATAGGTTGAACGGAGTCTACCCACTAAAAGATTCAGAATGGTGCCAAACTTTTACACAGGCTCTCATGTGCCCTAGGGATAATAATTTTGTGGAGGTCAATGAAAAAATCTATTGGGTCCATGATGAAATTCACCCTCTTTTGTCTCATTCAAAGACATAGAAAAATAATAAATAAAAAAAACTGATCGTAAAAAATCTAAGATCCTATGTGGGGTCTTACTTTGGGTGTACATGCTTGCCAAAAACATTTTAAGCCATTTCAATAAAGGAATACACATGCTTCTATTTATGCAAAGATATAAAAGGAAATTTTTATATATAAAAACATCACCGCTCGGTTTCAAAAACCTACAGATGATGAGACCAAACCGACAGTGATGCTGGTTATCAATGTCGGTTCATTTTGAAAACTGGTAGTGATTTATAAAAAAATTAAAAAAATTATGCTAGCCCTCGTGTTCGAGCTCGGGTCTCGGGGACTAGAGTTCTGAGTCTTAATTGTTGCGCTAGTATAGGAGGTGTGTCGAGGCTTATTTTATTTTTTATTTTTGACCTTTTAGAGCGCTAAATAATTTATAAAATTAAACAAAAAAATTTGGGCCGCTTAGCACTAACACGGGGCTCGGGGCTATATTATGGTCTTAACCGCTGCGCTAGTTGGAGGATTTCAAAAGAAAGGGAAAAGATATGCTACTTAACCCGTAACCGCTGCACCCCCATTACTATCGGGTCCAGGAATGGCCCGGTGGTGATGTTGCCTCATCACTGTCGATTTAGACCTTGCAACCGATAGTGATGAGACATTGGGAGAAAAATAAGGCGCGGGGTGAAATTTTCCAAAGTCATTTCAACCCTCGCCCAACCCTCCCCCGCTACCGTGAGCACCACCCCACGCCGACGGGCACCACCGCCCCGCACACCCGTCCACCACCCCCCGAGTCGTCATTCCTATCTCCGTGCTCCTCTTCTTCGATGCCGATGCCCGTGAGTCCCCTCGATGCGTCCCCGTTAGTCCTACACCAGTGACCGTAACGCCGTCCACCGCCCCATGCCGGAGCACCGCGCCGTCCATGCCCTCGTTCCTTGTCCACGATGCCGGCTGTGCCCCTCCTCCTCCATGCCTACACTCCCACCGCCGAGGCCTTTAGGAGCGCATTTGACAGACAGGCTTGCCCACCCCCATGATGAGTGCATGGCTCACTGCCCGCTATGTGTTTGATGAAATGCCCGTTAGGTTAGCCGAGGACAACCTGGGCTCTGCCCCCCTTCCATCTTGCATACGAGCTTCAATTGCATACGAGCTTCAATTGCATACGAGCGTAGATTGTGGTGGAATGAATTGTGCTTGTTTTCATACCATGGTGTGAATTGGAAGTAATAGTTTGTTAAAATTTGTTTCCCGTTTAACATGCACCGGAATTCGAGTACGGCGGTTAAATAAAAAATGATTGGTATAATATAGAAGGTGTAAAATTGCAGTACATGTATTAATTTGCAGCAGCATGTGTTATCTCGTTATGGTTTTGTTGATGTTGTATCCTAGTTGGTGTCATCGTAAGATGTGATAGGAACCGGTTTTGTACCATTTTTGTGACTTGGGTGACCACTTGCAATGAGTTAGGTTTATGTAGCTTCCCCAACTAGGTTCCATCTCATTTTGGAATTATTGCATCATTTTGGTGTTTGTGTTTGATGCTAAGTTTCAGTCCTCTTTATTTTTGCATATGCTATTAGTAGTTGTCCATAGTCAAAACTAACCACGATCATGTCATAGCCATGACTCGTCGTCGCCTGTTACCCCGTCATCGAAGAATAGATCAGCAACAAGAAGCGGCTGATATCGCTGGGACGGGAGAGCCACATGATCCGACAAACGGTGATGGGGTCAATCAGGACGGTGAGAACGAGCAGCCATGGACCCCATCTGGTCTGCTCGAACTAGATCAAAATGACCAAGATGGCCAGGTAACTTTGGTACCATGTCACTATGTAGCCACATGTGACCATGTGACTAATCAATTGAGAGGGTCATAGCTTACTTGGAGTCTCCACCAGGAGCCTCCACCGGTCGAGGAGCCAAAGGGTTCGAGTAGCAGGAAGGCTAGATCCAAGCGAGGCGTGTCAAAGCTTCCTGTTGGTAGGAATGCACACTGGCACATCACTGAGTTCGAGGAATTCGAGGATCCACTCTCACCGCCTATAGCTTTGACCAAATACAAGACTATCCTCGGGTTACTTGTAAGGGACATCATTTCGATTACATACAGGAAGTGGATTGGGAAAGATAATGACCCATAGAGGGTTCCCAAAAGTGAGAAGGATTACATATGGGATATCAAGATCCTAGAGTATTTCACTTTCCCAACGGAGTATGACAAGGAGGTAGTCAAGAAAAAAAACAAAAGAAATCATGGAGACATGCTTCATAATGAAGAGCCAGATTTCGATGGTGGACAGTTTAGCAAGCAGAAGGACTTCTGCCAGGATTTCAAGGAATACAGGTTATCCGAGGAGTACTTAGAACTGAGCAGGACGAATAAGGAGAACTCATAGAAAGCGACGAATCCTCATCATCTCTGCTCTCGTGGCTACGCCAAAAAGATACCAGAATTTGAAGCAGAACTTGAAAAGATGGATCGCCTTGCAGAGGATGGCGTTTAGGTTGAGACCGCCCATTGGGAGTCAAGATCGGTAATATACTGTATGGGGAGGAATGTACGCCACGCCGAGGACAGGAGCTTTAGCTCCACAAATCCACCCATGACCAAACTCATCTAGAGGATTTCCTAGGAAACTAAGGAGGTGAGGCAAGGGACTCGCACTTCTAATAGGGAGAAAGACGTGCTCACCCAAACACTCAGAACCAGGAGCACCCTGGTCGCACTAGAGGAACCGGTGTTGTTCCTTAGAAACTTGCATTCCCCGAAGAATCTCACACTTACCGAAAACGCTCGAGGGGTAGAGCGGAACAGGAGGCATAGTGTTTGAGGCGACTAAAAGAGATGGAAGATAGAATGGACGCATGGATTAAGGCGACTATTGAAGCACGAGTCTTTTTTGAACGACAGTGCAAGAAATATAACCACGAAAGACTATTAGACATGGAGATCGTCGCACTACAATCGGAGCTGGCAAAATTTATCTTAGCCGATGTATTGGAAAAAGATGGAGTATTTTCCATTGCACAATCCGTGAAGTTCAAGGACCAAGATGGACCAGGCGGCTCGCTAGATTATTGTAAGAAGTCCGAGAAGCATGCTTTGTCTTATCGAATAATTTCTTTTTTTATTTTGAGGATCGAGATCTTGATAAGAACATTTGAACTATAACCGTAACATTTGTAATGTTTAATATTGATGGACCCATCGTCTATATAGCGTATATAAAAGCGAAACCCAATTGCATGAAAAAATATAAATTAAAATAAATTATAAAATAATAAAATGCGAACGGGCCATCACTGCCGGTTAGCAACAAACCGGCAGTGATGGACAAGATGGCACTGCCGGCTTGAGCCACAAACCGGCAGCGTTGGCTTAGACATCACTACCGGGTCTTGTCCCAAACTGGCAGTGCTGGTTACGACAACACTGCCAGCTAGAGACACAAACCGACAGTGATGTTCGAGGTTATACTGCCGGGTGGTCTCATGAACCGGCAAGTGTTAGTGGAACTGAACTTTGCCGTGTTGTGTAAAGGACCGGCAGTGAAGTTGCAGAACACTGCCGGTTTGTAGGAACCGACAGTGATAGTTAACCCTCATCACTGCCGGTTTGGTTGTGCCGGTTTAAAATCCGGTAGTGATGGGGTGTTTTGAACCGACAGTATTGTCCTGATCTGGGTAGTGTGTATTAAATGCAGATGAAACACTCATGGAACTCACACTGAGACTGAGCTTAATATATCTGTCTCTAAAATATTTGTTATACAAGTGTGGAGCCCTGGACCATTGTCACGCGCGGGCTGTTTGGAAAGCTTAACGACGATGGCATTGAGGAACGAATATTGTCACGTGCTGGCTGTTTGGAGAGTGATCAACGATGATGTCATCGAGGAACGAATGGAGGGTGATGTAGAGTCCTGGCGTTGTGCTTGGCGTTGAACGCCCGGACAAGATCATTAGATTTATTTATTTGTTTATTAATTAATTTCAAGGAGACGACTTAGTTTTTTTAATGCAAACCACGATGAGTGAATTAAGGAAGTGATACACACTTATACTTAGTAGTAGTAAACTAATGAGGTGTTAGTTCAGGGGATCAATGCTTTCTAGATAAGGTTACAAGTGTATTACTCAATTTTTGTAGAATGACTTTCTCATACTAACATAAATTATTAGTTTGTGAGAAATGATAAATTTAATTTATTTCTCCAAACAAATAAAAGAATTAGAGAGTAATATGACGATGGAGTAGCTCCCGTTCTGCAAACCAAATATCTCATAAATGAAGCAGCAGGTGAGAAAACTAACAAATCAGATAATGGTTTTTTTCTGTGACTATCGGCTGTGGCGGATGGTAGAGACTGGAACCTTGATCCATTATTATCTAAAAAAGTAGCAAGTAGAAGAAGATGTGTTGTTACAACAACTATAAAGGTGATCGACGAGAGTGGCAGAAAAATGGTGATTCATTTGTTTAAAAGTCACTGATGTCGACGATCTTCCAGATGGCATTGGCATAAGTCGCAGCTGTAGGGAAAACCCCGACATGCGTTCCATCCTTGACATTGCCCCCCAGTCCGTTGAGGGTGGTGGTGATGTCTTTCAGCACTCTAACTTCGCGAAAGCCCCCGGCCAGCTCTTCGCCCTCCGTCCACAACATTGAGATAATCACAAGCTCGTCGCCTTTGTAAGGATGCAAGTACACCTGGTTACATTTTCATTGTTATATAAGTAGGGAAATTCATGCCATTCATCTTCTTTTGTGCATAGCTACTCCCATATACGTATTTCAAGATCTAAGGTGTATATGGCACTATCTAGCGCTGTATGTATGTCAAGTGTGTGTGTGTGTTTATATATAGTTATGTATGTATGTGTGTGTATATACAGGGAAATGAGAGAGAGAGAGAGAGAGAGAGAGAGAGAGAGAGAGAGAGAGAGAGAGAGAGGAGAGGAAGAAGGAGGGATGAGGGAGCAAATCCGGTGATACAAGATGCAAAGCTACGATGCATATATGTATGTTTTCGAGAAAGACTAAGGTTGATAGCCGGAAGAAACTAACGGAGGGAGGATGGGCTGCCAGTGGCTAGCAGCCTCGTCCTTGTCATCACTTACCGGATTGCTAGAGCTCCAATCATTGGGTGGTAATTCCTTGGCGACCAGGGCTTCGCCCGTTGCCTTGTTCACTAGAGTAAATGCCCTTTGGTACTCGTCATCGGTCACGTTCCCGGTGGCGGAGTAGTCCCTGAACCATTGCTGCACCACGAATAAATAGAAAAAACCATTAGTTATAAATGTTACATATACAAAAAATATATATAAATGAGAGTTTATAGCTATCTTGCCTGTGACTTGTCGGTGTGGTCGGCAGGAGCAAGAACGACCCTGTTATTGCGAATGGACACGTTCAAGCCGGTATCCTCCTTGCAGAATATCTTCACCAGCTGCGCCATGGATGACCAACCTTTGCTAGGTAAACATGGGGTAGGTGCTGTGGATTTCAACTGAGGGCCCTCCAACCTCCCCATAAATATTGATGGGACAAGCGTGCAATGCCATTATAGTTAATATAAACTAGCTAGCTAGGATCGATCTTTTTTTCTCCCTTTGCTGATGCTATTGGTCCCACGCACGCCAGATCGTACAAGAACCGGACAAGATCCACTTCAAATTTTAATTTTGCTAGACTATATATTTTCTCATCATCATCAACCATTACCATTACTATTACTGTTACCGTACCGTTACTGTTACTGTACTTTACTGTCGCTGTTACTGTTACTGCTTCTATTACTGTTACTATTGCTATTGCTACTACTACTATTATTATTAGGGAACATTTTGTTCTTGCCCCTGTCCAACACTTGAATTGTGATTTTGCCCCTACTTTTATAACTTTGCGATTTTGTTCTTACTATTTTGAAATGAATCCTCCATGTGCCCTCGGTTTGGATGTCCGTTACATGAGGATGTCCTTATCTTCAGCCTCTCCCTCATCCAACTAGAAGGAAAATGCACGAGCAGGCTTTCTCGCGAGCAATGACCGCATTGGGGCAGCAGCTGCGTTGGGGGGCACATACAAGGCGGATTCCAGCGGCGGCGGTAGACACGCAGGGCACACGTGGCGGAGGCGGTGTCGCCTAGCAGTGCCTAAAGGTCTGGCCGTGCACCCCATCGTGGGGAGGACGCGGGGTGGCCTCTTTTGTAGGTGGCAGAGACCGGCTGCGCTGCCCCCGCGCAGAGGACGCAGGGCAGTCATGTTAGAAGATTTAGGCTGGCCTAAATAATAATTCCAAATAAATATCAAAGGCCCAATCACACATGCATTATGTGGTGGAGGACTTTAGTCCCATGTTGATACTCTAGGACGAGTGAGGCCAACTTAAATACTTGAGTTGTCTCCAACTAGTTGAAGCTATTGGGGAGAGGAAAAGAAAGAAACACGCGCGTTAGCTCGCCTCGCTGGGTCGGGCCACACGGGGCGGGGTGATGGATGTGGGTGCGACATGCACCTGAATGGTCAGGCAAATTCTCGCCTCATCTTTGCGGGTGCGAGAAAACTGTGCTGGCCTATTTTGGTAAGCAATTCTTCCTCTACTCCAGTGATCGCGGGTCTCCATCAACTATCACTACGTAAAAAATAATTTTTAGCAACGGTTCGATTTTTTTGTAGGAGCGGGTGGTGATGGAGCCGCCTCTACAGTGGCGTGCTCAGGTGCCCACACACTAGCCGCCCCTACAAATGGAACAGCAGGGGCGGCTGGTGATACGAGCCGCCCCTACAAATGGGGTCTGATTTGTAGGGGTGGCTTAATCACCAGCCGCCTCTGGAGTTGCTATTTGTAGGGGCGGTTGGTGATTGAGCCGCCCCTACAAATGTCCCAGTATATATAGCTCCGATTTGTAGGGGCGACTCAATCACCAGCCGTCCCTACAAATGACCCACATATATAACAGCTGCAGAACCTTCTTCCTCCTCGGGTCACTCACTCCAACCCGTAAAAGAAAGGTGGGGAGGCCTTGGGCACCTCCCAAAAATTGCTCTACTAAAGGGGGAAGGTTTTGGTCTCAAATCCTTTGGTGGAGAGGTTGTAGAAGGTAAGAAAATGCTATTCCACACTTTTTTTGAAGTTTTAATGGTTGGTTACTGAGTAATTAGAGTTTTGTTTTTCTCTCTTCTATGGTGCTTGAGCTACTTATAAAGCAAATTAGACCCACATTTTAAATATACTAGGGTAAATTAGGGAGGGAAACAAGATTATACCCTTATTTGGTCCATGTTTCTTGATTTTAGTGAACAATTAGTTAGTTTTATGGATGTTTCATGTGCATGTGGATCTAGATCTAGAATTTTGTTTTTTTATTAATTTTGTTTTTGTAAATTTATGTTTGATGAAATTGGACTAGGGTTTGTATGAAAGATATTGTGTAAAATATAATTATTGCTAATTGTCGTCTTTGAAATTGTTTATTGTAATCAATAAATATGTATTATAATTATTTAAGGATAAATGGGCCATTAATTAATTTTCCTTTACCATGGTGTGTTTGTATGCTTCATGTAATTATATTAGATTTATATTCATATATATCTGAAGTATATACAATTATTCTCAAGTAATTATTAATTTGTTTTATTTTTATATATATCTGAATAAGTAGTCATTTAATGTTTGTTTTGTTGTTGTTGTAAAAGATGGAGTACAGGAACTCTTGATGTATGGTTCGTTAAGGTTTAAGACAGGTTTCCGTAAAGAGGCGGATAAATTTATTGAAGCCGCAAAGAAGCATACAACGACATTAAAAGAGAATAAGGATACAATTGCCCATGTAAAGATTGCAAGAACCGTATAGCATGGACAGATGTGACTATCATCAGATCATATTTGATTATGCGAGGATTTGTTGAGGACTACACATTATGGATTCATCATGGTGAAAAGGTTATTGTTAACGACGAGGATGAGGACGAATACGACGACGAAACCATAGAATCCCTGTCCCAATATTCGGCAGAGCTTGATGCACGAATGGATTTCGAGTTTGGCAATGAACAAGGTGGTGATGCTGGTGGTTGGGATGGTAACGATGAAGGTGGTGCCAATAATGATGGTGGAGCACGTGTCGGGGATAAAGATGATTTGGAGGACATGATTCGAGCCCTTGGACTAGAGATTTTACTAAATAGCCCGAAAGGTCTAGAAAATTTGGAAAGGGCGACAAAAGCATCGAAGGAGACTGTGCATGGTGTTGAAAAGGGATGTCCGACACATTGGACATTGCTACATTTTGTGCTTGAGCTGTTCATCCTGAATGCTAAGTACAACTGGTCAGACTGTAGTTTCAATGATCTATTGCATCTCCTGTCATGGGTGCTGCCACAACCAAACTCAGTTCCTGCCAACACATACCAAGCGAAGAAGGTCATAAGTCCATTGACAATGGGGGTTGAAAAAATCCATGCATGTCCCAACCACTGTATACTTTTTCATGGCGAAACGTTCAAGTCACTGGATAAATGTCCCCGGTGTGGGGCCAGCCGATACAAGAACAATGACTTTTACGGTGGGGACGAAGCCTCCACGGGGAAAAAGAGGAATAAGAAGGGTACAAAAAAGGTGGTACAAGAATCTCAGCCCCCAGAGGACACTCCATTAGGCAACGATGCAAAGCAGAGAAGAATTCCTGCCTTGGTAATGTGGTACCTGCCACTGACCGACTGTTTGAGACGTATCTTCCTAAACCCTAAAAAAGCCGCACTCATGACATGGTGGGATGATGAGCTCAAGGTGGATGATGATAAGATTGCACACCCGGCTGATTGTAGTCAGTGGCAAAGGTTTGATGAGAAGCATAAAGAATTTAGCGATGACCCAATGAATGTACGATTTGGCTTGAGCACCGATGGAATGAATCCCTTCAATGAGAGGATGAGCGACCACAACACATGGCCAGTGATCTTGACCATGTACAACATCCCAACATGGTTGTGTCAGAAGAGAAAGTACCTTCTCCTCACTATTCTTATTTCTGGCCCTAAACAACCAGGCATTGATATAGACGTGTTCCTCGAGCCTTTGATGCAAGAAATGGAGAAGCTATGGAGGCATGGGGAGCAGATGTACGATGCGTTCCGAAAGGAGGACTTCATATGTAGAGCAATAATATTTGTTACTACCAATGATTACCCCGCGCTGTTTGCTTTGTCTGGACAGATCAAAGGAAAGACGGGATGCTTGGTTTGCTTGGATGATACTACATCGGTGTACCTGGATGCATCAAAGAAGATAGTTTACCTAAGGAACCGACGCTTCTTAAAGACAAGTCACAAGTACCGCAGCAAATTATTCTTTAGATTTTATGACAATGCCCCAGAGATTGAACCCCCTCTGGAGAGACGTCATAACGGAGAACACGTGTACAGAATGGTGAAAAACATACGCGTCGTCTATGGAAAGAAGAATCCGGATGGGATGAACAGAGATCGAAGCACACCTCCTGTCGAAGGAGTACCTTTCAAGAAACAATCGATCTTCTTTCAGTATCTGCCTTATTGGCTAGACTTCGAGGTCCCCCATGCCATTGATGCTATGCACGTGCAAAAGAATGTCTTTGAGAGTCTCATTGCTACCTTGATGGACACAGGCAAGTCAAAGGATGGTCTGAAAGCACGGAAAGACATGGTGCAGCTAAACTTGATGCCACAGCTTCACCGGGTACCTAAGGCTAATGGAAAATACACTCTGCCCGCGGCGTGCTTCAACCTAACCCCAGATGAGAAGAGAGCTATATGCACTTTCCTAAGGGGGATCAAAGTCCTGACTGGGTTTTCAGCAAATGTGAAGAAGCTAGTGTCGATGAAGGACTTGTCAATAACACACTGCAAGGCTCACGATTGCCATGTGATGCTGACAGTGTTTCTACCTATTGCAATCAGGGCTATAAAGCCAGAGTTCTTGAAAATGGCCATCACCCGCATGTGCTACTACTTTTCGAAGATCTCACAGAAGACGATTGGCAAGCAAGAGCTGAGTGACCTACATGAATTTGTGGTGGAGACACAAAACCAACTAGAGATGTGTTTACCTCCTGCTTTTTTGATATAATGCCACATCTCATGATTCATATGGTTCATCAGATACAGGCGTTGGGCCCTTTCTACTTGCATGAAATGTGGTCCTACGAGCGGTTCATGTCTGTTCTAAGTCGATACGTGCATAATCAAGCATACCCAGAGGCCTCCATGATAGAGGGTTATAGTACTGAAGAAGTCGTCGAGTGCTGTCAAGAGTACCTAAAAGTATAGAAAGGAATTGGTAAACCCGATTCTCGTCACAAGGGTAGGCTGGCTGGGAAGGGCACCAGTGGTAGAAAAGTGTTCATCGACCATGATTACAAAGAGATGAGTTGAGCGCATTATAGTGTCTTGCAGAGTACACAACTGATGCAACCGTACATTGATGAACACTTGGCTATCATTATGGCAGAGAGAAATAGCCGTTCGGATGATTGGGTCATGAAACAACACAAGCAACGACTAACTACATGGTTGAAGGACCAAAACATACCGCCTAAAGAAACCATAGACTCTGTTACCATCAGTAGGTTAGCGGAGGGGCCATCGAGACAAGTGACATCTTGGAATGCTTATGACATCAATGGGTATACGTACTATACCCACGCAAAGGATAGTAAATATGTGAACCAAAATAGCAGCGTTCGAATAGTGGCTCTCGATGAATTGGGGCGAATGATCCAATACTTTGGTATCATTGAAGAGATATGAGAACTTGACTATGGAAGGGATATAACGGTGGCCCTGTTTCGATGCCACTGGATCAAACAACACCAACTAAACGAGATCGGATTGAGAGTCCTGGACCTCGAGAATCTAGGCTACCAAGATGACCCTTGGGTGCTCGCTTCACGTGTCGCACAAGTTTTCTATATGTCTAACCCACAAAGTAACCTCCCCTCGAAGAAGAAGACAAAGCACGTGGTTGCCTCCGGAAACAACACATTATTGGAGTTGATGGCGTGGGCGATGTTGAAGCTTACAATAACTACAATGAGATGCCGCTATTCACGCACTTTCCTAAGAAGATCAAGGTTGCGAAAAAGAACCTCCCCAAAGATATATTGCCATGGGAACGAAAAGGTGTCAAGGGGAAAGTCGTTACAGCGGGCTAGCTAGTTGTTGAACGTGGAGTGTTTATGTAAGTGTGTGTTTGTAAGACTTCATTTATGAATGCATGTGAGACTATATATTTATGTACATGTGTAAGACTACATATTTTTGTGCACTTCAAATTTTCAAATTTAAAAAAATGACAAGTTCGAACGAGATTTTCAACCATTAAATGATTTCATCTGAAAAAGTGATAAATACCAAAGTTGTATAACTCATCAAGATCTACAACTTTTATTTTGATCATTTCTTCATCTAATAAAGTGATATTAAACATTGTTCACAAATCAACATGTTTCTCGTATAGTTCAGGAAACTATGAGTCATATGTGAATTTATAAACAATGTTTACTAATACTTTGTCACATGAAGAAGTGACCAAAATAAAAGTTGTAGATAGTGATGAGTTCAACAACTTTTATGTTCACGACTTTTATTGTTGAAATCATTTAAGGTTTCAAAATCTTGTTTGAAGTTGTCAATTATTGAAATTCAAAATTTCAACTGTCCAAATTTAGTCAAATGAAAACATGATCAAAATAAAAGTTGTACATATTGATGAGTTCTACAACTTTGGTATTCATGAGTTTTTCATCTGAAATCATTTACTCTTTCAAAATATTGTTTCAAGTTGAAATTGTTTGAATTTTAAAATTTTTGTTTTTTTGTTTTCTATATTGTTTTGACTACAATTGTTTATGTATATATTTCTTCATATATAGAATAATACAAAATATTATATTTGTGCATATACACAATTGTTTTTATATTACTTTTATTTTGGTCCCAATTGTTTTATATATACGGAATTAATAATTAAAAAATATTTGTAGGGGTGGTTGGATCAGGAACTGCCCCTAGAAATGCATTTGTAGTGGCGGCTGGATCAGGAACCACCGCTACAAATGTATTTGTAGGGGCGGCTGGATCAGAAACTGCCCCTACAAATCATCCCGACTATAAATCCAAGGGCGCACAGGACTTGTCTGTTGTTGGGCTATCTCTTCTCCTCCCGACGCCATCAGGCTGCCCACCGACGCCGCCTCCCGGACCCGCGCCCCCCCCCCACCCCCGCCTCCCGCCCGCACCCACGCCCCTGCTCCTCCCGGCCTAGGGTTTCAGGCTGCTCTGCTCCTCCCCTCCACCAAGCCTCCCTAGGGTTTCCACCCGCAGGTGAGCACGAGATGTACCGAGTCTTTGCTCGCATGTTTTCCTCAGGTTACTGCTAGTGCTAGTGCCGTGTATGCTCCGAGTCTTTGCTCTTTATTCCTCTTATCTGTTAGTCCTGATTCCTAATTAGATGATCTCTCCAATTTTTGCAGTTTGTAGTGAACTACTATTGTCAATGGAATTTGATTTTTCTGCAGAAATGTTTATAATCCAATATGAAAAACCTTGTTCTAGACTGCTAGTCCAATAGGAGAGTAGAGTTGGTAAAAGAAATAGATGGTCTCAATGTCGATTCAGGCTATGAATAATTGTCTATGCTGCAATTTAGCTTCTGTTTCTTCTTTTGATTTTTCTGTTAAATTTGACGCACAGGGTAATTAGTGGTGCTGAAAATTTTGCTGCATGTGCATGATTTTTGTAGTTAATCAAAAGAATACCTCCAGCAAAGTCCTTAAATCATAAATACATTCCAGTTAGCTATGCCTCATTATCTTTTACACACTACTGTCTTCCTTTTTTAACTATGCTCATAGCTTATTAGCTTCTTGAAATGATGAGTTTTACAGAGGGAAATGCAAAAATGAGATCCAGACTTCGTTCAGTTGTTGGTCTTGCATAATTTGGTTCAGTAGCTATGTATTGTACAGAACACTAGGATTGGTAATTTGTCCAGTAGGATTGTACCTTTGAGTTGATTATACACATTCTTTGTAATTTAAAGTCATTTAGTATTATTTCACACTTTTTTATTGACCTATCAAGGTACCTATATAGTATTTACCACAGGCAGATTAGTATTTTTATCAGATCTTTATTTTGTTGCATGCATAGTTCACATTTCGATTCTCAGTGAAATATAATTTCTAGGCAAAGAAAATTATAGTGGCATCATCTCAAAACATCAGGCTTCTGACTTTCTAAGTGAATTTATTTTGGTTCAAGCTATTTGTGAATGTGAACTATGCATGCAACACTCTGAAATACTTGCGGTTGACACTACTTTGATGTTCAGGAACTACTTTGACACTATTTTGGTTCCAAGGCTCCTGCTTTCTCCCCTTTCCCTTGCGCCTCCCTAGGGTTTCCACCGGCGGGCGGCCTCCTCGCCCCATCTCCGCACTCCAGACCAACGTCTGGGCGAACCCCGCCCACTTCGCCACCTCTTCACCGGCGACGATCACCCACCAGGTATGCCCGCTCCCTCCCGAAATTGATTCTCGCTTTTCATCTCTTTTTCATGACTAAATTAAAGCAGCTGTCTATGACTAGTATGACTCACTATGGATCTAAATGATTCAATGTCTCTGTAACTAAAAAAACAGAAGAAGAAAAAAGACTAATTCCTATTCATACTGCTCTGGACTCTGGTGTATATGTAACTAAAAAACAGAAGAAGAAAAACACCATCTGATCACCTGTGTATATGGAATAAGACGAAAGATCACACCACAGTAAAATCTTGCATGAACTCTAGTACTTAAAAAACTAAGTATACTAAGTATACTCACACAGTAGTAACTAAGTATACTCACACAGTGCCTGCAACTGCAGGAGCAATTGCCTTGAATAGGGACATTACTGTCACTGACAGTCCATTTGCAGCTCCTCTTTGGTCTTGAGGCTGTTAATATGCAATTGGGCGTTCATCAGTCAGCTACATAATTCTTGCACCAGTCATTTTATAGATTGGTGTTGAATTCATCTTAACTTATGGGAACATACATACCACAGCATTA
The DNA here is from genome assembly GCA_904845875.1 of Miscanthus lutarioriparius. Classification (NCBI taxonomy): domain Eukaryota; kingdom Viridiplantae; phylum Streptophyta; class Magnoliopsida; order Poales; family Poaceae; genus Miscanthus; species Miscanthus lutarioriparius. The sequence continues at coordinate 2,609,451 of CAJGYO010000009.1, forward strand.
TTTTGAAGGATGAAACTGCTCGAAATGATGGTAGCCTAATATACTTGGCTGTTGACTGGGAGCAAGGATTAAACAGTAGCCTTGTAAGGTTGTGGTAGCATATTTGTTCTTGAGCTTCTGTGATAGACATGTGCAAAAGTCAAGCCAGGCAAAAAAAAAAATCTTGACATTTTTCAGGCCTGAAAGGCTGAAAATCATGTCCAATAATGGTGGTGTTCGCTGGTCTGGACTCGTCCAGCCAGCCGGCTGCTCCCCCTCATAAGTTACTGTTCACCAAACCAGCCGGAACAGTATTTTTCAGCCAAGTTTTAGACCAGCGAACGTGGCCAATGTCCCACGGGCTCTGTTGGGCTGGAGTTGTGGTCTGGGCTTGGGCTGATTATTCTTGTTTAGATAATAAACTAAATGGTTGTAAATTGTGTTATACTATCATCCAAAGTTAACTACATGTATCCACAGTGGTTGTAACCATCCAAAGATAATTGTACTATTAAGAACACATTATATTTTGTTATACTAAGTCCATCTCTATCTGTATCATGTTAGTTTACACACATTTTATCTGTGTCTACTAATTATATTCTACATTTAGCACATGTTATCTGTGCCTACTAATTATATTCTACATTTAGACATCTCTTCTCTCTTCTCCTCACCTCTCTTCTCCTCTCTTCTATCTTCTCCTCTCTTCTCTCTTGTTTGACAATGAGCAAACTGCTCCTTTCTTTGAAGTTAAATGATATGCAGAGACCTCTCTCTCTCTTCTCTTCTACTAACCTCTCTTCTCTATTCTCCTCTCTTCTCTCTTGTTTGGCAAAGATAGTTGCTCCTATTCCGATTTTTAAATAATGTGCAGACCTATCTTCTCTCTTCTCCTCACCTCTCTTACTACTATCACTCTCTGCTATACTATACTTACTCTACTCTACTACATTATACTTACTACTACTTGCTACTTCTAGCTACTAACTGTTGGTCATTGCTTGTTTTTTTTTTGCCAAATCTCTCAGACTCGCCCAGACTTGTTGTCCGTTTTTGCCATCATTTGCCGCACTATGTTTGTTAAGCAAATTGTTGCTTTTTTTTGCCAAATCTCCCTCTCCTCTCTCTCCTTTGTTTTGCCGATGATGAGATTGTCCAAGTCCATACATTATATGGAATATGAGCTGATGATCAAGAACTTGTGAGGAACTTGGCATCATTAGCAGCGGATATATTTTTTGACATGTTTCTAAAGCACACTTTCTTGCATCTATTAGAACAAAGTGCGAAATAATGTCGCGGACACTAGACAGTGTAGCCCGATGCCCCGAGGCTAATGAGCAGCCAACCCTTGAGGAGCAAGCACTAGAGGACCAGCTTACTCAGGAATAGTTCGATGACGAGGTAGAAAAGGATCTAGAAGTGATACTTACTCAGGAGCAGTGTGAAAGGCCCCGAAGGAGAGGCTGCTGAAGGCGAAGAAGAAGAGGATGATGATGATGATGACTCAGAAGAGGGATATGAAAGTCCCGAGGATCCTTTCCCACGTGAAGCCAGAAGGAGGCCAACAGAGGAAGATTTGGACAAGGATTTTGACCTGAACGAGGAGGTAGGGAAAAAGCCTTAGCTTGTAAATTTTGCTAAAGTTTTGGTTGTGTTACCTCTACTAACACTTTAACCTATCATATATACAAGTCCCTCCTGAAACTTGGAAAAGACGACGTCAATGTTAGCGACATCTCACTGGACAAGACGGAGTTGAGGAAAGGAGAGCAGAGGCAACAACCACAGAGACGGATCACGATGCCTCTGCTCCACAAACTCAAGACAGAACAACGACTACCAAGCCTAAGAGGAAACAAGGGGATAGAAAAGGAAATCTATATCCAGATAAGGCATGCTATGTGATAACGGAGGTCGGGCCAGTAGGGGAGATCCTTGAGCAGAAGGAATTAAGAGGAAAATTCCGTAATGCGATCGGGGCCCTAGTAAAAGATAAATTGAACCCAGCAATCCCTAACTGGAAAGAGGTACCAGAGAACACAAAGAATTCACTATGGGATAGGCATCAGAAGGTCAATTTTAGATTTCTGGAGGGTAAGCACGAATTGGTAAAAAAATGCTATCAGGATGATGGGAGAGTCATTACGACGTTGGAGGTCGGAGCTCAACACAAAGTATATCCAAAAGGGGTTAACTCCCTTCAACGAGTTCGCAAAATAACTCCTAGTCAATGGGAGGAGCTCGTGGCTCGTAAGACTTCACCAGAGGCATTGGAGCTCGGTCTGTAACACCGAAATTTGGCGAAGAGGAACAACATCTAGGCCCTGGTGGCTACTATGCCAAGGAAGAGCAGTTTAGGAAGATGGACGAAGAGGCCACAGCTGCTGGGAATATCGATGTGACGAATTTGAAGGTATGCTCAAAGAACTGGATATATGCGAGGAGTACAGAATCATCCGGCAGTAATCGTAAGTTTGATAAGCCGGAGACCCAAGAGGCGGTATCAAGGATACTGAAATATGCTGAAGACAAGGAGAAGGGCTCATTCAATCCTTCTAGAGAGAGGGACGAGCTTAGCCTTGGCTTGGGAAATAAGGAGCACACATGCCGCACCAGGGGGCTAGGGAAAAGGACGACCTGGAAGCAAGGATTCAAAGAGGACAGGCACATATACAAAAAACATGGCCAAGACCGGGAGACTAGTCTTGAGCTCCAAGTGAAGGCTCTAGTTACGAAGGCGCTGGAGGAGCAAGGACCGTCTACGGAGCCACAGATATTAGTGACGCCGCCAGGAGAACTGACATTAGTTGGTAGCCCTCCGAAAGTTCCTAGCAGCCAAGGTTCCACTGCAACCACAACCCTAGTCGATCGCATACGGGAACCAACTAGTTGCACCTTGGTATTTCTCAGCGGCCGCTAGAACACTGTGATGGAGGTGGCAACGGGTGTGGCATATCCTCCCGGTGGCTTACACCACAATAATAAGATACCGCCGGACTACACTAGGGTCGAGGTGCATACAGTGAAACCTGAGTTCATGCAGTGGAGGATAGACTACGCAACTCCCGAGGGGCTGGTGTTACTTGGAGATGTTATGGGGCAGCTCATCCTCTGGCACAAATGGGATATTATATTGACTGCTTCTTCGCCGCCTCCCCCTCTCCCAAATTTGGAGCAAGTTGTTGAGGTCAGGGAGATATTTTCACCATCTCGTGACCCCCACATTCCTGAGATGCCACATTCTTCCCCACCTCCTAGCGAGCATGTGCCTGATGAGATGCCACAACCTTCTCCAGCTCATACCGAGCAAGTGCATCATGAGATACCACAGTCTTCTCAACAAGCACAGCCGATACATGAACAACGAGTGCCTCCTGAAGAAGCTGCAGCACAAGAAGATGAGGACGTGCCTGCATGGGAACTTCGAAAGAAGCATCCAATCACCATAAGACCAGTTTATGTTCTGATCAAAGACGTCTCATCGGTGTCCAAGTGGTATTCCCATGACCAGTTCAAGCCTAAGAACCAAGTTAAAAAAGTCCCATCACGGGGTTCTGAGGAGGCCGTCACTAGCAAACTCCACCAAATTGCAAAGCAGTATCCAAATGTTGATGCCATCAAATGGTCAAAGGATTGCCCGAAAACATATAAAAGAGGCAAGTCCTTTCTACCAAACTGGGACATCCAGCGCCTACCACTTGGAACGAGAAGGTTCCATGATTGGTACTTGCGTGTTCTCCCAACGAGCATAGATATCATACAAGCATGCTTCCCCACCGGCACATTTGGATGCCCAGCCAGGAAAATTGTCTTTGACTTCAATGACATGCAAACATGCTTTCACCTAGGAGAGATGGAGATGAATCTAATTCGCATGGTGGTGCCTGTAAGTCCTTGTCCTCCCGATATGATATGAATGTAATCTTTGAATTTTGTTGTAACTAACCCACGCCGTGATTTGTAGAATGCAAGTGCACATTGTCAAACAAATGCCAAGTCTGAAAGCCGGGTATGTAGACCCTCAAGCTATAACCCAAACAAATTTTAATTACCCTAAACAAGGACACTTTGGATGCCAAAGAGCTAGTTCTTTGCAAAAACTCTTCGGAGAGAAAGAGCACATCCGTCACGGTGAAACTAAGGGAAGAATCCCAGTAAAGAAAATCAACAACTAGGAAATCGACAATCGTCCGTTCGTTGGAGTCAAGAACAACTTCCCAGGACGGCAGGAGCCAACATCCCGCGTGACTCATCTATAATAGCCTGCAACCACACAATAGAGAAATCAGTCTGATCCAATCGGGTGAAGAAGAGGGCGGGAGGGCGCCTGGGGGGAAGAAGAAGGGGAGGGAGGGCGCCAGGGGAGAAGAAGGGGAGGGAGGGCCGACGCCACCACCACGCCCCCACCACCGGCCACCACCACCAACACCGCAGCCCACCGGCGGATCCGGAGAGGGAGGGCCGGATCCGCCGGGGTGAAGAAGGGGGGGGGGGGCACCACCGGGAAGACGAAGGGGAGGGAGGGCGCCGTGGGAGAGAAGAAGGGGAGGGAGGCCGACGCCACCACCACGCCCGCCACACCACCACCACCACCACCACCATCAGAGCCACCCACTGATCCGGGAGAGGGAGGGCCGGATCCGGGTGAAGAAGAAGAAGGGAGGGGAGGGCGCACTCAGGGAAGAAGAAGGGGAGGGAGGGAGGCGCCGGTGGGGAGAAGAAGGGGGGAGGGAGGGCCGCCACCACCACCACGCCTGTCACCACCACCACCACCACCACCACCACCATGCAGCCCACCTGGCTGGATCCGGGAGAGGGGGCCGGATCCAGCGGGGTGAAGATGGGGGAGGGGAGGGCACTACTGGGGAAGAAGAAGGGTGAGGGAGGGGCGTCGGTGGGGAGAAGAAGGGGAGGGAGGGCCGCCACCACCACGCCCCATGGTCCACCACCACCACCACCATGACCACCACCGGATCCGGGAGAGGAGGGCCGGATCCGGCCGGGGTGAAGAAGGGGAGGAGGAGCGCCACTGTCGGGGAAGAAGAAGCGGGGGGGCGGGCGCTCATGGGAGAAGGGGCCTTGGGGCTGGGAGCCCATGGGAAGAAGGGAGAGGAGGGGCGCTGGAGCCGGGAGGGGAGGGGCGCTGGGGAAGAGAAGGGCGGGGTGCTCGGAGCGGCGCATGGGCCGGTTTATCAAGTAGGATTTTCGTGTGCGTGTATGTATTTTTCTGTGCGTTTTCAAGGAACCGACAGAATAAGTTGCATTTTTCTGTGAGTGCTGATTTTTTCCGTGTGTGTATTGTCACACACAGAAAAATCATTTTATTATTATGTCGGGTTTTTTATTTTTCTATCGGGATATTTTAAAACCGACAGAATAATCATAATGTTTCTGTGCGTGCCGAAAAAAACGCACAGAAAAATTCTTCACCCACAGAACAATTTGAGTTTCCAGTAGTGACAGGAAAAAACTATCCAGCCTATATCTATATCTACTCCCTCCATCCCAAATTGTAAGTCATTCCAAGAATCTTGGAGAGTCAAAGTTTTTCAAGTTTGACCAAATTTATATAACAAAATAATAATATTTATTATACCAAGTAAGTATCATTAGATTCTTCATTAGTTATATTTTCATATTATACCTATTTGATGTCATCAATCTTTGTGTTTTTCTCTATAATTTTAGTTAAACTTGAAAAAGTTTGACTTTCCAAGATTCTTGGAATGACTTATAATTTAGGATGGAGGGAGTATATCTTAATTAATTTATATTTTATATCTATCTATGTATCCCGATGCCCGCACATGCATATTTGCTACTCCCTCCGTCCCGTTAAGATTGTCGCTCGGGAAGCGGGATTGTGAGGGGGACACGGTTTTCCAACGACAAACTCAATGGGACGGAGGGAGTAGTTCTCATTAATTTACCAATGATTCCACCATGCGGAGAACATAAAAAATCTTGGAGCATGAAAGCCATAGATTTCCTGATGACATTTTTTATTGAACGAATCAATGTTTAACAAAAAAAAATATTACAAGTTATTTCAATTTCATATAAATTGTTCTAGGCTCAAAAGAAAGGTTTAGCTTCAAGAGAAAAATCCGGTAATACAACCAATGTTCCAGTAGCATTGACAGTGTTCCACAAAATAAAAATATGATACGGAAATATATAGGAAGAATAAAAAGGAGAAAGAAAGAACAAACTTAATTCTTTCTAAATAATAATTTATATTCCTTATTAAAAACTTTCTTCTTCCTAATATTTGTACGAAGACAAATAAGGAACAAACTTGACATAAAACCCTAAACCCGCAACGGGACTAAAGACAAAAGCTTTTTACCAGAAAAAAAAACGGGACTAGACACAAAACAAAAGTGAAAAAGGAAAATTATCTTAAAGGCTTTTGCGGATTGAGATACGGCCCAGGGCGGCCCACCGGCGACACTTCCGTCTCTAGTCTCCCCCCGTTTCACCCCGTGTGCGCTCTCCCTCTCCCTCTCGGCGACGATTGGGCTAGCGCCGCCACCGCCGCGCTACGCCAGGTGCCGAGGTCTTCGTAGCGCCCGTCGCCAGGTCTTCGTAACCGCCCTCGCCGGCGACGAGCACCCTCCAAGTACGCCAGCCCTTCTCTTCCCTTCCTGCTGCGCGGGACCGGGCGCCCAAACCCTAACCTAAGCTATCTGGCTATTTGTCTCCCGATCTGTTCTAATTGCAACCTTATGCATCTATAATGCTTAGTTTTTTCTTGCAAAAAATTATCGAGTTTCCTTAACTGGTTCCGCCCCCCCTGAATTTTACTGGTTTGCAGGGCATTTGCGTTATGGTCGCAGCGTAGGTGGTGAGCCATTAGAAGGAGGGGGCAAGAAGAGTTGCCTGGCATGGCGGCTCAGGAGGCCGCCGCAGCTGATTCTTCGGGCCCTCGGTTCGCTCCGGATGACCCGACGCTTCCTGCGCCTTGGAAAGCGCTGATTGATGGCGCGACGCTGTACTATTGGAACCCAGAGACGAATGTGACCCAGTATGAGAAGCCTGCTGCAACTGCAGGGGTGCCCCCCTTGCCAGCAGGTCCTCTGCCGCCAACCCCTGCGCAGGTTCCGGAACCTGCACCAGGGGCTTTTTCGCAGCCTAACGTGCAGTTTGGCCAAGCTGGCCAGGCAGGGCACCAGGAGCGTCCTGGCCAGGCAGCTTATCCTCCTCAGGCTGGCCAGCTTGGGCAGCAGCACACTCAACAGCCAGCTCAGCAGCATGTCATGGCTCAACACCAAGCTTCGTTTCAGCAAGTGCCATATCAGCAACAGCAGACGCACATGCCAAATCAGCCGCATCAGTACCACAGTGTGCATCCTCAACACATGCCGTATCAGCATGGTCCTTACATGCAACATCAGCAGCAACAGCAGGCTCCACCATATTCGTATCAGGCAGACCAGCAGCTACACATGCCACAAACTGCCTATAATCAAGCTCAGCAGCCACCAATGCCGCAAGCTGCCTACAATCAAGGTCAGAGTCAGCAGCCACCGATGCCGCAACCTTCCTACAATCAAGGTCAGAGTCAGCAGCCACCGATGCCGCAGCCTTCCTACAATCAAGGTCAAGTTCAGCAGCCACCGATGCCACAACCTTCCTACAATCAGGGTCAGCAATCCATGATACCACAGTCTGCCTACAATCAAGCTCAGCAGCCTCAAATTCCACATGGTGCTTATAATCAAAGCCAGCAGCCGCAGGGAGTTAGGATTCCTCAGAGTCAAGGGCAACATCCTCAACAATCTTTGAGCTTTCACCACCCTGCCCAAGCTTCGCAGTCACCGCAGGTTTCTCAACCTCAAGGACTTAAAATGCCATCTCAACAAGGTCAACTGCAGCATGGATTGCCGTTCACTCAGCATGGAAAACCGCCACTGCCACTTGGGCAACAAAGTCCATTATTGAAGGATGATGATGGAGGAGTTCATGAAGGCAAGCGGACTGTCTTTTCATTACCACTTAGTCAGCAGCGTGGCCAGGCTCCTCTTCCAAATCAGCAGTTACCTTCTAGTCATCAACATCCTGGAGCCCTTAGTAGCCAGCCAAATATACCTGGAGTTGGTGGGCCGTTGTATCCTGCCAAGCATCTTCCTGGTGGATCATCCTCTGCTGAGATTAATAACATGGGTTTTATGAACTCACCTGCTCAAATGCATCAAGGTGGAGCAGATACAAACTACCAGCAAAAAACAGTTAGTGGCCATGCAGTTCCAAATCATGTTGGTCCATCACCAATTCGACCTCCAATGGGTTTTGATATGGGTAATAGTGATGGTCACTCTGAAAGAGATGACCCTCACTCTTATGGAAGGTTTGATGGAACAAAGGCTCTCCAGCAGCAGCCAAAGCTTGCTCCTCTCCCAACTTCACAAAATCCTACGGTAATAATCTTTGGTACAGTAATGTTAAATCTTAGTGAAGCCAAAAGCTCACCCTTATACTGCCTAAATTTATGTCCTACCATGACAGTAATAAGCTATAAACTTTCTTGTACATTATAAAGTCTGATGATATTTCCGCACCATATCAATGGAACTCTTTGTAAAAATGTTGGCAACAATGCCCATTAGCTTTCTGATATATTCAATGCTTTCTATATATTATGCTCATGCTAACCTCAATTCTAAAGTTCTAACCATTCACTCTGATTTGCGTAAACTTTTCCGGCAGGGCATGCATAATGGACCGCCTTATCCTCGTCCAGACAATTTTGGTGGTTATAACATGGCACCTCCACAGTCAGTACCAAATCCACATAATCTTGGTCCATCGCCTATTGGAACTTCAGTGAGGCCACCGTCAAGTATGTTTGCTCCTCCAGATTTTCCAAGCGTATCTTCAGCTGATGCATACCGTCAACACCATGAAGTCACTGCCATGGTAAGGAGTTGATTGCATGGACATATTTTGTCGCAAAACTAAGACACAGTTTACAACTTCTAATTTCTCCAGAGGCTGTTTGCCATTGTACTTAAACATTCTGGAAATGCTGTTCCACATGTGGTTTTTAACGTACTCCGTATCTCTGAATAATTTAATAACCCATTTGCATAATAGAGGTACTGGTTGATATCTAACATTTACATGACTAAAAAATATTTTTTATGGCACACGTATCTGACATTGCAAGCATGATGTATACATCTCTGGCCAACTGCCACTCAAGAAAACCAGACAGAGGTATAGTCTAATTTGTTTTGCACAGAGAAATACATTCGAGATACCAAAAGCTTATAAAGCCTGAGAAGTGCACTTCTGCAGTTGGACATATTTTAGTATGCCCTGTTCCCTTATGTATAGCTCAGTAACAGGGTATTTCAGAATATTTCTCTTGGTTTACAAGTTCATTTTCTTGTTTAGTTAGACTGCTACCTGTTTATTTATTATTCTTTTATACTGTCACCTGTTGATTATTTATATTTTGACTCCAATTTTTTTATTATCCAGGGTGAGAACGTTCCTGCTCCGTTTATGACATTTGAGGCTACTGGATTCCCTCCAGAGATTCTGAGAGAGGTATGTCTTGTTTAGTTGTACTTGTGGATCCATGGATGAATTATCTACAAATTTATCTTAACTTAGAAATTCTTGACAATGTGGGCCACTGAAAATGATATCTTTGAAATGGAAAATTATCTTCTCTCGTAGTGAGCACATTGTATGATATTGCTCACTGATGTAGCATAATGGATTTGCGGTGATGCTGAGTGCCCTAATACAACGATTAGTTTTCCATTTCTGGGCACTGTAGTGAAATACTTGTGGCTATTTTCTGCTGACAAGTATTGGGAGGATTGATGTTGTTTCAGATTATAAAATGTGGCTGAGGCTTCCTGCTTCTTGTCTCTGCCACTGAATCAACAAAGAGCTTCTTCATGCCTTGAGTTGCTTAAGTAAGCAGCCATATTCACCTAGGATAGAATTTAACCACTTTCTCATTGTTTGCAACCATTTTTTAGTCGCTATGGAAAATACCAATTATCTGCTGCAGGTGGGCATGCACTTATGATGCTTATTCATTTTTTTTTCATTTCAGATCCATGCAGCAGGCTTTTCAAATCCCACTCCAATTCAAGCTCAGACATGGCCTGTTGCACTGCAAAACCGGGACATAGTAGCTATTGCCAAGACAGGGTCTGGAAAGACGCTGGGGTACCTAATTCCTGCTTTTATACATCTGAGGAGATGCCACAATAATCCGATGTTGGGTCCTACGGTATTGGTTTTGGCCCCTACTCGCGAGCTTGCTTCACAAATACAAGATGAAGTAGTTAAGTTTGGTCAATCATCTAGAGTTTCCTGCACAGTAAGTTCTGACCTGATATCTTTTATTATGGCCTTATCTTGCATAGAATAATTAAGCATTGATCACAACCAATTGTAGTCCTGAAACTTTGTGCACATTTTTTCTGTTTTGTAAGACAATGCATAGTAATTAAGTTACTGGATATCAAATGTTAATAATGTGATGTGTAGACTTTAAAACATAGAGTCATAGACTCAAGTATTGTTCTTCAAAAAGTTTATGATAGCTTCACCTTTAGAAAGGTCGATTGTGATGTATAGACTTTAAAACATAGTCACAGACTCAAGTATTGTTCTTCAAAAAGTTTATGATAGCTTCACCTTTAGAAAGGTCGATCGGCTGAGGCGGCTATCAGGGCACTAGGCTAGCTTGAGCACCTACCTAGGCCTAGCGTGTTTTTATAGTAGTTATCTTAGAAAATGAACTCGTGTGGTTCTGAACAATATTGCTGTGCATCGATCATTCAAGATTTCTGTACCTAAGTGCCTTGTAGAATGTGTATTATTTCTGGTACTATGTTTACTAATGACATGTCACATTTCTTACATTGAAATCATCATTGATGCGTTCTTTTTCAGTGCCTATATGGTGGAGCTTCAAAGGGCCCTCAGCTAAGAGAACTTGAGCGTGGAGCAGATATTGTGGTAGCAACACCAGGACGTCTTAATGATATTCTGGAGATGAAGAAGATTAGCCTCCATCAGGTTTCATTACTTGTGCTTGATGAAGCAGACCGTATGCTTGACATGGGGTTTGAGCCACAAATACGGAAGATTGTGGATGAGATTCCTAATACTAGACAGACTCTAATGTACACTGCCACTTGGCCAAAGGAGGTTACAAAAATAGCTGGGGATTTACTAAGAGATCCTGTCCAGGTCAACATTGGCAGCATCGATGAACTTGTTGCCAACAAATCCATCACTCAGGTATTCTAGTGAAATTATGATTGTTTCTTTTCATACTTTATGCTTTGCCTTTCTTTAGGATGCAGAGTCCTTGAAGTGCCATTGCTGACTGGTGTCAGAATTTCTATTATTGTTAAGTAGTTTGGAAAAGCATTCTTTGGCACCTAATTACTATGTGTCAGCCTTTATCTGTAATTATATTATGTGGTCATTTATAGGATGATCCATTTCTAAGGCTCCTGTTTGTTTGCAGTATGTAGAGGTGGTTCCGCCTTATGGACAAAGCAGCGGCGCCTAGAGCAGATTCTTAGAGATCAAGAAAGGGGCTCAAAAATCATAATATTTTGCTCGACTAAGAAGATGTGTGACCAGCTTGCTCGCAGCATTGGTCGCAATTTTAATGCTGTAAGCATTCATGGTGATAAATCACAGGCCGAAAGAGATAATGTTCTCAATCAGTTTCGAACTGGCAGGGCTCCAATATTAGTAGCCACAGATGTTGCTGCTCGTGGACTTGATATCAAAGATATCAGGTGAGGCTTATTTGATTGTGAGATATTAAATCCTTAAAATATTTCAATGTCCAATATTACCTTACTGAACACTGACAAATTTCTGTTGCTCACTTGTACTGCACCATGTGTTTTTTCCAGAGTGGTAATCAATTATGACTTTCCAACTGGGATAGAGGACTATGTGCATCGCATAGGGCGTACAGGAAGAGCTGGCGCTACTGGTATCTCGTACACTTTTTTCTGTGAACAAGATTGGAAATATGCTGGTGATTTGGTGAAACTCTTGCAAGGTGCCAACCAGCATGTCCCTCCACAGCTGCAAGACATGGCTGCACGCAGTGCTTCTGGAGGTCCAAGAAACCAGGCTGCTGGGATGAGCCGCTGGGATGGGCCTGGTGGTCGTCGTTTTGAACTTGGTGCTGGTGGCCCTGTTGGTTATGGTGGTGTCAGGGAGGGTCCTGGAGGTTTCGGTGGTCGTGAGGGCCCAGGTGGATTTGGTGTTCGAGAAAGCCCAGCCATGTTTGGTGGCGGGGAAGGCCCTGATGGCTTGGGTGGCCGGGCTGGCCCTCGTGGTTTCGGTGGCCGGGAAGGCCCTGGTGGCTTCGGTGGCCATGAGGGCCCTGGTGGCTTTGGTGGCCGGGAACGGGAGGGTCCTGGTGGCAGAAAGGGCCCAGGTGGCTTTGGTGGACGAGATGGCCCTGGGTCAGGTGGTTTTGGTGGTAGAGGGGAGCGTGGATCTGGTGGTTTTGGCAGTAGAGGCGGATCAAGCCCTGGGGGCTTTGGTGGACGTGGTGGCAGGGGCGATTCTCCTGGTTTTGGTGGGCGTGGCAGGGGTGATTTTTCCGGATTTGGTGGGCGTGGCAGGGGTGATTCTCCCGGTTTTGGTGGACGAGGTAGGGGAGATTTTTCTGGTGGACGTGGTGGCAGGGGGCGTGGATTTGGCGGGAGGGGGCGTTCTGACCGAGGCCCACATGACCGGTTTGTCTTAGATGGACGGGGACGATATGATAACCGTCGAGGATTTGGAGACAAAGGTAGGGATCGGAGCTACAGCCGCAGCCCAGATAGAGTCCGGTCACGGGGTTATGACAGAAGAAGTGATAGCAAGAGCATTAGTAGGAGCAGGAGCCGCAGCAGGAGCTGGTCACGCAGCAGGAGCCACAGCAGGAGCTGGAGCCGTAGTCGGAGCTGCAGCAGCAGCCAGAGTCGCAGCAGGAGCAGGAGCCATGACCATGGGGCAGCACCGGAGCGCAGGCCCCGAGCAAGATCTGGTTTCGATGTGCTGCCTGGAGCAGCCGGACCTGCACCTGTCCCTGTACCTGGACCAGCAGCACCACCTGTTCCTGCTCTCGCTCCTCAACAATCACTGGCCGATACATCTTCAATGTCGCCAATGTCTCCTGGTGGCCTAGTCCAGCCAGCTGCTGCTGCACCGTTGATATGTGGTGGGAATGACAACAACTTTGGCGGCACACCGGCTGGCCAGCCTTTCCAAGGGACTGATGCTGCATTCCCCAGTTTTCCTGCAGGCGAAACATTTCCAGGCGCAGCAGTTCAGCAGGCCGCTCCTGATGTATAATGAGTTGAACGATATCTAGTGCACTGCCCCTTTTCTCCCTATTTAATCTGGTGTACAATAGGAGAAATGAGTTTCCGGGTAGTAGTTTATATGACTAAAATCAGTTTTTCCACAATTTCTGATGATCTCGTGGTGAATTGACGGATGGATCTTGTGTGCTCTTGTGCTGAATACATGACAAGGAGAGTGGTCAATTGCAACTATGTTTTGTTGTGTTTTTTTTCGTTTTATTACAATTTTTGTGTTTCTTTGAAATTTTTGTTGTTTTATCTATATATTCTGTTGTTTCAACGGATTTTGCGTAGAATTGCACTCCCTGGTCTGCATTCTAATTTTTGTTTATTACCCAGCTAAATTCAGTCTGTTTAACGGGTTTTCAGCGACACACGAGGTCAATACAGACTATTGTAGTTCAAAAATTAATGGCAAGCCTGTGTACATTTTTAAAATTTCTTTGAAAATTAGATGTTTCCTCCACACGAGGTCAATACTGAATTGTTGCTTCGTGTTCTATTTTTTTTAGTTTCTGCTAAATTCTGTTAGTTTGACGGGTTTTTCTGGCATACGCGAGGTCAATTCAATTTTTTTGGAGTTTTGAGAAAAATATTCGCAAACATGAGTTCAAAGCAACAGACGATTAAATTTTGCACAAAATCAAGAGGATTTTCTGCAGCGGTCGTGTCGCTCGTTCTAGAGTCACTGACAATGTGTCCTGGTCTCCAGCGTTCCCGCGTTCGTCTCCGACCATTCAGTGGGGCCCACTTGTCATGGACACCTCGTCCGTCGTTGACAATGTGTCCCAGTCTCCCGCGATCCCATCCGTCTCCGACCATTCAGTGGGGCCTACTTGTCATAGACACCCCTCTCCGCTGCTCGCCGTTCCACTCCACGTCTCCACTGCTGGAACTTTCCCTTCGTCCTCTGTTGTATCCGCCTCTCCCCTGCCGCCGTCGACACCCACGCTCCTCCTGCCGTCGCCTCCGTCTCCAGCAACCCCCTACCCATCCCGTGCCACCCGCAACTCGCCTCCACCTTCGCCCGCGCCGTCCCGGGTTCCCCTCCGCGCGCGGCTCCGAACCCCGAAGTAGCGGGGAAGACATGGCCGCGGCACCGTCGCGGGCACTCGCCGCCAACAAGAGGTCGCATCCGCTTCGCCTCCTTATTCTTCTTCCCATTTGTATCTCCTTGTATTTCCATTGGGTTCAGTTGGTGCTCCTCGACTACAAGGGTTTAGGGTTTATCTCTGCAGGTGGGGGTTTGCTGCTGCTGCTGCTGCTCCGGGGAGGCCGCCGGCCGCGGGGGTTGTTGAGGCGGCCCCGAAGCCCACTAACTTGCCAACCCAGAGGTGACATTTCTTTTCCCCGGCGTAAATCATCATCTGGAGATGCCATTCCTAGTTGATTTGGGGGTTTTAAATTGTGTTCATCACTATCACCCACTGGGGTTTCATTCCAGAGTCGGTTGTTCCCTTTCCAATATTTATGTGTTTATATAACTTGACAATGATTCTTATTGTTGATGGATGGTGGCACAGTTAGTTTTGCACTACTGTTAAGTAAAATAAAGTAAGTTGGGTTAGTCATATGTATGCTTTCGTATTTTTTGTCCCTTGATTGAAATAATGGTCCCGATTTTGTCAAGTAACTATGCTGGCTTAGATGCATAAGCCGTGTTGATTCAGTGTCAAAATGGTAGTCTTTAAGCCGCCATTGGGATCCCTTGTGTGTATTGTCTGGGTAAATACTAAATACTAGTTTAAACAATTTTTGACTGTTTCCCTGTGATTGCTGTTTAGCAATATCCCCTTAATTCTGAATTGTGTCCAGTAGTCATGTTGGCTTTAATGCATGAATAGTATTGAGTCATGAGGATCTTTTTTTTTTCCTGATCTAGACATTTTTTACCGTTTCCCTGTACCCTGTTGGTGATATTTTGCTATCTTATGGGATGTTGGAATGGATGCAGGGGTGCTCTCCCATGGGTCAACAGGCCAATGCCTCCAGCACCAAATGCATGGGGTTCATCATCACTCCTATCTCTCAAGAAGGGTGAAGGTTCTGGGTCATTTTTGAACATCAATGACCGCCCCTCTTCTTCAGGAAGCTCAAGCACGTCGACAGATGAAAATGACTTGCTCGACTCACCTGTTGCTTGTGGTCTAGCTTCACATGATTCTGTAACTGCGATAAGCCGTTCTCAAAGCACAGAATTAAGATCAGGAAGCTGGAAATTTGCACATTCTCAAGTTTCTTTCTTGGATGTTCTGAAAGCCCCATTAAGGACTATTGCCAAAAAGGTATGCATTCCATATGGTATTCACGTTGTCAGGTAACTGAACACATCTAATCCAAGAATATGTTTTGCCAATGCAGAGGTTTACATCACACATAAAGGGGTTTACCATATGTGCAGATGATTTCCCAGTACTTGATTCCAAGAACTCTCAGTCAAATGGTCAACAAGGTGTCTACATGTACCACCAGATTATCTTGCCTAAAGTCTGCTTATAGTTTATGCAGTTACATATCTAAAATCATAATTTTTCCCTACAATAAACTGTATTCTTGATAAATTTATGTTAGTGGTTCTAAATGCTTTGTCAGTTCCATATAGTTTATTTAATAAACCTACAACACATGTTCTTTACACTTGGTGCCTTCTCATTTGCAGGCCATAGTTTTCAAGGGCGATCATCTTTTAGCTCTGTTGTTATCACGGCACGAGATGAACAAAGAAAGATCCTGTTAACTGGTACGCACCTTGTTCGCTGATTCTCACCCATTATTTTATATTTCATAACTTAGGTTATCATAGAATTTTTCTTTCATACAATTTTACTTTCGTTTCCATATGATGAGATATATTTGTTTTGTCAGGAGGTGATCCTGTTTCTACTGCAAATTTCTCTTGGGAACCAAAACAGGCTCAACTACATGCTACACAAACTCCTGATATATGTATGCCGCCTCCATGTATTGATTACTGGCATCCTCCTCCTGATCATCCTCCTGACAGGAATGGAATTCGTCTCGGAGGAGTGGTATCATATGGTCCGTGCAATCCTGCAGACAAGACTGTCAGCTTCCCTGTTGAATCATTTACTCATGATGGTCAATCCGTTCTGAACCAGGGGGGAGAAGAAAGGCATGGTCCACATGGTGTTTATCACCCAAAAAACAATGATTCCTGTTATGCTAATGTGCCTGTTGATACTTTTGTCAAAAGTTTACCTCATCTCATACTTGAAAAGGTCAAAGATAACCATTCAGATGCACTTGAGAAGCAACCTGTCATCGAGAAGGATGTGGCACTGTTAGAGAATAAATTGTCATACTTGGAAAGATCAAAGGTAACCATTCAGATGCACTTGAGAAGCAACCTGTCATCAAGAAGAATGTGGCACTGTTAGAGAAAATTAAGTGTCTAAACATCAAAGCTAGAAATCTTTGTGCCCGTAACATGCCAGAAATATCTTTGTGCAAGGAATCCAAGGTTGAATGCCCAAAAAGCCTCAATTTAAAAGCAGATCATGTAGCAAATGATGTTCCCTTTAGCGCTGCCACCAGTTATATCACCTCTGCCTTTGATATACATAATTCTGTTTCTGAAAGATGTAATCATGTGTTGGTTGGTACATCAAATATGTCTGCTATTCTTGTAACGACTGATCTGTCAGAAGGACATGTTACTGAATTCAGTGAATTTAAAAAGATGGGCAACTCTGCTGATAATCATGTATATGGAGTAGCGGATACATCAACAAACCTCTGTGGCAGTTCAGCTACGGACACTGCATCTAATATCTGGGGACATGGATGGAAGGAACACTCTACTGTTTACTCTTTGCCAGTCACTACAACAAATTATCATGAAGATCAACCATTTGCTGGGAACTGCTCACAGCAGGTGCATGCGAGAACTGCTAATATAATGCTGAAATCTCCTCCTTATGAAATCCATGTACTTGATTGCCATTTTGCATGTTGCAATGTAATTTTCCACCAGTATTGTTAATATTGTGTCGCACTTGATTAGGAATACACTTTTCCTTTAACATAATCAGGGTCACTGAAATGTTTTGTAATTTTGTTAGTATGAGATATACTGAGTTAGTACCTAGACATGTAAAGAGAGGTTTCTGTTGCTTGCATGCATGGCTTTTACTCTATATAAATGTAAATTCATCTGTATCCATGTTAAGTTTGATGCATATCCTTCAAAATATGCACTCGTCCTATATAGTGTAATTCTTACATGTTCTATTTAGTCATGTTCATTTCCTTATTATTACTCCACTTGTATTGCTTCCTAATTTCTGAACGTAATACTCAAGAATTTGGCATAAATAAATAAAATGTTAAAAGTGAGCAAGCAACATTGTAAAAGGACGAATTAACTGCCCTATATCCATAAATCTTAGTGTTTGTTGTTTGAAATTTTGTTTAATTGATTTATTCAGCATTCAGGAAGAGAGTTGTCTGCTCAAAATGCACAACTACAGGGAGAGGAGAGGGGAAAAAGTCAACAAAAGGCAAAGTCTATTGCAAAACTGGAATTTGTACAAAGCCAGAAGTTAAATGATGCACCTGGTAAATCCTGTGATTCCCATGTATATGGAGGATGGAGTGCTTTGATAAACAAGCTTGATTGTGCTGAGGATATTCCATTTAACATTTCGAGACATGGATGGGAAGGTCACCCTGCAGTTGACTCTTTGCCAGTTATGACAAATTCTCATCAAGACCAATCTTTTCCTTGGAACACCTCTGAGCAAGGGCATGCGCCAACTGATGATATTCTTAATTCTCCTCGTTATGAAATTGAGGTACGAAATTGTCACTTTGTCTGATACCATGCTATTTTCTACTATTGTCAATTAAATGATATCTTGTACTTGTCCAGGAATACATGCTTTTCTATGACAGTATCAAGGCCACAAAACTGTTTTGTTATTATGAGGAGACCAATTGATATTTAAATGCCATAGTTAGCGTAGCATTCAAACATACAATATGAAGAGATGTTTGTGTTAAGAAATTCTTCTATTCAATAAGTTTATCAATATCAATGGTAACATTGATGTCTATCCTCCAAAAGCTAGTCTTTCCTATACAGTGTTACTACATGTACAGTGTTTGTTGAGTATCTTGAAAGTTATGCATGCATATAAACAAAAAGAACTAAAAGCAGGCAAGCAAAGTGAAAGAAGGACCTGAGGTGTCCATTGTCCCTGAATCTTATATTTGTGTTATTGTAACTTCTGTTTATTTGGTTCATTTAGCATTCAAGATGGAGAGAGTCTTCTACCAAATATGCAAAACAACTACAGATGGAGAATGAAAACATCGAACATAAGGCAACATTCATTGCCAAACCAGAAGTCTTGAGTGTAGAAAGATAGAATTGGGAGGCAATTGGCCACACCTCCATAGGAGGGGGCGCCTTCTGTTATATAGGGCCGGCTGGCCTTGCTTTACAAGGCAAGGGTAATTCCCTTGATTTACATCTACTAAATATAGTAACTAATCCTTGATTTACATCTACTAATTATGGCTACAAATGCTGCAGCATATGGTAAGGGGCTGCGGCATATTCTATTGCCTAACACCCTTGCATGATTCTGCGTAGCCGGAGGCTCCCTGACGCAAAGACTGGATCGAAATTCTCGAAAGAGTGCTGTCGGAAGCCCTTTAGTCATGATATCGGCGAACTGGTGAGAGGAGGGCACATGGAGAACCCGAATCTCACCGAGGGCCACCTTTTCGCGGACGAAGTGAATGTCGATCTCAATGTGCTTCGTTCGCTTGTGGTGGACGGGGTTGGCTGTCATGTAGACGGCGCTGACGTTGTCGCAGAAGACAACGGTGGTGAGGGCACCGAAGTGGAGCTCTGGAGTAATCTGTTGAAGCCAACAAAGACTCAGCCCACAACGTGAGCCACGGCCGATACTCGCCTCTCGGCCGAGCGGACACCGTGGTCTGGCGCTTGAGGACCAAGAAACCAGATTGTCACCGAGATAGACGCAGGCCGGAGGTGGATCGTCGAGAGTCTCAGACAACCTGCCTGGTCAAGGTGTCGAGTAGGCGGTCGACTTGTCGGCAGGACCGGTGCCAATGTGAAGACCCGAGGAGAGAGTCCCCTGTACGAAGCGTAGGATGCGCTTGATGAGCGCACGGTGAGGCTCACGCGGAGCGTGCATGAAGAGGCACACCTGTTTTTTTTTGAGCGGAAAATACAGCAGGGGAGGCCCCCACTGTAAACTTTTTATTTAAACAAAAGAAGCAGCAACTCTATACAAGAGATAACAAAAAAGGGAAGGAAGCCCGAGGCGGCGCAAAGAGCTAAACTAGAGCAAACAGACAAGAAAGGAAGACAGAGCGCTTAGCGTAATCGAATCTATGGGCTCAGAGCCTAACTTCGTCATAGAAGGAGCTTTTCAAGAATCAAAGGATGGCCGGCCTCACAAATATAGAGTTGTTTCTCTGCTTCCAAATCGCCAGTGGCAATGATGAAGGTCTCCATAAAAAGGGGTTGTTATGTTGAGCCTTGGCTTGCGTGCATCATCCGGAAGAAATCCATTGTGAAGTCCCAATTTATACCAAGGTGTTGCCAACAGTGCTTGGGTAAAGGGGGTGAAGAACAAATGAAATGCGGTTTCTTCAATGTTGTTGCTGCATAGGACACAATTGTAGTTGTTTCCACTGAAGCTTGTGCTTTTTCCTTCTCGTAATGTTCCTTGTGTTCACCATCCATCAAGAGGAGCCACGAAAAAACTCGAAGTTTGTTACAGACATTTGGAGTTCCAAATCCAGAGAAAAGGGATGGGGGCTGTATATTCTTGTAAGGAAAGTTGTAGCACTTTGTTGAACAAAGATATGCCGATCGGACGAGTCGGGGTTAGGTCTTGGAGAGCCCCGCCAAGCTCCCACAGACTCGGATCGTCCTTCTCTCGACAGATAGATCCCGTCGGCCGCGGATAGCTTGGCGTGAGTGTCAACAGGTGTCGTGGTCGGATGACACTCAGCCATGCCCGCGCGCTGAAGAAGCTCGACAGCGTACTGTCGCTGGGAGAGGAAGAGGCCATCTGAGGAGCGTGTGACAGTGATGCCGAGGAAGTGGTGGAGGGCGCCAAGATCCGTCATGGCGAACTCGGAGCTCAGCCGAGCCATAATGCGCTGAAGCAGAGCCGAGGACGAGGCGGTGAGAACGATGTCGTCGACGTACAGTAGTAGGTAGGAGAGGCTCGTCCCCTCTCGTAGAATGAAAAGGGACGTGTCGGAGGCGGAGGTGACGAAGCCGAGCTGCCGGATGAAGGTGGCGGCGGCCGCACCAAAGCCGTGGAGCCTGCTTCAGTCCATACAAGGACTTCTGCAGACGGCAGACGTAGTCTGGGGCGCCAGGGTCGACAAATCCTGGCGGCTGCTGGCAGTAGACGGTCTCCTCGAGGTGGCCGTGAAGAAAAGCGTTCTTCACGTCCAGCTGATGAATCGGCCAGGCGCGGGACGCGGCGATGCTAAGTACAGACCGAATGGTGGCCGGTTTGACAACCGGGCTGAAGGTCTCGTCGTAGTCGACGCCCTCACGCTGGGAGAAGCCTCGGACAACCCAGCGAGCCTTGTGGCGGGCGAGGGACCCATCGGCATGGAACTTGTGCCGGAAGATCCACTTCCCCGTCACGACGTTGGCGCCGGGGGGCCGCGGAACGAGCTGCCAGGTGTTGTTGTCGACGAGGGCCTGGTACTCATCCATCATCGCGGCACGCCAGTTGGCGTCGGCCAGCGCGCTGCGGTAGTTCGTCGGAATCGGCGATGGGGAGGATGACGTTGTGGCCGCCAGCCCTTCATAGTTGACGCGAGGGATGGCAC
This sequence comes from Miscanthus lutarioriparius, assembly GCA_904845875.1. Taxonomy (NCBI): domain Eukaryota; kingdom Viridiplantae; phylum Streptophyta; class Magnoliopsida; order Poales; family Poaceae; genus Miscanthus; species Miscanthus lutarioriparius. The sequence goes on from CAJGYO010000009.1 coordinate 2,630,648, forward strand.
CCGTCATGGTGCGGGTGACACGCGGCGGCGGTGGCGGTGGCGGAGCAGGAGATGCCGCCGGTGCTGGTAAGGGCGCCGTAGGTGGTGCCGGGGCGTCAGGAGCCGCAGGGGCTGCTGGGGCAGCGGCCGGCTCGGACGTAGTCGTCGTACGGGAGCGGCGGACGTAGACCCGTGGGAAGGGAACCACGCTGGGTCCAGGCGGGGGCACGTGACCACGCCCGCCCGGTGGCGAAGAAGGCGATGCCGCAACGTCTGAGGGCGGCTGCTCCACAGGCGTCGAGGAGAGAGTCCCACCTGCAACAACAGTAGGGCAAGGCACCGAAACCATATCGTCGTCGAGGAGGAAGTCGAGGGAAGCGGGGGAGGAGGTGTCTAAGGTGGCTGCAAAGGGAAAAGTGGTTTCGTCAAATATGACATGGCGAGAGATGATGATGCGACGGGTCGATAGGTCGAGGCAGCGGTAACCTTTGTGCGAGGGGGGATATCCGAGGAAGACGCATGCTGTGGAGCGAGGGGCGAGCTTATGTTTGGAGGTTGCTTGCATGTTGGGGTAACAGAGGCACCCAAAAACACGCAGATGACTATAGGTTGGTGGCTGGTTATGCAGTCGAGTGTAGGGAATTTCATGCTGAATGGAGGAGGATGGGCGCCTATTATGGAGGTAGCAGGCTGTTAGGAGCCCCTCAGCCCAATATGTGGGCGGCAGGGAGGCATGAAGGAGCATAGTACGAATGGAATTGTTGAGTGTGCGGATGATGCGTTCGGCTTTGCCATTTTGGGGTGATGTGTAGGGGCAGGAGAGGCGGAGGTGAGTGCCTTGAGCAGCGAGGAATTTGGTGGTGGCGGTGTTGATGAATTCAGTGCCGTTATCGGCCTGAACACATTTTAGGGGAAGACTGAATTGTGTTTTGGCAAGCGCAGCAAGCTCGACTACGTGTTGGTGGACCTCAGATTTTTTTCGGAGCGGAAAAACCCAACAGTAGTGACTATAATCATCCAAACATACCAAGTAATATGAAAAACCAGACAGACTGTTGATGGGGGAAGTCCATACATCACAGTGAACAAGTTCAAAGGGTGCATGAGTTATGGAATGCGAGGAACTGAAGGGTAGACGTGTATGCTTGCCTAACTGACATGAGTGACATAGGGAGCGGTCCACTTTATTACAGGAAACAGCATGAATTTTATTAAGACGTTCTAATGCAGCAGGGGCTGGATGGCCGAGACGTTGATGCCACAGTGTCGACGAAGCAGCCAAGAGAGCATGAGATGGGGCGACAGGTGTGCCGGCAGGCATGGTGTATAGGTCCCCGTCACTGTTACAGCGGAGAATCATGCGTCCCGTCCTGAGATCCTTAACAGAAAAACCATGTGCGTCAAATTCAAAGGAACAACTATTGTCGCGAGTGAACTGACGGACGGATAACAGGTTGCGGACTATGGATGGTGCGACAAGAATATTGTTAAGAGCGAAATTTGTTGTAGGTGTAGGAAGGACGGAATGACCTCTAGACGTAACAGGAATGCTAGTGCCATTACCTACTGTTATTGAGGAGATGGAGGGGGGGAGGCGTTGGGTAAGCATACCATCCGAGGACGTCATGTGCGTGGAGGCGCCGGAGTCAACGACCCAGGGCGAGTTGCCCTGCAGTTGCATGTTCTGCAGAGCAGCAATGAGGCCGGCTGCATCCCAGGTGCTGGTGGAGGTGTTGGAGCCGCCGGAGGACGCCTGGAGCGGAGCGAAGGCGGTGTGGGCCTGCGGGGAAGGCCCGAGGATGCTCTGGTTGCGCCCAGCCTGGGCACCAGGACCTCCAGGGGCGCCAAGACCTCCTTGGCGGCGCTGTCCAGGAGGGGTGACGCGCTCTCCAGGGGCCACACGGTCGCCGGTCCAGGGATTGAAGCCCCAGGGAACGCGTTTGTTGGTGCTGGTGCTGCCGGAGGTGTTGGAGAAGCCGCCGTAGGAGTTTGGGAAGGGCTGCTGGCCGCCCTTCTTGGTGTTAGGCCGCCTGCCGCCCTGCTGCTGCTGCTGGTTACCGCCCTGCTGCTGCCGCTGGTTACCACCAGGAGAGGAGGCAGCAGCCAGGAGGGCGGTGGTGGCGCGCACTTTCTCCTCGTTGTGCAGACGCAGTTCTTTGAGAAGGAGCTGGTGCCGGGCGTCGGCGAAGGTGAGGGGCTGCTTTCCGGCGATGGTGTCGGCGACGGTGGAGTAGACCTCGTTGAGGCCGCGCAGCAGATTGAGGACGAGGTTGGGCTCAGATACGGGCTGCCCGACGTCGCGCAAGTTCGTCGGCCTTCTCCTTCATGCGAACGCAGTAGGCGTCAATGGACAGGTCCCCCTGAGTCATCGAGTGGAATTCGTGATTCAGGAAGATGGCGCGAGGAGCTTTGTTCGCCTGGAACACAGCGCTGATGGCCGTCCAAAGGGCGCTCGCCGTCTGCGTGTTGTCGGTCATGGCGAGGTTGAGGACGGCGTCGGAGACGGTGCTGTACATCCATCCGCGGACGCAGAAGTCAGCCTGCGTCCAGGCCTCGTCGGTGGGGCGCGAGGTGGAGGCGGTGGCGAGATGGTGCAGCAGCCCGAATTTCCCACACGTGGCCTGGAACGCCGTCGACCACTTGGTGAAGTTGGAGGGCTTCAACTCAAGGGTCATGGGGACGTGGAGCTTGATGTTGATGGTGGCGAAGGGGCAGATGGCGGGGGCAGAGTCGGCCCCTAGGACGCCGCTGGTGGTAGAGGAGATGGCTGCGGTGGTGTCCATGGCAGGGGGTGGGGGGGCGCAGGAGGTCTGGGCAGAAGGTGGAGAGGGGCCGGGAGATCAGATCGAGACCCGGATTGCTGATACCATGTAGAAAGATAGAATTGGGAGGCAATTGGCCACACCTCAATAGGAGGGGGCGCCTTCTGTTATATAGGGCCGGCTGGCCTTGCTTTACAAGGCAAGGGTAATTCCCTTGATTTACATCTACTAAATATAGTAACTAATCCTTGATTTACATCTACTAATTATGTCTACAAATGCCGCAGCATATGGTAAGGGGCTGCGGCATATTCTATTGCCTAACATTGAGCACACGTCCATTTGTACATAGTCTGAAATCAAATGATGCACCAGGTGAATCTGCTGCTGATTACCATGTATATGCCAGATCGAATGCATCAAGAAACAGGCATGGTAGTTCTGCTGAGGATATTTCATTTAGCATGCCTGGACATGGATGGAAAGATCACTCTACAGCTGACTCTTTGCCAGTTGTAAGGACAGATACTTATCAAGATCAATCATTTCCTGAGGGCACTTCTTTGCAGGTGCAGGGGGAGAGCTGTTGATGATATGGTTAACTCTCCTGGTCATGACGTTGAGGTACCCAATTGTCATGTTGTGTGATGCCATGTTATTTTCTTCCTTTGTCAACTAAGTGTTGTCTAATACTCGATTAGGAATAGTTGATTTCATATCATGGTATCATGGTCACCAAACTGTGTTGCAATTGGGAGACCAGTTTACATTGAAATGAAATGCCATGCTAATCAATCATAAAATATAAAAAGATATTTCTGTTGCTTCTAGGAATGCTTCTACTTGATATATTCATCTATGATGTTAAGATTTAATGCTTGTCCTGTAGAAGTTGAACTTGGTTGGACTCTTTTCCTACAGTTTTCCACACATCCTATTTAGGTGCATCCTTTTCATTATAGGTTGCTCCATTTCCGTTGCTGCCAAATTTCTTAAAAGAGTACCAAAAAGAGTGACGCTTGTACATAAATAAAATGTGAAAAATGGGCAAACAGCACAGACAAGTCTTAGTGATGTGTCATGTCTCCAAGAATCTTGTATTTATTTATTTATTTTTGTTGCTAACTATGTTTATTTGGTTCATCATTCAGCTTTCAAGGAGAGAATTGTCTGCACAGCATCCAAAACAACTGCAGGAGGAGGAGAGGGGAAAACTTCAACAAAAGGCAAAAGCTAATGCAAAATTGGAACTGAAGAGATGTTTGTTTGTACAGAATCAGATGTCGAATGATGTGCCACAAGAAACAAACAAAAATCTATGTAAACAAAATGCTGGAAGCAGTAGAACTAGTAGTCATGATGCCTCAGTATCAGATACATGTACTGTCTATGCTGAGAATCTTAATATGCCTCCAAGACCAAATGCCGCGAAGAATACTGCAGCTGCTATCAGCTCCACTCAGAATGTGATGTGTGCAGCCAAGAAAACTGACATTAGCATGCTGGAACACATTGCCCAGAAAACTGAAGCAGAGTCACATGATAGTAGTGCTCCAAAGCATTTGCAGACGGAGGATAGGGACGGACAAGTTCATAAACAGGAGAGTATTTCAAGGGGCTCCACTCCAGCATCAGACACTGCAGATGCTAACAAAAGTCCTTTGATTCCGAACACCATTTCCCCAGTCAAGAACACTGAAATCAAGATTATGGAACAAATTGACCCAAAAGGCGTGTCACGCTCAAATGAAAGCAGGACTCCAACTCCAATGCATTTGCAGATGGAGGAAAAGAGAAGGCAAGTTCATTCACATGGAAGGGGCTGCACTCCAGCATCAGGACCTGCAGGTGTCAACAAAGGGTCTTTGATTCATAATGTGTCTTTGATTCATAATGTCATACCTTCAGCAAAGAACAATGAAAACAGCATGATGGAACACATTGCCCAGAGAAATGCATCACAGTCACACGAGAACAGTTCTCCAAAGCGTTTGCAGATGGAGAATAGGCGAAGGCAAGTTTATCCACTGGAGAGAGTTCTAAGGGAGAGGTCAAACATAGCTGAAAGCACAGAAGATATTACAACTGTTTCTGGGACTCATGTGAACGCACAAAATGCTGAAGCTAAACCTCATGTGGGCCTCTCAACAAAAAGCAAGAACAGACCTGTGTCACCATGTGTGTTTGGAACTGAGAATACAGAAACATCTGGTTTGCGTAAAGCTCCTGTATCAGGCGTTGTTATCAACAGTTCTATAATCACCATGCAGGCTGCTTTGGCTAGAGGCTTTACTGTGGGGAGCATAGTGCTTGTGGATGCTTCAGTTGCATCCGTGAATCAGGAGAAAACAGTTGCCAAGGAAGTGGATTATGATACAACAAATAGCTGTGCTAGTCCTACACAGACAAAGCAATCGGGAAAGAATCAGCATGATGAACAGCATGCCAAGGAGCCCCATGGGGGTGACAGTATCATGTGCACAGAAGTTAAAGAGCCAAGGCCTGAGGCTGGTGGGGTGAACTGCATGGCAATACCTGCTCCAAACCAGCCATCTGTGAATCAAAGCACTGTTTTGCAGGATGCAGTGCCAGCAAAAACAAGTGAAATGGAGAGGCATTCCTATCAGCCTTAATACAAAGAGCTGCACCTGCAGAATCCCAGGCAAATGCTACAGGCAGAGAAGCACACAACATCATCTGATAATTCATCAAGGTCCATATTGGAAACTAAGAGTCAAGATAAAGAAACCCTTCATACTTCCACTGCTACAAAATCTGAGATTAAAACAGGACCTGAGAACCGGGAGGATGCGAAAATTAGCAAGCATCTAGGGAGGAGCAGTGCTGCTTATGACCAAGGAAGCACAAATGGTTTAGCTACATTAGCATCAGATCTTACTGAACAGGAAGCCAACTCTCTAGTGTTAAAAATCATGCAAGAGTTATCTGACCAGTTGGAGCAAGTGGAGAAGCAACTCGACTCCACCCATGTTGCTGCTGTGAGCCATTCAGAGCCGACTCAAACGATGTCCCTACCTGGCTACACTTGGGGAGAACATCGTGTGAGTCACAGTCAAAGGCAATACCATGTAGATGGCCAAGGAAACGTGTGGACCAGCTACGCTGCAAACGTGTGTGGCATCACACAGGGGGCTTCAGCTCTGCCTACCGCTCATGTATTGCCTGGACCCATCTCTGTTCCTGAGAACAACACATCGAATGGCAGCAGTGCTCCAGTTTGGACGTGGGATGCCGCCGAGGGCATATTGACATCCGACATGGGCAACGTCCCAGTTGTGGGTACTGCAATTACAAGCAGGAGTGGCAGCGAACTGACTCAGAGCATCTACGGGGTCAGTCAAATGGATCTGCACTGCATGCAAGTCATAGGAGGCATGACATATGAAGCTGTTGCAGCGAACCCTGAGAACCAGTACTACCACGCAGGTCTGGCACAGCAGCAGGTCAACCCGGCATGGTTCCCCCACGGCCAGCAAAGGATGTGAGTTATCATAGCAGCAGTGGTACCGGTGTGTATTGGCCACAGATGGATGTAGGCGCTGCCATGCAAACTCATGGCGTGACCGGACCCGTAGTAGGCGCTGGGCATCCTGGTTACAAGCTGATGCCAGTTGCATCTCCTGGTGCTGCCTACACTGGGAGCACAATGGTGAGCTCGGGGCATCCGGCGGCGGCGTGGACTTGGGGAGCGGCGTACGGCGAGCATGTGTACTACGCCTGATTGTCTGGATAGCAGTAGAGTTTGGTGTTGGATAGCTAATATAAGTGGGCTGTACTGCTACTTAATGGGATTCATTGTCTTTCAAGTCTCATTCAGTCAACATTAAAAAAAAAAGTCTCATTCAGTCATGTGTGCACGTACTGGTGTCACAAGCAGATTTGTAGAAGCAATGACGAATGAATGTGTGAACGGCGTCAGCTTTAGTCTCATACATTTAATTCATGGCCGCTGTATACTACTCTACTAGATTCATTATTTTTCAACTTTCATTGTCATACAATGGCATCCCTACAGGCTGATCTAGTAGTGGTTTTAGGACAAATCTTGTGTCAGTCACTTGTGATCTGTATGGTTCCTGAATATCACTTGCGCGTTGACGAAACAAAATACCGTGATGATTGGTTTGATCAGAGTATAATTTGGTGCTGCATTTGCCGAGTGATGTCAAATTAGAATATGATTTTGACTATTCATTTTTTACTCGCAGTAATGTGCTACTATTCAAATATTGATTTTCACTTTTGTTTATGGTATGTATTCTGCTACATTTCAAAAATTTTACAATGATAATGCATTCTACTCCTATGTCCTATCCAGTTGGATTTTCTCATACATGCTTGTGGTGCAACCTCGCCATGGGAGCACATCGTAGGTGGGAGAGCACCTGATTGATTATCCTTGTGAGAATAGTTTGACTTGGATCAACTTAAAATGTTTATTTGGTAGGCAGGAAGTATTGGGGATTCTCTCTGCCCATCGATTATCTAAAAAAAACAAAACCTGAGACTGTATAATATAATTGGTAAACCATAATTTAGAAACTTGACGTAGGTGTCAGGATCACTACTACAAAGAGCTCGTCAGGACTGTTTGAAAACCCTCGTCATTACCATTTTCATCTATCATTGGTCAAAGTCGATGGTGATATTGGTTTTTGAAATAACTAAAATACATGGTGAGCCCAAATGAGGCCTACAAAGCCCGTCGACGAAGACCACTGAGGCCCTTGATCTCGACCGTCACAAAAGGAGGCCTACAAAGTGTGGGGGCCTTGTGTTCGAAGGCACTAGGCCACTGCCTGTGTTGCTGTTTACACCAAAATTTGGAAATAAGAACGCGAAAACTTGAAGCTTTCAAGATTATGTCGTTAAGGGATCGATTACATGAGAATCGGTATCAACTGATTTAGATGAGGTGTCGGGATCAGCTCTTTTTAGATGACGTCAGCAGACATCGTCAATGGAATACATTTGGATGGCGTCAAGGGAGATATGTCGGGCTCTACAGAAGAAGGGAAAGTTGGGGTCCACGTTATTAAGTTAGGAAGTTTTTCTTTTTATTTCAAATTGTACCAAATCGTATTTGAGTAGGACTCATGTTTAGATTACAGGTATAAATATTGAACCCCAGTTATTGTACAAGGACATGAACAATCAATCAACACAATCTTTTCGACTTTCACCATTGCATTAGGAGTAGGAGTACTGTAGATCTCGGCGAGTTCTTCAGCAAACAGGGCTGCATCGACTGATCGACCCCCTGCTTGCTTGTGAGTACCGTCACGACTTGTATTATGCTTGTAAAGCTGCATCAGCTGATTGATCTTTTATGAGCTATAATATAAGTTAGTTATCGATCCATATCATTGTTTGTAAGGCTGCATCAGCTGATTGACCTCTTAGGAATCATAATATAGATCAAATTTATCGATTTTGTAATAAACAACTTGTTTTTAATACAATATCACTGGTTATCGAATCGACTAAGATTAGTAAGATTTTCCTTGCTGTTTTGGGTTGATTTACCGGTTATCAATCTTATTATAATTAATATTTTATTAATTATAATGAATTACCCGATTGAGATAGAGATAGATTGGCCTCAAATTATCTTAATTGGTCGTCCTTTAATCTGGTCACGCTTTAAATCTTATAATTGATGGCTTCGTTCTGCTAGATTGGCTGTTTTATCCCTATCTCAATTAAACATAGTATGCGTTCAAAGACATGTTTCAATCTTGAATAAATTCACTAGTCAATGAGATCTAATATAATGACACCACTATAGTTGCATCGACCCGGTCAAACCTTACTGGTAAGACTTTAGATTAGAAATTATCGATTAGCAGTTTTGTTCATGATCGAGACATGTATTCTGTTTGTTTGCTATGCATGCATTAACTATTTTAGCTGATTTATCTGTGCTTTCACGTATAACATGATTTCATGAACCTGTCAATATATAGATGGTTTTATAGATTCTTTGGCTTTAGTTTGATATCATTATCATAGCTGTATCGATTCGATCGAACCTCACTATTGATGATAATAGATTAGATTCAGGGTGTTTGTAGATTCATTTGTAGTAGACAGTCGATTTGTTCGCATGTTATACTCTCTTTTGTCAAACTTATCGTCTTAACGCTTTATAAGTGATATGAATATAAGATAACCGATGATGTTTTCTTATATCACTTATATTTGGGTGTATTGTACTTGTTTTTGACTAGATTAATCAATCACAATATATCTGCTGTGACCCATGAGCATCGGTTATCTTAAATTCATATCATTATTATTTGATATTAGCCGATAATCTTTAATTCAGTGATCCTCGTTTCACTGATATGTCGGATATCGACTATTTAGTCGATAGCCTTTTTGAATCGGCTATCTAGCCGTATATTTGGAACTGTCTGGATCAACACTGACATATTCCACCTTAAATTATTGATAAGATTTTCTCTCCTTGTTAATTACAGGTCAAATTGATTGGCACATCGTTCGGTTTTCAGAATCAGTTGGTTCTGTGTCGAAGCCAAGCAGATCTTTGGTCTTGTTCTGTTTGGATCTTCCGGCTTGCTGTGTGTTGGTCACATTGACACATTTTTGTATCAACACACTTTTTGGCACGCCCAATGGGACCACAATCGTCATGGCGGTTTACAACAACAGGCACATTCTTATGGTGCCTTATGAAGATTTACTTGAAGAGGATAAAGATGTCATTGGTAAGGCTATAGAGGAGTTTCAGAACAAGTGCTTGTTGTCATACACCAAAACACGTGACAATAAGGTTATTCAGAAAATATCCACTTGTCCATACGAAGCTGATGATAGGCGTTTCTTTGTAGAAGTTGTCAACAAATCTGTCCGTGATGCCATGTTGAATCATAATACAGCTTTCTTGAATACATTCCACAATACCATGAAGAAGGTGTTTCATGGATTTCCAATTGATCAGGTTGGACCGGCTTATTACAATATTCCACATCCGTCAACTCAGAGGACTAATCAAGCCGGTACTAGTCATCAAGAAGTAGCACTAGCTAACAATAATGATGCCCAGGCAATTCAGAACTCATCTGAGCAAATTCAAGGTGCTATTACTAATCAAATACAATATAATCCTAGATCATCAGTGCAGCATGTGCAACAGCCGATAGGGCAAGTTCAGAATCAAATGGTTAATTTTGGTACATCAGGCCAAATACCGTCGTCAGTTCAAAAAATAGCGCCATTAGTTCAAAGGATTTGTAGAGATACAGATTCTAATGTTTTCAATCAGAGATTTCAAGCAGCAAATCAGCAAAAGACTTAACAGATAGATATTCCACAAGGATGTCATTATGGCACAGATTATAATACCCTCAATATGATTCCAAATCTAGGGTATCAAGGCACTTAGAATTTCAATCCGCAGATGGGTCAGCAATTGCAAAGAAATTCAAATTCAAATGCTGATGAGTTGTTGCTCAGAGTAACTGAAATGATGAAAAATTAGTTCGGTTTAAAACCAAAAGGGCAAACCTTTTCGTATAAACGTCCATATCCAGAGTAGTATGATTTTGTTGCTCTTCCTACAAACTACAGTCTTCTAGAATTTGCTAAGTTCACTAGTTAGGATAGCATAAGCACAATAGAACATGTCAGTCAATATCTTACTCAGTTGGGTGAAGCTTCTGTTGAAGAAGCTCATCGAGTCCGTTTCTTCTCTTTGTCCCTGTCAGGACCAGCTTTCACTTGGTTTTCATCATTAGTAGTTAATTTTATTGCCAATTGCAGTGACCTTGAGAAAAAATTTCATACATATTTCTATACTAGGACAGGGAAAAGAAAAATCATAGATTTGACAACCATAAGGCAAAGAACTAATGAATCGGGTGCTGAGTTTCTTTAGAGGTTTCGAGAAACAAGAAACTTGTGCTTTTCGTTGAATCTGACTGATGATCGGCTAGCTGCTTTGGTTGTTCAAGGAATGTTGCCAACATGGAGAGAAAAACTGCTTGGGCAAGAATTTGATAATTTAGGTGAATTGGCTCAACGGGTGGCAGCACTTAATAGCCAATTCCAGAATATGCGCAGAGATACCCGACTCTAGAAGAATGCCGCAATTGTTGAAGCTTATAATCCATATTTAGTTGATGATGGTGAGGATGATGAAGAAGAGGAAATTGCTGCAGCTGAATGGAATTGGGGTAAAAAGATAGTAATGGTTCCAAATCCTTGGGAAAAAGGAGTTAAAGAGAGTTATGATTTTGACGTTATAAAAGCAGACAAACTTTTTGATTTCTTCCTCGAGAAGGGACAAATTAAATTGACTGCCAATCACGTTATATTACCACCCGATCAGTTGAAGAATAAGAAGTTCTACAAATTTTATAACACTACTTCTCATTCTACTAATGATTGCAGAATTTTTCGATAGCATATCTAGAGGGCTATTCAATAGGGAAAGCTTAAATTTGATACAGCTCAGAAAATGAAAGTCGATGATAATCCTTTTCCAAAAGATCAGAACATGGTTGATGCTAAGTTGCTCAAAGGGAAGACTAAGGTTCTGACATCACCTAGGGCAAAAGAAACCGGAACAGTTGACCCAGAGATGAAAATATCGACTAATGAATATAGAGAAATTAAAAGGCGTCGTGATCAACAAAAGAACCGATATGAGCAGGGAGAGACATCGAGAGATGGGGCGATGAGGCCACGTGTTACATCTCAATTTTTATTGAATAAATGGCAAAGGTAGAAGAAAAAGTATTATCAGCACTGGATAGAAGAGAAAGAATATCAACGTCAACAAGAAGAGGAGAGATATGAAAGAGAACAAGCTAAATCACATTGTAATTGCCCTTTCTTCAGACATTGTTGGAATGAAGGTTTGAAATTGTCTACTAGAAATAATTGCCCAGAGTGTAGCGAACAATATTGGGAGTTTAGACAATCTCATGCCAACCGCTGGTCTATCCATGCTCGAATTGAGTATCAACATAATAATATGGATCAGCGCTTAAAAAATAGAAGCGTTCATGATCGGCTTGGAAAGCGAGTTGTTGATTAAAATTGGACCGATTATGAAGAAGAAGATGATGAAGAAGAGTATGTTTGGCCGGAAGGACAGTGGTGTCCAGGAGGTTTGACAAGAAGTCAGAAGAGAAGGGTACAACACCTAAGGAATAGAGAATTAGAACGGGATCAGAAATCTGGTAAACCTCAGGTATGACGTGCTAAACAAACAGCCGATAAGGGTCAACCATCGGCTAATATTCAAATGTCTTTTCTTTTGCCATCAGAATTTAGAGCTCCAACAGATCAAGAAGTCTATTCGGATTTTGACGAATCAGAGTATGAAGAGATGGTAGCCAAGCTGACAGTAGTACAACAAGCTATATTTGATAAACCAGTTAAGCATCGGCACTTGAAGGCTTTATATGTGAAAGGGTTTGTTGATAGGATGCCGATGAGCAAAATGTTGGTTGTTGGCGGTGCTTCTGTTAATCTTATGCCTTATACTACTTTTTGTAAGCTTGGTAAAGGACCAGAAGATCTAATTGAGGCTGACATGATGCTTAAAGATTTTGGGGGTAATGCATCCAAGACTAGGGGGGCAATAAATGTTGAGCTGACAATTGGAAGTAAGACTTTGCTTACTACATTCTTTGCCATTGATGGAAAGGGTTCATATAGTTTATTCATCGGTTGTGATTGGATTCATGCAAATTGTTGTGTACCATCAACTATACATCAATGCTTGATTCAGTGGCATGGAGACGATATTGAGCTAGTTCATGCTGATGATTCTGTGAGTATAGCAACAAATGACCCAATGTATTGGGAACTAGAAGATTTCGAGTGTTTTCTGGTAAGCGATGGGAAGGAGGCTTCATTAAGATCAATGATGAAGGCCAACAGCCGATCCGAGCAGTCGGCTTTGAAAGTTTGTTTTAATGGATAATCCAATAGATGGTACAGATGATAAACCAGGACATGGTTTTACATTGGCTGATGAGTTAGAAGAAATAGATATTTGACCTGGAGATAGGCCTATGCTGATGTATGTAAGTGCTAAATTGGATCCTGAGTATAAGCAAGAGTTGATAGATTTGTTAAAGGAATTTAAAGATTGTTTTGCTTGGAAATATTATGAGATGCCTGGTCTAGATCGGTCAATTGTTGAACATCGGTTGCCAATCAAACCTGGACATTAGCCATTTAAACAGGCTCCGAGAAGATTTAATCAAAATGTTCTTGGTGATATTAAAAAGGAGACTGAAATATTACTAGAAGCAAAATTTATCTGACCATGCCGATCTGCAGAGTGGATATCGAGTGTTGTCCCTATGTATAAGAAAAATGGAAAGTTGAGGGTTTGTATCGATTTTAGAGATTTGAACAAGGTTATGCCAATGGATGGTTATCCGATGCCAATAGCCAATATGTTAGTAGATGCAGCAGCCAGACACAAGGTTATTAGTTTTATGGATGGTAATGCAGGATATAATCAAAATTTTATGGCTGAAGAAGACATAGCAAAAATAGCTTTTAGATGCCCTAGTACAATCAACTTATTTGAATGGGTTGTGATGACTTTTGAATTGAAAAATGCTGGTGCAACTTACCAGAGGGCGATGAATTATATTTTTCATAAGGTGATCGGCAGGATTGTTGAAATCTATATTGATGATGTGGTGGTGAAATCCAAAGGGTACTAAGAACATCTTGCTGATTTGTGGGAGACTTTGGAGTGCACAAGAAAACATGGTTTAAAGATGAATCCTAATAAGTTTGCTTTTGGGGTGTAAGCTGGACAATTTTTGGGTTTTATGGTCCACGAGAGAGGAATTGAAATTAGTGAGAAAAGTATGAAAGTAATTGATGAGGCAGTACCTGCAACTAATAAAACAGAGTTGCAATCTTTGCTTGGTAAGATTAATTTTATCAGAAGGTTTATTTCACATTTGTTAGAAAGGGTTCTGCCATTTTCTCCTTTGTTGAAGTTGAGAAATGATCAAGAATCGGTTCGGCCCGAGTCGCTCGCGCATACGCAGTCGGTGTGGAGCGAGCACCGAGTCGAGCTGTGGCGTAGCCATGGCCTCCTATTCCACGCTTGGTAGCTACCATGGTGAGTGGACGGAGTGATTCGAGGGGTGTGGCCCTAGTGTCCTAGTTGGGACAGAGGCCGCGTGCCGGTGTCGGGATGCGGAGCTTTCCGCTTGTTAAACAGCGGCGGTTTCCACCGGTGCCCGGAGGTTCCGATGGATCGCCTGCCCTTAGGGGTCGGTAGGCCTGGGAAGGCCATGTAAAAGCATTGCCGTGGCGGCGATGTTCTGGCTAGCCCGAGTAAACTGCGGGTGATCGTCCCCTTCGTCCAGGATGTTTCGCTGGACTTGGTGGGCGCGTCCCCGAGCGCCGATCGCCGAGTTACGTGCACGTGGTTCGGCGACTTGCGCCGGTGCAGGTGGTGGCCAGTCCAGCCGCCACAGTCGCAACTCTTCGCCGTGCTCATGTGCACATGTCAGGGCCTTCGCACGAGGGTCCGGAGGGGTGTGGGTCTGTATAGACTCCACCGCGTTCGGCAGCTGTGCCCTACGTCCAGTTTGAGTTGGTCGGTGACTTTATTTATGAGCCTAGGTGCTCAAAGTTTGCAGTGGGCGTACAAACGAATGAGGAATGAGTGTGTGTGTGGGGGGGGGGGTGAGTGACCTGGTCGGACTCTGATCCGAGAGAGTGATGAGTGCTCAAACGTGTGCTAAGTGTTCGAGATTGTCTAGACCCTTCGAGAGTTGAGGGTTGCAGTATTGTCGAGCCTATGTAGCTGTTGTGACTTGTGTTTGTCTTCAGCCAGAGAACCTGCTTTTTTAGGAGAGAGCACATCCCCTTTTATAGCTTGAAGGGGATGGCCTTACAAGAGGGAGAGAGTGAACACAGGAGCTGCCTAGTCTTGTTGCCCACACCTTCGGGTATGGGATGGCAGCCGCCCGCCTTACTGTTTATGACGCCATTGCCCACCATACTATTCATGCTCTGCTGTTTCTGACAGCCCGCACAGCATCCTCCTGGTATGGTAGATGATGGCGCCTACAACCCTGTTGCAAGTCAGTACCGCACAGCACACGTCTGATACGACAGGACGGCACTGCCTAGCGCATGCACAGGGCGTGGCAGGGTACGAACCTCGGTATTGCAGTTGACTTCCGCCCCATTGGGATCGGGCGAAACAGAGTCTGTGCCCTTGGGGTCGGGCGAGACGGAGCCTACGCCCTCGGGATCGGGCGAGATGGACTACGCCCTCGGGGTCAGGCGCGCCTCGCGCTTATCTGCTCTGCCAGTCCCTAGGGCCCATACCGACTAGGCGTCCCCGATCGATCGTTTCCAATCGGCACCGACCGTCTCAGTCGGGAAGGAGTGGCGTGAGCAGATCTGGCGTACTCCCAGTCGGGTAACCCAGTCGGAGTTGGACCTTACTCCTGGCCAGCCTTTCTGGTCAGAGTCCCAACCAGGCCGTCTGGCCGAGGGTATCGGTTTAGTGGCCGGATCATGGTCTTGGCTTGTTGTAACGTACCTAGGCCGTTCCAGGTGCGTGCTATCGCCGTGTTGCCTGCTGGGCCGAATTTACGGAGAAGTGGTCTTGTTAGGGACCCCGGGTTTATGAATCCGACACCGCTTGTGACAAACAAAAAATATATTTTATATATATCATTTTCATGAAAGTTTTAATAATTTTTATAATCCATTCAAGAATTAGATAAGAGATAGTATCCTAAATACTAGGATATTACACTATAGTGTTGTAGATGTTTTACGTGCCATGTTAGTCCAAGCATGGCCTAAAATGCCGACCATTTTGTGTAGCATATCGTATTGAGATCTTAAGCATGGCACGACCCTGACATTTATGCCATGTCGGTATGGTCTAAAATATTTCGTGTCATGCCATTCCAAAAAATCGTGCAGCGGCCCGCTCTTAAATGGCACAACCCAAGTCCCAGCTCTACCTGCAATGCATGTAATTCTCACGTTTTGAGAATAGGTTAGTGTAACTCAGGTAATGCAGGTAATTCTATTCTTTTTGTGCGCCACATATGTTGGCTAGATAAAGGTAAACGATTGAATGGAAACCCTGTTTTTGTTATTACAGTCTTACACGATATCGCTGCTACATAAAATATTTGTACAGGCCACTGCCACATCCTCCTCTATCTATATGTCCCCAGCAAAGATCTATTTGAAGACATGACTATCGACCACTAGAAATCAATTTCTAAGGAGGTCCGCCAGTCCCATTTTTCTCGCACGAAATACACAAGCGTATGTAGCTCGAGATTCGAACTCCCAACCTCAAGCCTCGTGCGAGCTAGCTCCGCCTTCCTCTGCGCCATAGGGTAACTTATGTGCAAATCAAGATACTATCATTTTGTATTAACATTCATAAATCCTGTAATGACTAACTTTGTCCCTAAATGATTTTCAAATGAAAAACAATAAACTGTAAAGTTATGTTCTCGTCGACAACAACAACTGTGGTACAAGGTGTTTCTCCATACAATGTTGATTGAAACATTAAAAAAATAAATTTTGAAATCAAAGACATAAATCAAAAAAATTTGGACCCTAAATGATTTTAAATGAAAAGGCAGTGGACTATAAGGTTGTTTGTATCTTCGAGATTTACAGTACTGATATAAAGTTTTTGTTCATGGATATGTTTTGATTTGGAGAAGTCATAAACTTTTGTGCTAGACCTGTTTTAGAGGCAGACCATATTTCTAGTCGCCAATAAAACTCCCTCTATTGATGTTTCGAAACATAGAGGCCATTTCTATAGATGGATGGAAACACAAGCTACCTCTGGAAATCAATTTCTAGAGACAAGATGTCTCTAATACCATTTTAGAGCCAGTTCTTCATAGAGCAGCCCATTGTGAAAAACAGGACACCTTTTAAAACGATATTTAAGGCTAAGGGCCAAGTAAGCTAGTCCTAAGCTAGAGTTTCATTTTTAGCACCATTTGAATGCTAGAATCACGTTCTTCTCGTGAGTACTTGAAATGAATAGATTTGAGCCCATGGCTAGAAGTCTCATTGTATCGATAGTGCCTTACCCCTGCCCATGGTCTGTAACACCCTAAAAGTTGTACTTTATTAAATACAGTTAAATTGATTTATTTACGCTTTGTTGCGCACTTTGAAACATAAGCAAACTAATAATCTTTACTAAATTAAAATCATAGTATGTCGCCTGCACGTTGCCGTTTTCGTCGTGAGCATCAAAACGAACACCACAATTTTGGTATGTGCTCTTTCCATCTTGCTTTTTTGTGTAAAATATGAATCCATTGATCTCATACCCTTGGTACTTAAGATATGTACTCGAAGGTCCCTTGGCTAATTCATCCAGTTGATTACGCAACTTTATTCCAAGCAAGCGACATCGCAACCAGTTGACAAATTCCTCCTTATGTTTTTTATCCAGCCAAGCCTGTGACCTGCTCGGATACCGAGTTTGCAGCGATTGCCTGTGCTCGTCAATGTATGGCATCACACCCTCGGCTTGCTGGAGAACAGCGAACTATGCCTGTCTGAAAGAAATAGGGTCGTCTACTGTAACAGATTTCTCCCCAATCGTTCCTTTGCCACGTAGTCTTCCCTCGTGACGAGATTCTGGAACTCCGACCCTTTTGATGTCTAGATAATATGTGCGGAACTCAATGGCCTCCTCCATTGACCATCCTTCAACCATGCCCCCTTCTGGCCTGAATCTGTTCCTAACATACCTCCTGAAAACTTTCATCAATCTTTCGAAAGGGAACATTTGATGCTGGTACATTGGGCCAAGGGCTCTAATTTGGTCAACAAGATGAATGAGCAGATGCAATGAGATATCAAAGTAAGTCGGCAGGAAATGCATCTCAAGCCTAACGAGAGTTTCGGCTATGTCCCGCTGCAGCTGCTCTAGCATGGACACATCAATGACCTTTTTTGAGATCGCATTGAAGAACGAGCAAAGCTTTATGATTGGGGCGCAGACCTTTGGGGGGAGGATACCACGCAGGGCAACAGGGAGCAGCTGAGTCATAATGACATGACAGTCATGGGCCATCATAGGGCCATAGTTGAACTTGAGTTCTCTCATGTTCACTAGCCTCTTTGGTTTCGCACAGTAGCCCGTCGGGACTTTGAGTTCATTGAAGAAAGAAATAAGCGCACGCTTTTCTTCCTTCTTCAATGTCCATGACGCAACCGGAAGTTCGAACTAGCCATTCTCTAGCTCCACGGGATGCAGCTCCTTCTTGATTCCCAAGTGTTGCATGTCCAGGCGTGTGGCCAGTGAATCCTTCGATGTCCCCCCGGTGTCCATCAAGGTGTTAAGAATGTTAGCGCACATGTTTTTAGTGATGTGCATGGGATCAAGACAGTGGCGTATACTCAGAAATGGCCAGTAAGGTAGTTTCCATAATACATATTTTTTCTTCCAATCGCTCCCATCAGGCGCTGCTACTGCATTGTCCCCCTTCCCAAGGACAACCTCCAGTTTGTTGAGTTCTCAAAGTATCACAGGCCCGTCTCGATATTTTGGAGCTAAGTGTTTCTCAATAGTACAATTGAAATCTTTTCTATTCCTGCGGTAAGGGTGATCCTTAGGTAGGAATCTACGGTGTCCCATATAAACTATCTCTGAGTTATTTGGCAGATTTACCGCATCGGTGTCATCCAAGCACTCGACACATCCAGTATAGCCTTTTGTCTTCTCTCCGGACAACGAACCTTGACCTGGTAGGTCGGTGATTGTAGGGATAAGTACTCCCTTGATCGTGACATGTTCCTTTTTGTACTCGTCCCAAACATCCGGCACACCCTTTTCAAATATCTCCACTAGTTCATCGATCACTGGTTCTAGAAACACATCGATGTCATTCCTAGGTTGTCTTGGCCCTTGTATTAGTAGTGGCATCTGGATGTACGACCGCTTCATACAGACCCAAGGTGGAAGGTTGTATATACAGAGTGTCACTGGCCAGGTGCTATGATTGCTTCTAACCTGGTCGAAAGGATTCATCCCATCTGTGCTCAAAGCAAACCAAAGGTGCCTTACCTCTCCACTGATGTCCTTATAGAACATAGTATAGATAGTCCTCCAGTCATGCCCATCGGCGGGGCGTCTCATCATTGTATCTTTCTTACGCTCTTCGCCATGCCAGTGCAACAACTTGGCTGACTTTGCACATGCAAACAGCCTATGCACCCGGGGAGCTATAGGGAAATACCAAACGACCTTTACGGGACCTCCTCTGGTCTTGGTACCCTCATCTGACGGCCCTTCCTTATACCGTGGAGCTTCACACTTGGGGCACTTGTCCAAGTCTTTGTATTTTTCTCCACGGTACAATATGCAATCATTGGAACACGCGTGGATTTTTTCAACCTCGAGGCCAATGGGGCATATCATTTGCTTGGCCAAGTATGTTTTTTCTGGCAACTCATTTTTTTCTGGGAGCATTTTCCTTATTATACCTAACAACTGATCGAAGCCTTTATTGCTCAATCCGTTTGTTGATTTGAACTCTAAAAGCATGATGTCGGCTTCCAGTTTGCTCATTGGACAATCCCTATACAACGGTGTTTTGCCATCTTGTCTCATTTTCTCTAGCTTTCTCAGCTGTCTTTCACTAAGACATCTGGTCTCTACATTACGTAGCAGCTAAGAAATGCCATCGTTATCCTCGGTGTCGTCAGCTAGCGTGTTCCTAAACACATTATTAACTGTGGCCATAGGTTCCGCATTGACACCGGGTTCCTCGTCAGCATCGTGGATGGCTACGTCAGGCATGTCCACATCATCATTGTTTTCCTGCAGAACATTCACACCAACCTCACCATGCATAGTCCATATCGTATAGTTTGGCATGAACCCCCTGGTAATCAAGTGCGATTGTATAGACTCAATTTGACGAAAGTTCCTATGATTCTTGCAATCTTTGCATGGCCAGAAGATAGGGTTCCCATTCCCAGCATGGGCTTTGGCATCGGTGATAAACTGGCTGACGCCATGCATGTACCGCTTGTCGTTACGAACAGATGCATCCACTCTCGATCCATCTCTGCACAAAAAAAATATTGAGACAGTAATTACAAAGAATTAATAAGAAATCGAGCTTCATGAACAACAATTGTAGCTCGAAAGTACCATTTTTGGAAAACATTATTGTACACTAATTATTGGAAAATTGAAATTGATAGCCCCGGCCCTGTAAATTAAAAATCGTAGTAAAAACAATTATTGCACAATAATGAAGAACATCTATTCTACTCTACTTCTAAGAACTAATTATAACATCACATACTAACAATGATGATCTTGACCACCATGGAATAATTAGCTAGGAATTTAAATGTGTTCATAGACACCAACCATTTGGATGATGGATTCACCACAATTTGAGCCTTGCACAAATGTCCAATTGGAAAAGTGCTCTCTAGAATGGAGAAAGAACTAGAATGAGAATCAAGCAATGTAGCCATCAAAACGAAACTAATTAAGCAACAAAATCAAAGGAGTGGATGCTTGTTACTAACCTTAAAGCAAAAAGATCAAGCCACTCTTCAAAATCCAAGCACTAGCTTCTTGGTGAAAAGCAGTCGCAACAATGGAGGGAAGGGTCCAAACGCGCGCCTCTGTTCTCGGGATGGAAGAGAGGAGGAAGGAGAGGACGGCTGCAGCCTTTTTGTGTTGTAGGCTTATCAACGTCGGTTCTTGGCTAGAACCGACAGTGATAGAGCCTAATCACCGTCGGCTCTTGGCTTAAACCGGCAGTAATGAGTGGCCGCCAAAATACTGCCAGTTCAAGCCACAAATCGGCAGTGATGTGGTCCTTCACTGCCGGTTTTATCCCAGCCGCAATCATTTTTTTCATTTCCAAGCTTATAACCGGCAGTGAAGGTACATCACTGCCGGTTCTCACAAATCCGACAGTGATGTGCAAATCTGGCGTAGTGTCCACGTGCCTGCTCAGGTAGCAGGCATGGTGTTGAGGGCGTCGGTGACGAGGACGCTGGCACAGGGATGGCTGGCGGTCGGACACGGGTCTTCAAGAACACTCCCGGCTTAAACTCGATTGGTAGGTGTTTTGAGGGTAAAAACATATCTTAGAGCAATCCTAACCAAGGTATGGATGCCCTTACTTATAGCTGGGGTGGTTTGGGACCTGGCTGTTATGTTGTTGGGATGCCCCCGATCAGGGCATGCATGGTCGTTAGGCCCATAAGACTCGGTCAGAGTTGACCAAGCCGAGATCAACTCCAACATTCTCTCGCCTTGATCAAAAGGCTTAGTACTTTTATTATTATTAGTCCCATTCTCAATAGAACAGTATAATAAGATGAAAAATTGTAACAGTCATTTAAGAACCATTAGATCAAGCATCTATAGCAAACCACTCTGTATTAAATAGAATAATTATTTATGCTTTTCAGAGAGAACTTATGGAGAGAACATTATGTGTTTGAAACCACTCTTTCAATAGAACAATGCACAAAGATGAAATGGTTGCAGCAGTCAATTAAGTACTGATGAACCCAATCACTGTAGAGCACCATTCATATCTCAGAATAGTTCCTTCTTAGGCTTATGATGGCCTCTTTATGGTCCTATTATGCAGTTTTTTTTACTTATACTTTTGTGCACATACAAAAATTTATTTACTTTCAGAATCACAATTTTGAGATCTCAATCTTATCCCATATGGTAGGCTACCAATAAACTTAATGCCGGCAACTTAAGGTAGACCTATGGTGGAAAAAATTAATTGAATATGGTGCTCAACACTTAGAACTTAAACACTTAAAACGTTAAACTTACTTAAACAGCACCAACATCTTAAACTTTGATTAACTTTGATTCTGGATTGGTCTTTCATACTGTCTTCTGTTTGGCAAAACCATTTGAAATGTTACTCGAACCAAAATAAAACCGCACTTCTTATATACATCATATTCCGGGATGAATATCTTATGCTAAATGTAATTTATAATAGTAATAACCTTATTCTTAATCAACTAAGATAAGCTTAACTTATGTTAATTAAATATATTAGAAGCTATATTTTAAAGATAGGTTGAAGCCATTCCACAGTACGGCTCCCCCTGACAAAAGTGTTGATAAATACTTATGCGGATTTCTTAATATCAACACATCTTGCGAAGGAAAATTAATGTCTTAGCATCCAATAACTTAGTGGTTACTAGACTTCTTATTCATGAGCATGTAATACTTTATATGCATGAAAATAAGATTACTTTAAGTCTTTCCAAGGGTCCATTCTTGGACTATGTGTAACACCCTAAAATTTGAATTTTTTGGAAATAGAGCTAAAATGATTAAATTTGGAATTTCATGTTCATTAAAATATAGGAAATAAAAATTTTCATGAAACTAAAATTTAATATAAGGCTTCGAAACATGTTTGTGCATACATGTCCTTGCATTTGATTCTTGGAGATGAGTGGTTTTGACTAAAACTCAAAAGGATTTAAAATGCTTTAGAAAATGGCTTGGGAGTAAAAGAAAAGAAAATTTGAAAATAAAAGAATTTAAAAAGGTGTAAAATTTATTTTTGGAGAACTTACCAAAATTTCTCAATTTTATTTGAATTAAAAAGTGTATTTCAAATCATATTCGAATTTGATTTGGTTTGCATTTGGATTTGAATTTGGAAACAAAATGGAAAATTCCCTCTTTTCTCGATCTGGCCCGAGGCCCAACTTTTCTTTTTCTCTGTTGGCCAGCTTCTTCCCTCTCGCCTGGCCCAACTGGCCTGTCTTTTCTCCCTTGGCCCATCTTCTCTTCTTCCCCCTCTTTTCTCATTTTTTCCCGACCCAGCTCCCTTCTATTTCCTCTTCTTCGCGCGAGCCGTAGGCCTAGCACCGAGACAGGCCCAGCACCAAGCCGCATGCTCCTGGCCCAGTCGGCCCAGCAATGCAGCTCCTTTCCTTCTCTCCTGCGCCCCGCGCCTCTCTTCCTCTACGCGGCCAATTCCAGTCCCACGGTCCAGCTCCATCCGCGTGGCCGCTTCCCGCGTTGGCCTAGTCCCGCCGCGCGCCTCGTTTCAGCTCCGCAGCCCAGCAGCGCGCGCCATGGCCCAGGTCTGCGCTGCGCCTGCATTCCCGCCTCCTTCCGCCGACACACCGGGCCCGCATGTCAGGGTCTCCTTCTTCCTCGAGCCGTACCTAGGACGGACACCGTCGCCGCCGCCCCGCCTCGCTCGGTTGCGTGCTTTCCAAGCCGCGCCAGCGCCATAAATAGCGAGCCTCTACGCCATGCCGCCTGCATCCACCCGAGCACCGCCGCCCCAACCCAGGAGAGCCGCAGCCGCACGCCGCAATCTAGCGCCGCCGAGTTGCCGTCTCCCGCCTAGCAAAGCGCTGTCTCCGGTGCTTGGAGGCCCCCACCAGTGCCCTAGGTGAGCTCGCCTCAACTTCCACTTTCACCCCGTGCCTTTCCCATTGAAAACCGTGGCCGGTAGGTCGTTCCCTGTGCACACTGATGAGGTTCTCAAAGCCAGCCATGGCGCCGCCGCTGCCAGGTTCACCGGCGGTCCTGTTCCGACCGCTTTCCTCCTCCCGCGCAACCCTGGCCGTCCAATCTAGATCATACGGCCGATATGGCTTGATACCCCTTCGCGTGGCCATCTTGCTAAAGAGCCCCTCGGTTTCTTCAAAATAGAACCCGCGGTCCTTTGCATATTCCACAGCTTCTATTTTCTTCTTTTAAAAGCGTATTTTGTTCGGTTGACTTCAAAAATACGTTTTCACTTATTTACAGATTTGCCACTGATTTTGTTTTAGCCATAACTTCTCCGTTTTAACTCTGATTTGACCCGTTCAACTTGCCTTAGGTTTGTAATTTCATAATCTACATGTTCATACTACTATTAAGTATGTTTTAAACCTTTGAAATTCAAGGTTAGATTTAATATATTATTTTATTAAAGGAAATCTTATTTAATTCATATCTTCTATGTTTTAGCTCTGAATTGACCCGTTCAAGTTGTGCTAGATTCGTTACAACAAGATCTACACGTTAGTAACAATGTTTATCATGTCACTATTTTTGGAATTTCATGGTTTAAATCATATCTTGATTAATAATCATGCAACCGGACTTCATAAATAAAATATGATTTATTTTACTTTAGTTTTATAATTCAAATTTAAAATTGACTTAATTTGATTTATATTATTTATAAAATATCTTATATATATGAATTTATATAGTTAAAATAAATGAAGCCTATAGTTTTCTTTTTCACGTATAAAGCAAATCTTTCGGTAGTTGTATCTTTTCAACTGTAGCTCCGATTAGAGTGCTTCTTGCGTCTGTGTGTTCGCAGCGATGCGTAGAATCGCGTTTCAAACTCTTTTACTTATTTTTCTATGTTTGGTGTACTGTTCTAATTTGGATCTATTATTTGCTTCGTGTATGATTGCATGGATGCTTGTGTGGTGCTTTATGATCTTGTCCAGTCGATGAGCTTTACGTGTTGAATCAAGAAACAGATCTTTGAAGATTTGTATTGGAAGAAGGATATAATTTTAAGGCAAGTATATCATGGGATCTTCCTTGTTGTCCTATACACCTTTAATCATTTAATTCATACTGCATGTGTCTACCTTGACTACCACTAAGGATTTCCTAGTACTTTGTTACCTTGTACCTTGATACCTATGGGTTATTGCATTGGGTAGTTTGATGATAGTGCTAAACTACAACCAAGATCTCATAACTTGACTAATGGTATATGCAATAAACACTAAAAGATGCTTTTTAGCAACATGGAATAAGGGGGCTAGAGCATTAGGCTGTTTTTATGGTGCTCTAGATTCCTCTCCCTAAGGACTTATCTGTAAGTGATCGTCCGGGACTTACAGTACAACTGTGAGGGCTATATGGCTCTGGCTTTAGCTCAGTATGAGGACCTTTTCTAGCTTATTAGTGGTTATCTTTATTGGTGTAAGAATGGCTTGCCGAATCGGGTATAGTGCGGCCTCTGTCCCCTTGTGTATAGGCTGCGCGTCATTGTGCCATCGGGAAGGGGGGCTCTACATCTGTTTGCTGAGTGAATCTAATGGCCCTAACTTGTTAGACGAACCTTTGAAAGGCTTCATAGTGAACCCTGCCGACCTTGCTTGGTAGTAGGTCAAGAGGCTGATCACCTTGGGCGAAAGGGTAAATCATAACTCACAGTGAAAGTGTACAACCTCTGTAGAGTGTAAAACTGGTATATCAGCCGTGCTCACGGTCACGAGTGGCCTTAGGACATTTACGGAATAGATGATGAACACAGATGATACTAACGATGAAGATGCTCACTAATGATTACTGTTTATGCTATTCATTATTCATGTTTACCTGATCATGTGTTTATATGGGCTTATGATAAACTTGTTGCTACTCCTATGCTAAAATTGTGACAATTAAAAGCTAATCGTAGTAAACTAGTGTCAGCCTTCTGAGCCTCATGAACCCCATGTTATATTTGTTGAGTACGACATGTACTTACACTTGCTTTATTTTTCAATTATTTGGATAAAAATCCCGGATGGGTACCAGATTGCTAGAGTTTGGAGGAATTAAGCTTGTGATTAACCAGTCAGTTGTCCCTGTGGAATTGGAGTCTTCACCCGAAGATCGGAGATACTTTTCCACTGTTTGCTATCTAAGGTTATATTCTTTATACTAAGTATGTTCTATATTGAGCATTGTCTTTTGATATTACCCTTGTTTGTAGCAATATGTGGGATTTGACTTCCTGGGCTCACATATGGTGTGTATCTGGTTTTGTTCTTAAAACCGGGTGCTACACTATGTTTGCCAAGAATCCCATCCACAGCCTCCTCCAGTCCCACGACGAATGCACGGACCGGAGGTGACTGCTCCTCCTCCTGCTCGGATGACTCGGGTTCCTATAAGCGCAGGTTCCCGAGCTGGTCGTTGATGAAGTCGAGCTTGTCGAAGGTGATCTTCTCGTCCGGCTACATCTTCTCCACGTCGTCACCAAAGTAGAAGTCAATTCCCATCCGAAACACAATACAAATCTATACGCGAAATGCCCCTACCTGGCACGCCAACTGTCGAAAGATTTATCTCCGGCAATATCTAGCAGCTAATCGCGTAAGATAAATCAGATGGTAGCACATGAGACACAAGATTTATATTGGTTCAGGCATGTGGGGCGCCCTTGTCTAGTTGGGGGTGATGCTGTTCTTCTTGTATTCGTATGCTCGGTTACCGGGGCTGCTGCTCCTTCTAACTATGTGCTAGAATGACGTAGATGGGATTGGATCCTGATCGCGGATCCATACTTCCCCTAATAGGGGCATCGCACCCTGTTTTGGTCAAGCGTCGGACCAACCTGAGGTTGAGTTTGACGGGTAACCCGAAGCAGCAGAGGCAGCATGTGGCGTCGGACCAGGAGGAAACAGGCCGTCGGATGGGGCGTAGGGACGTCGAACCCAGATGGCTTAGAGCAACACGATATCTTTCTATCATTGTCATGTCTAGGAACGGGCAGTGATAGGTAAGTCCATCATTGCTGATTATCCTTTGCTGGGTCCGATTTCTGCAATGATGCCATGTTTGGACCCGAAAGCACAACTATAGAAATGATTTTCAATAAAATGATTTTTTTAATAAAGGCAGCTCAATCTACAACCACGTCTACAAATGGTTCCGATAACAATGCAAGCCGCCTCTAGAAATGCATTTGTGGAGATGGCTGGATTTAGAGCCGCCTCTAGGAATGGAATTGTAGAGGTGGCTGGATTTAGAAACATCTCTAAAGTAGATGCAGCACACTAAAATTTATAATTTTTTAAATAAAGTTGGATAAAGACAAACTTTATATCAAAGTAGTCTGTCTCGAAGAGATCTACAATTTGGTAATTGATAACTTTTTCATGTGAAATAATATGGATCCATCAAATTATGTTTGAAGTTCTCACACCTTGAATTTCAAAATTTTGGGGTTTTCCAAATAACCTTTGACAAAGAAATGACCAAAACTAAAGTTATAGATCTCGAAAAGATATAAAACATTGCAGTTGATGACTTTTTCGTTTGAAGCAATCTATGGTCCCAAAATTTAGTTTAAATTCCGCACGTACTTAAATTCGATTTTTTCAAACAACCTTGGATGGAGAAAATAACCAGAACCAATGTTGTAGATCTCGAAGAATTATACAACTTTATAGTTGACAACCTTTTCATTTAAAATCATATATCCAACTAAAATTATGTTTGAATATGTCATATTTGAAATTCTTTTTTTGCAAACGACCTCAATAAAAGTTGTGGATATCGACCGTATGTACAACTTTACAAGTGAAAACTTTTTGATTTGAATCCGTTTAGTGTCCCAAATACGCATTTCAAAATTGGATCAAGATAATACGAGGAGAATGAATATCTCGTACGGATAAAAGTGGTTTATGGGTGGAGTTGTTAGAGAGGCGGAATTTAGACGCGGAAATTTAGAGGCGGCTTAGAGACTATCCTAGCCGTCTCTCCAAATCTTAACTGCAGCAGTAAGTGATCCGGAGCAGTGTCTTTTGCATCCATATTTGTTGTTCTTTGATTTGACTTGGCGTACAAGTATTTGTCGTCCATCAGTAGGATTTCATCTACAAATGATTAGTACGTGCAACTTGTTCTAACCTGTTCAATCAACTTTCCTGATATCATCTCGTTCGTGATGTGAAATATCTTCGAATTGAATCGTGCAACCGTCGTCTAGTTATCCAGCATATAGCGTCACGGGAATTGGAATCTATTCTGTCTGTCTCGGATCCCTAAAGCCTGTCGACTGCTGATGCAGTCATGCCTGCTGCTCGATGTTCATATGTGCACTGCTTTGCAGAAACGTGCTGCGCTGCGTATCCATGCACCCATCGATACGTGTTTCACGGCTGTCAGTGAATTATTAGTGGAGCCCGTACGGTCCATTAGATCGCAGTACTCCCTCGGTAAAAAAAATAGAGAAGCGTCAGTCAAACTAACTCAAGTTTGACCAAGTTTATAAGTAATAGTACTAGTATTTTACGGTGGTTGGGGGTACTTCTTGGTCCCCTTTGATTCCTAGACAAATTATTAGCTCTAATCAATTTTACGTAGAGAAGGTTAGTATGGTAATTGCTGCCTCCCCCCTCCCCCGCCACCCGTCGCTCACGCACCTGAACCAACCCCCACGCGGTGACGCCAAAGGGGTGAACGCGAGCCTGCCATGCTCTCGCCCAAGCCCTAGCCGCCGCCCCTCGCCATCGCCCTCGCGCGGTGCCGCCACCGCCGGCCTGCCCTCGCCCGTGCTCGTCGCTGGCACCGAGCCCGTTGCTCCTCCCTCCTCCTCGGCGCCCCTGCCTGGTGCGACTGGCCATTGGGGACGCCGTGCCCCTGCCTAGCGTGCAGGGGAACCGTGCCCCCGCCCGCACGGTCGTCGCAGCTGCCGAGGAGACGTGCTTGGCCCTGCCAGTCATCCCGTGCCCTCCGTCGACAGCGCTCGCCAACGTACCCGCCGTGGACAACGCTCGCTTGGTCGCCCCGCGTACTGGTCCCTTCTAGAGCTCTGCGTCGACCCCTGAACTCGTGGAGAACTCTCTGAACTGGATCCGATCAAGAACTCTCAAACTTTCTTAAATCAAATCAACATAACTTGGTTCTATGTGCGTCTATGTGTGCAACTAGTAGCTCTGAATTTCCCAGTCTAATTTCGCTCTGCGTTGTATTACCATTCTGTATACTGGCAACCAACTCGTAGATGTGAAGCTGGTGAAAGATTAGGCATAGGACACAGTACTGTCATGTCTTGTGGTTCAGCGCATCAGCCAGTACCAACCACCCAGAACTCCTCACTCACTACTCACATAATCGAGGGAGGCAGCACACTTAGCAGAATCCCATGAATGAAGACTAAAAAACCTGAAAAGGGCAGGGAGTGGTCGGAGGCAGAGCGTGCTCACATGGTGACAGCGGCAGCTGGACCCTGTAGATGTTGCTGTTGATGGAGTCGAGCAGGAGGAGGTCGCCAGTGGTGTGCGGCTCGATCCCCAGCTTGCGGCGGCGGCGGGGCATGGCCGCGGAGCTGGTTCGGCTCTGCTGGGAGCAGGCGTTGCCGGGCTCCGCCGCCTCCTCGTCCTCCCCAACGGCCGCCTCCGCACCCCCATGAGCGCGTCCTAGCTAGGAGCCGCCTGCAACTGCCGGTATCGAGGCCTCGCCATCCGCGGCACGGCAGGCTGTCCCCCCTCCCCCGCCATGGCGGCCCCGCCCGGCTTCGCGCCTCGCTAGGTCTAGCACGACCGGCAGCCTAGCCTGGCGGCATGGGCTGCCCTCCGCCTTCCCCTCCCTTCCTCTGCTGCTTCCTCCTCCTCCTGCCCCATCCTCCTCCTGCTTCCTTCATGGCCGCCGCCGCCACTTCTTGGTGGGCGTGGGCAGACGCGCGCACCTTGCCGAGCCCGCTCTCGGGCGTCACCCCCTCGAACTGTCGCGTCCGAGGATGTGCCCACCTCACCGCCCGCAGCATCCTGGCAGCGCGGACGGCCGCCGCCGTGAAAGAGAGCACGGACGCCGCCGTGCCCGGATCTCGCCTCCTCCACCGCCTTCGCCGGATCTACGTGGTGCCGCCGTTCACCAGGGACTGGGGAGGAGGGATCGCATGCTAGCATCCGCAGCCCTGCCTCGCCCTCGCCCTCGCCCTGGCAGCCGGCGCTGCCGCAGCATGGAGACTCGGAGAGAAGGAAGAGCAGAGAGACTGAGAGAGTGGCTAGGGTTGGCGTGGTCGGAATTCGAGAAATACATGTGACAGACTATACTACTTCAATCATCCCTTTACTAATCAAACATTATTTTTCTATTATAAATTTACCATTCTACCCTTAATTACATAAATTTTTTGAAAATAGAAGGCCGATAGGGCCCTGTCAGCCTTCGGCTGGCCGACAGGCCTTGGACCCACAGGCTTATCACCCCATGGATGACCGATTGGTCCCTGTGGGCCTTCGGCTGGCCGACAGGCCTAAAATATCTACCGCGGGTGTCTTCCTCCATCTCGCGCGCTCTCTCTCGCTCCCTCGCGCACTCTATCTCTCTCTCTCTCACCGCTGTGTCGTCGCCTCCGTTGCTGCTGCTCGCCAGGTCATCGCCGCCGCTGCTGTTGCTCGCCCGGCCAACGCCGGATCCAGCTGCGGGCGCGCCGCTGCCACCCCCCACGCGCGGGTCCACAACCGGCGCCTGCTCGCGCTGCTTGCGCTCGCCCTCAGCCGTCCCCGGGCCGACAGGTATGATTTTTTTTTGTAAATTTAGATTTCGTTTTTTAGTTACTTTAGGTAGATTTTGTTAGTTTTAGTTGTAGATTAGTTAGATTTGGTTAGGGTTAGATTAATTAGTAAATTTAGTTTGTAGTTGTAGATTAGGGTAAATTTTAGGGTTAGGGTTAGTTTAGTTTGATTTTGTTTTTTAGTTAGTTTAGTTTAGTTTAGGTAGATTACTTAGTATATTTAGTTAGTTTAGTTGAGTTAGATTAGTTAGTTAGTTTAGTTTCAGGGTTAGTTTTAGTTGTAGATTAGGGTTAGTTTTAGTTGTAGATTAGGTTTTTTAGTTAGATTTTTAGGGTTAGTTATTTTTAGTCAGGTTCTATGGTTCGATTTATTTAGGGTTACGGCTAGTTTAGTTAGTACTTTGCTGTTAGGGTTAGTTTTCTTTTAGTTTATTTTGTTTAGTTAGAGTAGGTTCGCATGGTACTTCTTTTAACTAACTTGATGCTTTGCACGATGCTACCAGGAATGTCGACCAATTTAGTCCCTTTCATAATTTACCTTGGCAACAATAAAATTAGATATGTGGACAGCGGGGTAGACCTTAGCGAGTTCCAGGTGTTTGACATAGAACTTAATTCGCCTCTAGATTATAGCCGGAAACAAGTTTTAGCCTGGCTACATGAATACTTGGATGTTCCGCCCTCCGAGCATCGTTTCAAGATTAGTATGTTGGTGCCTAAATTGCGGGAGAATGGATGGAGGTGGGAGTTGTATGAGGCCAGTAACACGAAGAAGTGGCATTTCCTCGTGTCCAAGGCGTTGGAGCGTCGTTATTGCAACATCATGCTTGCTGAGTTCCTGGATGGTGGCATGTAGGGTGAGAGTAGCAACACAGGTGCAGCAGAGGACAACTTAGAGGCCGCAAATGCTGAGCAGACCAATGTTTGCGATCCTCAGGCGGTTCAGAACACGACAGAGGATGGACAAGTGGAAGAGTATGGTCCTTACATGGAAGCTGACCAGGGTGAGGAGTTTGAAAGAATTGTGGAACAGATGGAGGCTGACGATGCGGAGCACCTCACCTTTGTGGATGAATTTGCGGGCCAGAGCTTTGACGACGAGACCGATATCCGTGAGGATTAGGCTCACATAGCACCAGATTGCATGACGGTCGATGATGCTCATCATTCGTCGTGGGAGTATTCGAAGATCGAGGTCAGACAATGGCAGATGTTTCAGGACAAGGTTCATCTGCAGCACGTAGTTCGACGGCGAGCTTTTTCAGAAAAGAAGCAGTTTAATGTGGTTATTTCTAACCCCATGACGTGGGACGCTAAGTGTGTGACCCCAGGATGTACTTGGCGTGTTCATGGTCATATGCCACGTACTGAGACCAACTTCATCACCACTATTGTTGAAGCACACAGTTGCTTGCTGCAGACAACACTGATCAAGCATAAGAACATGACAGCGGAATTTGTGGCAAATGTAATGTACGGCGAGATGGTTAAAAAAGTTGGCATGTCTCCATTTCGGATAATGCTTGCTATTCAGAATAGATATGGCTATGAGATGTCTTATGACATGGCTTGGAGAGCAAAACAACTGGCCTTGGAGAAGAGGTTCGGTAATTACAAGGACTCATATCACCACCTGCCAACTCTTCTAGCAACCATTCAAGCGAGAAACCCTAGGACTGTAATTGATATTGATGACTACATCAACGAGAAGGGAGACCGTGTCCTGAAACGAGCTTTTTGGTCTCTATGGTGCATGATACAGGCCTTCAAGCATTGCCGACCTCTGCTCTATATGGATGGCACTTTCATGACTGGACAGTACAGAGGTACGTTGCTAATAGACATAGGGGTTGACGACAACAACCAGGTTGTGCCTATTGCTTTCGCTCTGGTTGAATCGGAGAACAACGAAAGCTGGTTGTGGCTCCTGAAGTTGATTAAACAAGCTCTCGTGGAAGAAAGGGAGAATGCTTGTGTCCTGCATGATCGTAATGCAGGTTTATTGAATGCAGTGGATAAATTGAAGAACGGTAGGGATATCGGCCATTTAAACAGGCTCCGAGGAGATTTAATCTAAATGTTCTTGGTGATATTAAAAAGGAGACTGAAAGATTACTAGAAGCAAAATTTATCTGACCATGCCGATGTGCAGAGTGGATATCGAGTGTTGTTCCTGTGTATAAGAAAAATGGGAAGTTGAGGGTTTGTATCGATTTTAGAGATTTGAACAAGGTTACGCCAATGGATGGTTATCCGATGCCAATAGCCGATATGTTAGTAGATGAAGCAGCCGGACACAAGGTCATTAGTTTTATGGATGGTAATGCAGGATATAATCAAATTTTTATGGCGGAAGAAGACATAGCAAAAACAGCTTTTAGATGCCCTAGTACAATCAGCTTATTTGAATGGGTTGTGATGACTTTGGGATTGAAAAATGCTGGTGCAACTTATTAGAGGGCGATGAATTATATTTTTCATATGGTGATCGGCGGGATTGTTGAAATCTATATTGATGATGTGGTGGTGAAATCCAAAGGGTACAAAGAACATCTTGCTGATTTGCGGGAGACTTTGGAGTGCACAAGAAAATATGGTTTAAAGATGAATCCTAATAAGTGTGCTTTTGGGGTGTCAGCTAGACAATTTTTGGGTTTTATGGTCAATGAGAGAGGAATTGAAATTGGTCAGAAAAGTATGAAAGTAATTGATGAGGCAGTACCTCCAACTAATAAAACAGAGTTGCAATCTTTGCTTGGTAAGATTAATTTTATCAGAAGGATTATATTTTTGTCAGAAAGGGTTCTGCCATTTTCTCCTTTGTTGAAGTTGAGAAATGATCAAGAATAAGTTCAGCCTGAGTCGCTCGCGCATAGGCAGTTGGTGCAGAGCGGACGCCGAGTCGAGCTATGGCGCAGCCATGGCCTCCTATTCCACGCCTGGCAGCTGCCGTGGTGAGTGGACGGAGCGATTCGAGGGGTGTGGCCGCAGTGTCCTAGTTGGGATAGACGCCGCTGCCTGTGTCGAGATGCGAAGCTTTCCACTTGTTGAATGACAGTGGTTTCCACCAGTGCCCAGAGGTTCCGATGGATCGCCTGCCCCTGGGGTCGGTAGGATCGGGAAGGCCACGCAGAAGCATTGCCGCGGCGGCGATGTTCTGGCCAGCCCGAGCAAACTGCGGGGGATCATCCCCTTCGTCCAGGATGTTTCGCTGGACTTGGCGGGCGCGTCCCCGAGCGCCGCTCGCCGAGTTACGTGCACGTGGTCCGGCAACCTGCGCCGGACGCGCTGGCACAGGTGGTGGCCAGTCCAGCCGCCACAGTCACAACTCTTCACCATGGTCCTGTGCACATGCCAGGGCCTACGCACTAGGGTCCGGAGGGGTGTGGGTCTGTATAGTCTCCACCGCGACTGGCAGCTGTGCCGGGGCATCTGCCATAGCGCACTCCCGGGACAGGGGGTGACTAGGTGCCATGATGTCACCGATGCTGGAGCAGTCGCTTTCGATCTCATAGTCGATGAGGTCATGGAAGGAGGCGGGAGCATAGCCCGCCATGCCCACGAACTCGGACGTGAGTGGAGGCGGCCTCAGCATCCTCCAGAATCCCAGTGCGTACACGTCTACTGGGGACGCAAAGCTATTGGGGAACCGGTCGCATGGCGATCACGGTGGGAGTAACGGGGTCTCTCCGGGGAGTTGGTGGAAGCTGTTAAACAGTGAGTAAATAACAGTATGTACATCACTTACCGTGGGGTTTGAGCCCAGCGCGGGCTCGAAGCGGAGCGCGAGTGTCTTGTCGTTGAGATCATTGAGTGACCCAGGGCCGGTGGAATGCGCTCCTCCTCAAGTAGACACCGGGACGAGTGCCTCCTTGCAGAGGCGAAGTACGCCGAGCTGGTCGGCGATGAAGTCTAGACTTTCGAAGTGGAAGGTCTAAAATGGTGCGAAGATGGGAGGAACCCACATCCCAGCTAGTGGGGGCGCGGGAAACTCTAGTGAGCCGAAGCGAACCGTGTCACTCGAACTCGCCACGCCGAAGATGGTAGGAAGGTGGGCTATCCGATGACCAAAAAACGTGAACGCACGACGTCCTCCCCACGGACGACACCAACTGTCGGTGCGAAATATGGCCGACAAGTAAATATTTGTAGTTTTGTCGTGCGTTGTGATCGGATGTGGCCTAGCACTCAATGACACAAGATTTATGCTGGTTCTGGTAACGTGCCCTACGTCCAGTTTGAGTTGGTCGGTGACTTTATTCCTGAGCCTAGGTGCTCAGAGTTTGCAGTGGGGGTACAAACGAAGGAGGAATGAGTGGGGGGTGAGTGACCCGGTCGGACTCTGATCCGAGAGAGTGATGAGTGCTCAAACATGTGCCAAGTGTTCGAGAACGTCTAGACCCTTCGAGAGTCGAGGGTCGCAGTATTATCGAGCCTATGTAGCTGTTATGACTTGTGTTAGTCTTTAGCCAGAGAACCTGCTTTTTCAGGAGAGAGCACGTCCCCTTTTATAACTTGAAGGGGATGGCCTTACAAGAGGGAGAGAGTGAACAAAGGAGCTGCCTAGTCTTGTTGCCCACACCTTCGGGTATGGGATGGCAGCCGCCCGCCTTACTATTTATACCGTCGTTGCCCACCATACTATTCATGCTCTGCTGTTTCTGACAGCCCGCACAGCATCCGCCTGGTATGGCAGATGACGGCACCTACAACACTGTTGCAAGTCGGTACCACACAGTACACGTCTAATATGATAGGACGGCACTGCCCAACGCATGCACAGGGAGTGGCAGGGTATGAACCTCAGTATTGCAGTTGACTTCCGCCCCATCGGGATCGGGCGGGACGGAGTCCATGCCCTTGGGGTCGGGCGAGACGGAGCCTACGCCCTCGGGATCGGGCGAGTTGGACTGCGCCCTCGGCGTCAGGCGCGGCTCACGCTTATCTGCTCTGCCAGTCCCTCGGGCCCATACCGACTGGGCGTCCCTAGTCGGTTGTTCCCAGTCGGCACCGACCGTCTCGGTCGGGAAGGAGTGTCGTGAGCAGATCTGGCGTACTCCCAGTCGGGTAACCCAGTCGGAGTTGGACCTTACTCCCGGCCAGCCTTTCTGGTC
The DNA here is from genome assembly GCA_904845875.1 of Miscanthus lutarioriparius. Taxonomy (NCBI): domain Eukaryota; kingdom Viridiplantae; phylum Streptophyta; class Magnoliopsida; order Poales; family Poaceae; genus Miscanthus; species Miscanthus lutarioriparius. The sequence goes on from CAJGYO010000009.1 coordinate 2,665,847, forward strand.
AGAGTCCCAACCAGGCCGTCTGGCCGAGGGTATCGGTTTAGTGGCCGGATCGTGGTCTCGGCTTGTTGTTATGCACCTAGGCCGGCCCAAGCGCGTGCTATCGCCGTGTTGCCTGTTGGGCCGAATTTACGGAGAAGTGGTCCTGTTAGGGACCCCGGGTTTATGAATCCGACACCGCTTGTGACAAACAAAAATATATTTTATATATATCATTTTCATGAAAGTTTTAATAATTTTTATAATCCATTCAAGAATTAGATAAGAGATAGTATCCTAAATACTAGGATATTACACTATAGTGTTGTAGATGTTTTACATGCCATGTTAGTCCAAGCATGGCCTAAAATGCCGACCATTTTGTGTAGCATATCGTATTGAGATCCTAAGCATGGCACGACCCTCACATTTATGCTATGTCGGTATGGTCTAAAATATTTCGTGTCATGCCATTCCAAAAAATCGTGCAGCGGCCCGCTCTTAAATGGCACAACCCAAGTCCCAGCTCTACCTGCAATGCATGTAATTCTCACGTTTTGAGAATAGGTTAGTGTAACTCAGGTAATGCAGGTAATTCTATTCTTTTTGTGCCCCACATATGGTGGCTAGATAAAGGTAAACGATTGAATGGAAAACCTGTTTTTGTTATTACAATCTTACACAATATCGCTGCTACATAAAATATTTGTACAGGCCACTGCCACATCCTCCTCTATCTATATGTCCCCAGCAATGATCTATTTGAAGACATGACTATCGACCACTAGAAATCAATTTCTAAGGAGGTCCGCCAGTCCCATTTTTCTCGCACGAAATACACAAGCGTATGTAGCTCGAGATTCGAACTCCCAACCTCAAGCCTCGTGCGAGCTAGCTCCGCCTTCCTCTGCGCCATAGGGTAACTTATGTCCAAATCAAGATGCTACCATTTTGTATTAACATTCATAAATCCAGTAATGACTAACTTTGTCCCTAAATGATTTTCAAATGAAAAACAATAAACTGTAAAGTTATGTTCTCGTCGACAACTACAACTGTGGTACAAGGTGTTTCTCCATACAATGTTGATTGAAACATTAAAAAATTAAATTTGGAAATCTAAGACATAAATCAAAAAATTTGGACCCTAAATGATTTTAAATGAAAAGGCAGTGGACTATAAGGTTGTTTGTATCTTCGAGATTTACAATACTGATATAAAGTTTTTGTTCATGGATATGTTTTGATTTGGAGAAGTCATAAACTTTTGTGCTAGACCTGTTTTAGAGGCAGACCATATTTCTAGTCGCCAATAAAACTCCCTCTATTGATGTTTCGAAACATAGAGGCCATTTCTATAGATGGATGGAAACACAAGCTACCTCTGGAAATCAATTTCTAGAGACAAGATGTCTCTAATACCATTTTAGAGCCAGTTCTTCATAGAGGAGCCCTTTGTGAAAAACAGGACACCTTTTAAAACGATATTTAAGGCTAAGGGCCAAGTAAGCTAGTCCTAAGCTAGAGTTTCATTTTTAGCACCATTTGAATGCTAGAATCACGTTCTTCTCGTGAGTACTTGAAATGAATAGATTTGAGCCCATGGCTAGAAGTCTCATTGTATCGATAGTGCCTTACCCCTGCCCATGGTCTGTAACACCCTAAAAGTTGTACTTTATTAAATACAGTTAAATTGATTTATTTACGCTTTGTTGCTCACACTGAAACATAAGCAAACTAATAATCTTTACTAAATTAAAATCAACTATAAGGTCAGAAAAATGTTTATGCATTCATGCTGCTGTAATTGTGTTTCTGAGATGAGTGGTTTTGACTTAAATTCAAAATGGTTTGAACTTGTTTTGAAAAAAGGATTTTTTAAATAAAAAAAAACTCTTTTTCTCCCTCTCTCTGTTTTCGACCTGGTGGCCAAGCCTGCTCCACTCTCGCCATTGAAGCCCAGCCGGCCTAGTCGCAGCCCAGCAAGCAGCGGCAGCAGCGCAGCCCGCAGTGCAGCAGCGCCCCTCCCTACGCCCAGCCGCTGACAGGCAGGGCCCACGCGTCAGCGGGACCTCTCTACAGTGGCGTCCCTAACCTGGGGAAGGACTCGAGCCGAGTCGAGTGCGCCGTCATCGCCGCTTGGTTCCCTGGTCCCGCGCTCATCCCGAGGTTCACCCGGGCCTATTTATGGGTGAGCCCTGTGCGCCGCCGCCCCCTTTGAAACCCTAGCTTAGCCGCCATCCTCGTGCCCTAGCTCGCAAATGCGCCGCCGTCACATCGAAGGAGCGCAGCTGCCGCCAATCTCCGTTGTTGTCGTTCCCCGCTGGCACGAGCGCCCCTACGGGCTTCGGGCGGAGGTAAGGAACGCTCCCGTGCCACACGTGCCCGTCCTATCCCTCTTCGTGCGTCGTTCTGGCTCGCCTTTGCAGCACCGCCATTGCCGAGCCGCTTCGCTGCTCGCGTCGCTACCTCCGGCAGTCTCCAGCCACGGACAAAGGCCCCAGCGCGTTCGTCGTCGCGCGCGCTCCGTCTCCATGCAACCCACATAGGCCAGGAAGCCTCGCAGCGCTGTTCCCGTCGAGCTGCGGCGAGCTCGCGGCCGCCTCCCATGGCGCCCCGCCACGCCCAGCGCCACCCCAGCGACCCAAACCCTAGCACCAATACCCGGCTGTCCGATTCGAAGCCAACGGCCCAGATTAGATCCCGTGTACCGGTCAACCGCGTCAACCCTAGTCGTTTTGCAAGAGAGCGCTATGTGTTTTATCAAGAGAACTCGCACTCCACAGAGGTAGTTTTATAGGTTAGACCTCATGTTTATAATCCATCATATGTATAGATCCGTTTTACAAACTACAAAACTTACACCGAACCTTGTTTTAAGCGTAGAATCTCTGTTTTAACTCCGATTCGAGTGCTTTTCACGCATGTTCGTACCAAAGTGTAGAACAGTTTTAAAACCTTCTCAACTTCTCTTTATAATGTTTGGAGTACTGTTCTAATTAATTTATATTTGTTTGCTATGCATGTATGTGTGAGAGCTTGTGTGGTGCTGTTTGATCTCGAGTAGACAGTAAGTTTTTCGTTGGTGTTCTAGAGCAACACATGGAGATCTAGACCATCAGCAATATTTGGAATAAGGCAAGTATAATATGAGGCTCCTTGGTTACCTATTCACCATTAATAATACAATACTATTCATATGCATGTGTTAATGAACTGCCTGGAGTTTATCTACCTTGATATTTATACCCTGTCCTTGGTTTACCTATGGGATATTGTAGGTGGGTAGTATGCTTAGCTTGTATCTACAAACAACTGAGATGTGAACCTGACCAAAGATATATACAACTTGTGATTAAAAGATGTTTTTTAGTAACAAGGAACCAAGGGCCTATAGCATTGGGCCTTTCTTTTGGTGCTCTAGTTTCTCTCCATAAGGACTCATCTTTAAGCGGCAACCCAGGACTTACAGTACAACAGTGAGGACCACATCGCTCTGGTCTTAGTCTAGTACCTTGCTCTGTTCTAGTTTGTAGCAACTTACCGAAAGGGCAAGAGGGGAGTGCTGTGATGGTTATGGGTCTTATCCTGCCATTGTGTGTACAATGTTGCGAGCACGTATGCCACTTTGGAGGATGGGCTCCATGACGGGCGTTCGACTGAAACCTTAGCGGTTGCTATTTATTAGAATGACTGGGGAAAGCTTCGTAGTGTACCCTGTCGCACTTCCTTGGAAGAGGTGATATGGGATTCATGACCCCTGGCATATGAGAATCATAGACTCATGGGTAAAGATGTACAACATCTGTAGAGTATTTTAAACTGATATATCAGTCATGCTCTCGGTCATGAGCGGCCTGGATCCTTACTGAATAGTGGTTACTTGGATGGTTTGGTAATATTGACGATATCTTTAATTATTATTCACACTCAGGAGCCTAAGCATAACTTAGCAACTTATGATTAATAATGAATGTGACCAACTAAAAGTGTTTACCGTAGTTCAACCGTGTCAAGCATTTGAGTTTGTATCCCCTCATATTATGCTTGTTAAGCGGTAGTAGCTTACGCTTGTTTTATTTCAATACTTTGGTAAAATTCCAGATGGGTACCAGATGGAGGTTCTTCTGTGGAGTTTTCCAAGAGGTTTAGGCTAGTGATCAACCAGTTGACGATTCCTGTGGTGTTGGAGGCTTTGCCAGAAGAATAGAGCTATAGTATATTGTGTGATGTAAGACTGTGTCTTTTGTAATGAATAATTATACTCTATGTAATAAAGGCATTGTCTTTGGTATTGCCCCTTTATTTGTAGTTATACGTGTGAATTGAATTTCTGGGCACACATATGCAGCCTGTTCGGTTGGCTGGTTCGTATCGTTGCTGGTCCGTGAAGAAGTACTGTTGGCTGGTTTGTGTGAGAGAAAAATACTGTTCCGGCTGGAAATTTACGATCGTTTACGACAAGCCACAGCCAAACGAACAGGCTGATGGTTGGTACCTGATTTTGTTCTTAAAACTAGGTGCTATATGGTCATCCTGGGATATATTTTTATTTGAGAAAACCTTGAACAGATAGGTCTCCTTGCTATTTATTTGATCAAGAAGAACAAAACGTTAATGACACATCGTCGTCATCACGGACTATATTATTGGGACTATTATTCCATTCAGGTGTGTTGCTGTAGGTTGCGTGTATAAATTATCACTATAAATAAAAGAATAAGGTATTGACAAGATTGGTGCTATTCAAGGGTTAACATTATAAAACTAGTCTATCAGGACATGTTCCTGAATGGCCGGCCGAGGTAAAATCTTAGGAGAGCGTTAGAAGTTTGTAGTACCTATAGCTAATAAAAGTTAGTTATCTTTTATGCCACGTCTATTTTTTCATTTCCTGACCCAAAACACATCTATAATCTTTACTCGGTGGTGATAAATTTATCAGTTACTTAATATGTTTTCCCATCTATATATATCCATATATAGTTTTCTCTCTCTATATGGCATCTTTGTGTGTCTTCGATACTCATTTAGTGAAAATACAAATGTAAGTGTTGAGAATTATACTTATTCGGGATCTCAATTAGCCTAATACAAGAACACCTAATCCTCGGTTAACATTTAAATTAAGACTTAATTAAAACTGACCTAGGAATTAGACAATGACACTAGTACATAAACGAGCTGTACTCCCAGTTGGGAAACCCCTTCAGTCCCGGTTTTCCAACAGGGAGCACGAATGCGGGACTAAAGGGCCTCTCCTTTAGTCCCGGTTTCTTGCCCGAGACTAAAGGTTGGTAATACCAACCGGGGCTAAAGAGGCCTCCCGGCCTGGCCACGTGGGCCGGCCCTTTAGTCCCGGTTGGTATTACCAACCGGGACTAAAGGTTTTCTTTTTTTTTCTTTTTTTTGTTTCTATTTTCAATTGATGATTCGTTTTGGTTTTCGAATAGGTTTTCGAATACGCATTCTACGCTGCTAATAATATACGTATTCTACACGCTTATAATGTTCGAACATTTTGTACAAACTAAAGTATCAAACTAACGTATATATTGCATGCATATACATATATTGTACGTTATTTTATGTACATATAATATGTATATATATATTACAAATAAAGCTTGCATTGTATATTCTATCATATCCTTGGGATAATAAATTCACTCCATCTGGTTTGGCTTCCATGTTTCGTTCACATCATTGTAGAACTCGCCGGCGGGGTTTAAGACCTGGTCATTAAGAAATCCTGCTATGGTCTCTTGAATTGCTTTCAGTTGGTCATGTCGTATGACTTTTTCCTTCAACCATAGAGTCTTTAATAAAAGTTAAAGAAAAAGTATTAATATATATATATATATATGTGTGTGTGTTGGTCACGTGATTACTTATATATATAAGCAATAAAAGAAATTGTGAATATATGAATATATTTATATAACGTACTTTGAGGATCTCTTCAGGAGTTCTTTTTGCGTACGCCATGATGAACTCGCAAACATAGTATCCGCAGTAGTTGTTCCCCTGTTCTTGCCTCAGAACCCACTTTTACGAGAAAAAAGATCCGGTGAATTAAAAACATGCATGGTGTTAATTGAATTATATATATATAAATATAGCTAATACTTACTTTGTGTGCGATTACATCAAGTGGCGCTTTGCAATGTTTCATGTGGTGTTCCTCAATGAAACTTTTCCAAACACTGCGCCCAATAAAATAAAAAAATAATTTGGCCTTTAATAATTTTTGTAGTTAAGAGATCGGGATATATATAGTTGCTAGAGAGACCAAATTACCCTTGAATAATATCTATCATGTCTTGGTACTCTGTTTGCTCTTTTCTTAACGAGTCTAAGATGCTCAACCGATTATTGGCCATATCGATGACCATTGATATCCAGTGATTGCTGCATATGTTTTTATACACAAATATGATCGACATTAACTAGAGTCAACATATATATATATATATGGGAGATAGCTTAGCTAGTAAGCAAATAATTGAACAAATGTCCATATGATCGACATTAATTATTTAACACTTACTTTAAGTTGTAGGGGAAGAGTATGTCCTTGTTTTGTTGGTTTACTAAGAACCTCAGGAGATTTTTCTCGAGTTCAGCTTTCCATTGAGGCGGGAGATTAGGGTGTTTGAATACGACATTTGGATCAACGAAACCAACATCATTATTCTTTCTCTTTCTGAGTTCTGTCATCTCATATCTGCTTATATAAAAATATAGTGTGAGGATATATAATTTATATATATACATGTAGCTTTATATATACACTTTAATAGTAGAAAATCATCACACTTACAGACAATAGCAGCTAATGAGACTTTTGTCGAGAGAGTCCAGGTGGCATAGTTGGTGTAATTCTAAAAACTCGACATATATAACGTCATCGCCATGGAAGTAATGTTGGTTTCTAACTCTGACAGAAACAAAATTCTCTCCCCGTTCACACGCCGCCATGTACCACTTGTTTAGCAGGTACATTTGCGTACCCAGTTCACCTAAGGCCTCAAGGTTGTATAGACTCTTTCCATATTCAAATTTCTTCCAAGGATCCACTTTCGGAGCAGATGGTCCTTCAGCGAGCACTTGGGCAAGGTCCAAACCGGTATCCTCATAAAACCGAGCCAGGTCCTCAAAATCGACGTCCAGTAAGTCTAAGTTTGAACCATATTCATTACGAATGACAAGAGGGGGGACTGATTGTTGCGATTGTTGTCCGAGTTGTGCAACACCTTTCCCTGCTCTAGTCTTTTTCTGCGCCGCCTCAAATGACTTGGTGAGAGAGCGGTCGTAGTTCGATTTTGGCAGAGTCTTTTGAGATTCCTGTTTTTTCTGGTGCAGCTTCTTTCTTAGAAGATCTGGAGGTAGGTAGAAGTACGGTTTCTCTGGGTTCTCCCTCGCTTCTCGTTGCTTTCTTACTTTTTCGAAGAAACTGTTCACATCTTTTTGGATCCCACGACGAATGCACGGACAGGAGGTGACTGCTCCTCCTCCTGCTCTGGTGACTCGGGTTCCTATAAGCGCAGGTTCCCGAGCTTATCGGTGATGAAGTCGAGCTTGTCGAAGGTGATCTTCTCGTCCGACTACATCTTCTCCACGTCGTCGCCAAAGTAGAAGTCAATTCCCATCCGAAACACAATAGAAATCTATACGCGAAACGCCCCTACCTGGCGCGCCAACTGTCGAAAGATTTAGCTCTAGCAATATCTAGTAGCTAATCGCGTAAGATAAATCAGATGGTAGCACACGAGACACAAGATTTATACTGGTTCAGGCACGTGAGGTGCCCTTGTCCAGTTGGGGGTGATGCTGCTCTTCTTGTATTCATATGCTCGGTTACAGGGGCTGCTGCTCCTTCTAACTATGTGCTAGAATGAAGTAGATAGGATTGGATCCTAATCGCGGATCCCCTACTTCCCCTAATAGGGGCATCGCACCCTGTTTTGGTCAAGCGTCGGACCAACCTGTGGTTGAGTTTGACGGCTAACCCGAAGCAGCAGAGGCAACATGTGGCGTCGGACCAGGAGGAAACAGGCCATCAGATGGGACGCTAGCACTGTTCCTAGCGTCCGACGGTGACCAGCAGAGAGCAGCGTGGGGGCGTAAGGGCGTCGAACCCAGATGGCTTGGAGCAACATGATATCTTTCTATCACTGTCATGTCTAGGAACGGGCAGTGATAGGTAAGTCCATCATCGCTGATTATCCTTTGCTAGGTCCGATTTCAGCAATGATGCCATGTTTGGACCCGACAAGTACTACTATAGAAATGATTTTCAATAACATGATTTTTTTAATAAAGGCGGCTCAATCTACAACCACGTCTACAAATGGTTCCCATAACAATGCAAGCCGCCTCTACAAATGCATTTGTGGAGACGGCTGGATTTAGAGACATATCTAAAATAGATGCAGCACACTAAAATTTATAATTTTTTTTAAATAAAGTCGGATGAAGACAAACTTTATATCAAAGTAGTCTGTCTCGAAGAGATCTACAATTTGGTAATAGATAACTTTTTCATGTGAAATAATATGGATCCATCAAATTATGTTTGAAGTTCTCACACCTTGAATTCCAAAATTTTGGGGTTTTCCAAATAACCTTTGACGGAGAAATAATCAAAACCAAAGTTATAGATCTCGAAAAGATATAAAACATTGCAGTTGAGGACTTTTTCGTTTGAAGCAATCTATGGTCCCAAAATCTAGTTTAAATTCCACATGTACTTAAATTCGAATTTTTCAAATAACCTTGGATGGAGAAAATAACCAGAACCAATGTTGTAGATCTCAAAGAATTATACAACTTTGTAGTTGACAACATTTTCATTTAAAATCATATATCCAACTAAAATTATGTTTGAATATGTCATATTTGAAATTCATTTTTTTCAAACGACCTCGGACCGAGAAACAACCAAAACAAAAGTTGTGGATATTGACGGTATGTACAACTTTACAAGTGAAAACTTTTTTATTTGAATCCGTTTAGTGTCCCAAATACGCATTTCAAAATTGGATCAATATAATACGAGAAGAATGAATATCTAGTACGGATAAAAGTGGTTTATGGGTGGAGTTGTTAGAGAGGCTGAATTTAGACGCGGAAATTTAGAGGCGGCTTAGAGACTATCCTAGCCGTCTCTCCAAATCTTAACTGCAGTAGTAAGTGATCCGGAGCAGTGTCTTTTGCATCCATATTTATTGTTCTTTGATTTGACTTGGCGTACAAGTATTTGTCGTCCATCAGTAGGATTTCATCTACAAATGATTAGTACGTGCAACTTGTTCTAACCTGTTCAATCAACTTTCCTGATATCATCTCGTTCGTGATGTGAAATATCTTTGAATTGAATCATGCAACTGTCGTCTAGTTATCCAGCATATAGCGTCACGGGAATTGGAATCTATTCTGTCTGTCTCGGATCCCTAAAGCCTGTCGACTGCTGATGCAGTCATGCCTGCTGCTCGATGTTCATATTTGCACTGCTTTGCAGCAACGTGCTGCGCTGCGTACGCATGCACCCATCGATACGTGTTTCACGGCTGTCAGTGAATTATTAGTGGAGCCCGTCCGGTCCATTAGATCGCAGTACTCCCTCGGTACCAAAAAAAAAAAAAAAATAGAGAAGCGTGTCAGTCAAACTGACTCTAGTTTGACCAAGTTTATAAATAATAGTATTAGTCTTTTATGGTGGTTGGGGTACTTCTTGGTTTGTTTTGGTTCCTAGGTAAGTTATTAGCTCTAATCAATTTTACGTAGAGAAGGTTAGTATGGTAATTGCCGCCTCCCCCCTCCCCCGCCACCCGTCGCTCACGCACCCGAACCAACCCCCACGCGGTGATGCCGAAGGGGTGAACGCGAGCCTGCCGTGCTCTCGCCCTAGCCCTAGCCGCCGCCCCTCGCCATCGCGCTCGCGCGGCGCCGCTACCGCCACCGCCACCGCCGGCTTGCCCTCGCCCGTGCTCGTCGCTGGCACTGAGCCGGTCGCTCCTCCCTCCTCCCCGGCGCCCCTGCCTGGTGCGAGCGGCCCTTAGGGTTCGTCGTGCTCCTGCCTAGCGTGCAGGGGAACCGTGCCCCCGCCCACACGGTCGTCGCAGCTGCCGAGGAGACGTGCTTGGCCCCTCCGGTCATCCCGTGCTCTCCGTCGACAGCGCTCGCCCACCGTGGACAACGCTCGCTCGGTCGCCCCGCGTACTGGTCCCTTCTGGAGCTCAGGGTCGACCCCTGTCCTCGTGGAGAACTCTCTGAATTGGATCCGATCGAGAACTCTCAAACTTTCTTAAATCAAATCGACATAACTTGGTTCTGTGTGCGTCTATGTGTGCTACTAGTAGCTCTGAATTTCCCAGTCTAATTTCGCTCTGCGTTGTATTACCATTCTGTATACTGGCAACCAACTCGTAGATGTGAAGCTGGTGAAAGACTAGGCATATGACACAGTACTGTCATGTCTTGTGGTTCATTGCATCAGCCAGTACCAACCACCCAGAACTCCTCACTCACTACTCACATAATCGAGGGAGGCAGCACACTTAGATGAATCCCATGAATGAAGACTGAAAAACCTGAAAAGGGCAGGGAGTGGTCGGAGGCAGAGCGTGCTCATATGGTGACAGTGGCAGCTGGACCCTGTAGATGTTGCTGTTGATGGAGTCGAGCAGAAGGAGGTCGTCAGCGGGTGTGATCTGGATGGTGTGCGGCTCGATCCCCAGCTTGCGGCGGTGACGGGGGCATGGCCGCGGAGCTGGTTCGGCTCTGCTGGGAGATGGCGTTGCCGGGCTCCGCTGCCTCCTCGTCCTCCCACATGGCCGCCTCCGCACCCCAATGAGCGCACCCTTGCTAGGAGCCGCCTGCAACTGCCGGCATCGAGGCCTCGCCATCCGCGGAGTGCCAGGCTGCCCCCCTCCCCCGCCATGGCGGCCCGCCCGGCTTCGCGCCTCGCCAGGTTTGGCACAGCCGGCAGCCTGGCCTGGCGGCGTGGGCCGCCCTCCGCCTTCCCCTCCCTTCCTCTGCTGCTTCCTCCTCCTCCTGCCCCATCCTCCTCCCGCTTCCTTCCTGGCCGCCACCGCCGCTTCTTGGTGGGCGTGGGCGGACGCGCGCACCTTGCCGAGCCTGCTCTCGGGCGTTGCCCCCTCGGACCGCTGCGTCCGCGGATGTGCCCACCTCGCCGCCCGCACCATCCTAGGAGCGCGGACGGCCGCCGCCGCGAAAGAGAGCACGGACGCCACCGTGCCCGGATCTCGCCTCCTCCACCGCCTTCGCCGGATCTACGTGGTGCCGCCGTTCGCCGGGGACTGGGGAGGAGGGATCGCATGCTGGCGTCCGAAGCCCTGCCTCGCCCTCGCCGTTGTCCTGGCAGCCGGCGCCGCCGCAGCACGGAGACTCGGAGAGAAGGAAGAACAGAGAGACTGAGAGAGTGGCTAATGAAACATTATTTTTCTATTATAAATTTACCTCTCTATCCTTAATTACATAATTTTTTTTTGAAACTAGAATATTCGCACTTTTTTTAGGTGATGATCCCACCAATTTTAGTACGCACCTGGTGCATATGGTCCCACCATTTAGTACTCACTCCATATTGGTAATTCAAGTCGTTTTTTACAGCAACACGGTGTCCAAAGTATAACTTTGACTTCTTATTTTTATAAAAATATTTATTGGAAAGTGATAAATGTATATTTTTATGAAAGTACTTTTCAAGACAAATCTATTCGTATGGTTTTCACATTTCCAAACTCAATAACTTAAAAGTTATTCATGATTTATATTCCCAATGTTTAACCCAAACCTTGTACAAAACGACTTGAATTATCAATATGGATGCCTCTCCAATTGGTTCCTCTTGATGCATCTGTCTTTTTAGCCATCGGATCGCTCCTCGCGAGCCGTCCATTTTACGGCAACCATTGTAAAAATTCTTATAGTATTAACATTTTTATCTCAAAATTAATTTATTATAAAAATATATTACATAACTAATCTAATGATACTTATTTTGTATTATGAATCTTAGTAGTATTTAATATAAATTTAGTCAAACTTTAAAACGTTTGACTTATGGAAAAGCGTTAATTGCATTTAATTTTTCTATAGACAGAGGGAGTAATAATAACTGCACTTGTGCAGGCTCGGACTACACGGGTCTCTCCACGTCTGGTACGACTGTACGGGGTTGCGATCCGGCTGTCGGCTAGAGAGATTTGCTCCATCACGCATGGCTCCAGCCTGATTGATGGTCCAGTCCAATCGTGTTTCATGTTTGTGTTTGTGATAATATATAATATAATAACTTGCAAACGTGCCAATATAGGTTGCATGGAAACATACTCTTTGTTTATCTCGACGCGCGTTAGGAAGAGAGACAAAGGGACAATTTTGTAATAAAATAAAAAAGACTGATGGACCAATCAGTTCACTAATTAATACTGAATATAATAAATATTTATTTACCAAATAAGTATTATTCCAGGTTAATTAGTGCAGTATTTTAGAATAAACTTATTTAAAGACCCAAACGTTAACATTATCTTTTGTAAACATGATTGAACTTAAAAAAGTGACTTAGGCTAAATCCGCAGTTGTCCTTTTTAGAACGGATCGCTACTGGTGGCCGCGCGTGGTTGGGGTGAAAAGCACGAACACATGTGGGCATTCAGCGTTCTGACCATATGCGTCTCACACATACATGTGACGACCTCTCGTACCCGGTCCAGCTTAGATGGACGGAATCTTGTTGAACGTCGAATTCAGAGTGCAGTACTTACGCTAAATTCAGTGATCAATCCAAAATTTTGGACATACCACAGGATCTAACATTCCGGAACCGCCCGAACCATATCAGAAGGGATGAAACAACATCAGCAATTGCATCATCGTCAAGTACAATATAAGCTGCAGATCCATCCCCTCTTGCTCTTGATTCATCATGTTGGATGCCTGATTTTCTCTCACGGCCATAGACGATGAGATTGATGACCCAAAATTATTGTTCTCGTGGGGAGTGCCTAGGAGCTACCCTCCCATGCGGATAATGGCAAGAAATTGGTCTCTTACTGATGAAATCAACGTTTGCAATAGTGACCTCATCAAGGCCATCAACAAAGTCATTTCAGGTAACAAGATACCGATAAAAAATCATCTGATTTTGCTACTATATTCATTTGGACTAAATCTTATCAAACTAAATCTAAGGAGCTGATGTAAACGAGAGATAGCTCCTGTGTGCAGAAACTACTCACTAGACGCGGACAACTTAAGAAGTCCTGTCTCTGTTATTAGTTTTAGGAGGTAGAGAACTCTTTGTAAATGGGCTGACCGCCTCTGAAATTACAGAGTATTTCAAAGGGAGTTTTTTTATCGCCTTGGTTAATAAAAGTATCTATATCATAAAATTATTTTTATAGTAGTGCACCACACCTCACACCTAATCCCGCTACAACCATGCGTCGCCCTTGCAGATAGACGATGCCGTTGTCAATTGGGGATGAGTCTTTTCCCTCGTTTTGGAGGAACTGGCTCATCTCAAATATTTGACCCATATTCCCCTGGTGCCACCATGCCCCTCAACCAATTAATGTTCTGCAAGAGGGGATCGATCCACCCCATCCCCTGATGATCATAGAAGGCAAGCACATGGTAAAGAGTTTTTTTTAAATAATATTATTTTAATTATTAATTGCAAATATAGCATTTGGATAAAAAGAATTGTAAATCTAGTATCCTGTAGGCCGCTGGATAGCCGATAGGGGCCCTATCGGCAACTGGAGACACTACACCACAACACCGTTTCATCGTCAGACATCTGACGCTAAAAATTATATTTGGCGATGGATGATCTGACGCTAAAGATAACTCAGAGACCATCTGACACTAAATCCTCATTTAGCGATTTAATGTCTGACGCTATAGGTATTCATATTTAACGTTGAACCATCTGTCGCTAAAGCCAAGTATACAGTCAATCTGTCTGACGCTAAAGAAAATGGGCCCATGCTAAGATCGTGTGGCTCGCTCATAGTTTTTTGTTTGGACCATAAAAAACCTAGACTCTCCTCCCCCCTCAAAAATCCCCTTTCACTTTCCCTTGTCCCCTCCGCTCTCTCTCTTCTCTCGTCTGGAGCCCAAAAAAAACCTAGACACCCGAGCGCTCCGCTCGCTGGAGCCCGCCAGACGCCGGCGGCCGCCGCACTGGGGCCGCTGCTCCCCAGTCCACCCCGCCCCCTCCTGCTCGCATCCAGGCTCGTGAGTCGCTGGCTCCTCCCCTGGCCGCCCACCCCGACGCTGGCTCGCGGCCAGGCCACGCCGCCCGCAGGCCAGGACGCGGTACCCGCAGGGCGCAGGCTCAGGCTCGGCAACACCCTCCTCCAGAACTGAGGTGAGAGTTCAATTTGTCCCAAAATCTACATTGATTTGTGGATTCAGTGGGTAAAGTGTTAACTTAGGATTTCACAGGAGTATGAAACAGTGATTCTCTGATTTGCTTGTGCTATGGATTGCAATTGGACTGATCTAGTTCCTGGGTACGCATCATTATTTTCTCTCTGTTTTAAACATCTATCTTGCTGTTGTGCGAAGTCAGCACCTGAACCCTAACTTAAGCTATTTGGCTATTTGCATCTGGATCTAATCTAATTACAAGTGTATGCATGCCTACTAACTTCTTTTTTTTTTGCAAAAATTATCGGAACTGTTAACTTATATAAGTAACTAACCCTAACTTAAGCTATTTGACTATTTGCTCTAAAATATGTCTAGGAGAGGAAATTTCCTAAACCCTATTTCTTAAACACTAAGCTTTGCTTGGGGATTGAGAAGAAAATGCTAGTCTAGGATCCAAACACACCCTTTGTTTCCATTTCTGCTTGAAATTGTTTTTGAGTTTCCATGGTAACAAACAACCTGATACAACAATACCTTCAAACCAAACAGTAAAATTAAATTAACCTCTGCCAATAATTCCCATTCCCACTTCCCACGTCAGCAATCAAACAACTGTCCATTCATTTTCATTTTGAAACCTAATCTGATGGTTTGCATGTTTATATTCTTTATTCCCTTTTCTATTTCTAGAACCCTCTTGCTTTGGTATCACAGGTGATTGTTAGTGTATTGAGTGGTCAATCTTGAGACCAACCAAACAGTAGTGTATTGAGTGGTCAATACACTACTGTTTGGTTGGTTTGGTCAGGACATTTGATGTACATAGTACATAGATGGTGACTTTCAGCAATCAAACTACTGTTATTTTTTCTTTGTTTGGTTGGTTTGGTCCCTGCGGCAGTTCATGTAGCTGTTATGGTCACCAGAAAAAAAAATCAATAATTTTCCATTCTCTAATACATGAGTACATGTCTGGGAAGGAATGTTCAACCGTTGAGGAACATTGAAAGTTGGATGTTGGCTGAGAACCAATGAATTATGATGTTTAATTGTCGTAAACTTTTAGCTTGTAAGACTTATGGTAATCATTCAATAAAAACTGACCAAAATTTTCAAATGTGGACTAGCCTGTCGTATGGTTGAGTTCAGGCTGAAACAGCATACAATACTTTCATCCTGCCTAAGGGCCTTGTTTCTTTCATCCTGCCTAAAGCTGAAACAAGAGATCATCCTGGCTGAGAACCGTTGAGGAAGCATACAATACTCTGTACCTTGAAATTACAAAGCTTTATAGGACAAGTCTCATCCAGCATGCATGTCTAAGTTCAAGAGATCATCCTACAATTACCAAGGCCTTGATATATTTAGTAATATTAAGATATTGTTGTTTTCCAGTGTTACAAGCAGACATAATTGATTTTAAATATGTTCCATGTTTTGTAGCTCTCATGAGTGCATATTTACTTCAGGTTGGAACTGGTGAGAGCTTGGTCCCCCATAGACATGATGCAGCCCATTCAATTATAAACAAGACAACTACACCAACAAATGGTGGCCCTTGTAATCTTCTTGTCTTCCTGCATTCTTTTGGTTTCATATACGTTCCTTGCTTTAAAATTTTTATGGGTGCATATTTACTAGAGTTTTGATTACTGTTAGGCACAAACCAGAGGCATGTTTCTCTTAGTTGATGGGATAATTTACTGCTGAAATTTAAACTTGACTGAAAGTTAAATTGGTTAGAGGCATTTGTCGCACTTAGGCGCAAATGAGGCGTAGTGCTTTAGATAATAACTTATACTGTACTTCAGTTTTACATAACTTGTCTACACTTTCTGATTCCATGGTTAGGGTCATCACATTGATGAGGTATGCATTTATTAGCCATCACATTGAGATACTGATTTTGTAATGCTAGCTAGGTTTGACGCTGCTCCTTGATGAGGTATGCACTGTATTTGTCTGTCGGTTCTGGAGTTTGAGCATCACCTGGACGATGTGAAAGATCAGTTCTGGATGGTTGACACTTGACAGTGAAGTGGGGTCCATATCTTGCAACCTACAAGGTCGATGCAGAGGTAATTTTATCTGACGCCTGACCATCTTTGGTATTATACCTATACTTATGAATCCTGAGACTAAATGTTCTGCATTCCTGTGTTTGGCTGTTTGCTGCTCTTGAATAGCATACAATTTATTACTTTTTGTGAACGTTTAGAATGTGGCTTGTTCGTTGAGGCAAATAAACTTTATAGCAATGTTCTGCTTCCATACTTAGGGTCAAGAAATATTACTGTCATTATTTCACTGTTATAGTCAAACTTACGGTTTTGATTATGCTACCATGACTACTACACAAATGATTTTGCGCGACACCCCCCCGGAGGCCACCGAGGCGGGCACCTATTTTTGCCCGTCACGGTAAATGCCACGGTTTACCTAGGCGGGCATTTTTTTATTTACCACGGCGGACATTTTTGCCCGCCACGGTAAATCGATTTACCGTGGCGGGCGTCTTAAGATGTCTGCCACGGTAAATATGCTATTTTCCGTGACGGACATCTTAAGACGTCCGCCACGGTAAATCGATTTACCGTGGCGGGCATCCTAAAATGTCCGCCACGGTAAATACCCTATTTTCCGAGGCGGACATCTTAAGGCGTCCGCCACGGTAAATCGATTTACCGAAAATGCCCGCCACGGTAAATTGATTCATCAAACATATCACCCACATCCTCGCACCATCGCCGCCGCCTCCCCACTCTCTCTCTGTCGGCTCCCGCCTCACCCACTCTCTCTCTCGCCTCTCCGCCTCCCCCACTCTCCCTCCGCCTCCCTCTACTCTCCCTCTACTCTCCCTCGCATGCAGGCAGCCTCCTCCAAGGGCGCCAGAGGCCTCCGTATAGGCGGATCGAGGGCGCCAAGGACGACGGCGCTGACGGCACGTGTCTCCTCCACCCCCATGGATCCTCCATGAACAGACGACAGCCGCCTTGGGCTAGGGTTTCAAATCCAGTGAGTTCATCTCCCTCTTCCTCTCCATCTCCCTCTTCCTCTCTCCATCTCCCTCACTCCTCCCTCTTCCTCTCTCCAGATCCAAATGACGACGACCTCTTCCTCCACGGATCCGGGCGGCGGCACCTCCTCCCCACGGATCTGGCGGCCGCACCCTCCTCCTCCGTGGATCTCGGCGGTGGAGCGACCGGATCCGGCGGTGGATCTCCACCACGCCACGACGCCGGATCCACCACGGCCACGACGCGCCGGGACCTCCACCACGGCGGGCGAGGACGCCGGCGTCGGCGCGGCGGCCTCCCTCCACCACGCCGCGGTGGGATTCTGCGAGAGGCACGGGATCCGTGAGGCGCTGGCTGGTCCCCTGCGAGCGATCGGGCGAGGTGGTGGCGGCCTGCAGATGGCGCTTTGCGTGTCCAGCCGGCTTCTCTAGAGACGCTGGGCCCGCCGGCTGCTCCTCTTCTCCCTCCCCGAGCGGCACGGATCTGTGGCCGTGGGAAGCCCGGATCCGTCGCCGGTGGGCTCGCCAGTGGGCTCGAGAACGGGCTCGCCGGCGGGCTCCTGGTTTTTTTTGTTTTTTTAAAATGATTAACCGCAGTGGGCATCCTAACGTGCCCGCCGTGGTAAAAGTATATTTACCGCGGCGGGCACGTTACACCGCCCGCTGCGGTAAATCGATTAACCGCGGCGGGCAAAGCCGCCCGCCGCGGTTAAGCCACGATTTACCGTGGCCTCTAGGCCGCGGCGGACGGCTTTGCCCGCCGCGGAAAACCGAAAACGCCCGCCTCCAGTAAAGTTTGTGTAGTAGTGCATGCAGGTTTGCTTTATTGCACAATTTGGTCAGTCTGTTGTTCGAGCAGATTATCTTATCCTCCGCAAGGGTTTTATAATGGTACGCCAGTTCTTTGCTCTTCAATTCTGAGTAGAACTCTCCTATACTTGGCCTTCAGTGTGTTTATTCATATTGGTGTTGGGCCTTACCTGATACCCTTTATATTGGTTTATTGAGTGTTGCTATTTGTAACCCATTGGAGACACGCTATAGTTCCATCCATACTGCTGTGAACTAAATGTAAACCCTTGTAGTTATGTACTCATGTTTGACTTACTGATGATTGCAGACCAACAATCTTCCGCCAACATATGATTTCCACAATTACATGATACGCTCAATGGAAGAGGAGTTTGAGAAGATTGTTGGAGTGAGGTAAGTGTAATAGTAAGCCCTGTTTAGTGTCTGTGGTTGGCTGCATATGCATTTTTTTTCATATTGGAGAAATATGATCAGCTAATAACTTACTCCTTTTATGCAGTGGACTGTTGTGGGGCTTCGTTGTTTGTTTTATGTTATTTAATGTAGACGGTAAACTTCGAACCACTTTCCTTCCTTTGAGATATTTTTGTTTCCTCACTGTCCAACGTTCGTAAATGGTGATTTTGTTTTAGGTGTTATATACTGTGGATCATCTAGCAGTCGGTCTAGAGGGTAGAACTCATAGAACCATGAAACACATGCACATTTAGACCTAGAACACTACACCGAGAGGGAGATAGGGGAGAGAGGACTGGTGATGAACCTGAACCTCCAGATGATGTCGCGGTTGTGCCAGCCATCGCGGGTTCGGTGATGGAGGCAGCACACGGGCAGCGACGGGTGGAGTAGAGGTTGCACGGACGTCGATGCAGTGCGGTCGGGCGTAGCAGTGGCGACGGCGAGGATCAGTGGAGCTTCCCGTCGCTGGCTGCGCGCCCTCTCGAGATCGGTTTAGGGTTTTGTCGGTGGGTTTGCGGCTCACGGTGAACCTCGTACTTTGAGCCGCCGGCCCCCACCTCTTTATATAGCGCAGTGCGACGGGGGCCCACCAACCATGTAGGGTTGGGCGCCCCCGATCAGGGCGCGAGACCAAGGCCCAATAGGCCGTTGGGCTTATTGGTCAGGAGATCAATCTAACATTCTCCCCCTTGATCTCACTATTACTTTTATCTTTAAACTTTAAAATTCAATCCTTTTATCCTTACTCATTTCTTCACAGATGATGCATAGAGCATGTCTCATCGTCACGGTCAATCGCCGATAGATTTAACAGCTACAATGCACGTCTCTGATCTGAAATAGTTACTTTAACTTTTGGGCCCTTTATAGTCCAGGAATCATAGGCTTTCCCTTAAACCCATGCCGACTACATGTTCTCTGAACACGTTGGGCGGTAAGCCTTTTGTAAGCGGATCCGCGAGCATCTTTTCGGTACTTATATGCTCAAGACTTATCATTTGATCCCGGACTTTATCCTTCACAACATAATACTTTATGTCAATGTGTTTGGCAGCACCACTTGACCTATTGTTGTGAGCATACTTTGTCTTCTTTGGATTATTATCGCGAAGACAACCTCGATGGGTCTATTGATGTCGCTAACCACCTTCAAACCGGGTATGAACTTCTTTAGCCAGTTCACCGCCCCTGCTTGCTCAGTAACACGCTACAAACTCGGCATACATTGTGGGCGATGTAGTGACGGTTTGCTTTGAGCTTTTCCATGAAATAGCTCCCCTGCGAGAGTGAACACATATCCGACGTGGATTTTCTATTATCTCCCGCATAATCGTAATCTGAATATCCCACTATATGAAGTGAATCGGATCTTCTATATGTCATCATGAGGCCTTTCGTTCCTTGCAAATAACGCAAGACTTTCTTTACCAATTTCGGTGTTCTATTCCAGAGATTGCTCGAATCGCCAAGTAACCCGGTAACAAATGCCAAGTCGTATGCGCGTACACTTGAGCATATTGCAAGCTTCCGACAATTGAAGCATATGGAACCACTTTCATTTGATCGATCTCATATTGGTTCCCGGGCATTGAAAATCCCCATATCTGTCGCCCTTGACTATAGGAGCAGTGAGGGACTACATTTGTGCATACTTGAATTTCTTTAAGACTTTTTCTATGTATGCCTTTTGTGACAGTCCTAATACCCTTTACTTCTATCTCGGTGAATCTCGATCCCTAGAACGAACGAAGCTTCACCAAGATCTTTCATATCAAACTTTGAGGACAAAAAACTTCTTTGTTTCCAGTGAGTAGGTCGACATCACTACTAGCAAGTAAGATATCATCCACATACGGGACAAGGAAGATAAACTTCCCATTCTTAAACTTTGCGTGAGACACAATTGTCCTCAACATTATCTTTAAACCCAAAATTCTTTATTGTTCGATCAAACTTCAAGTACCACTGTCTTGAAGCTTGTTTTAATCCATAAATGGATTTCTTTAGGCGGCATCCCAAACGTTCTTTTCCTTCTATGACAAAACCTTTTGGTTGTGCCATATAAACATTTTCTTCTAAGTCTCCGTTGAGAAATGCCGCCTTTACATCCATCCGATGTAATTCCAAATCGTAATGTGCCACTAATGCCATTATGATTCTCAAGGAATCCTTACGAGACCGGAGAAAAGTCTCATTGTAATCAATCCCTTCTCTTTGTGTAAAGCCTTTTGCCACAAGTCGGGCTTTATATCTTTCTATATTCCCTTGAGAGTCAAGTTTTGTTTTGTAGACCCATTTACAGCCTACTGTTTTGGCTCCTTTAGGAATTATCTTCAAATCCCAAACTTTATTTGCATTCATTGATCTCATCTCATCTTCCATGGCCTCAAGCCACTTTGATGAATGATCACTTTTCATGGCTTCTTCAAATGAGGTGGGATCATCCCCATTTGAAATTCTTCATGTTGTACACTTCATAATCAGCCAGAAATAGCTGATTTTCTAACTCTTTGAGACCTTCTAGGGCCTCTTCAATTGGCACATTTTCTGCTTGAGGTCTGTTGTTGCTCCCCCTCATGTGTGGCAATAGGTTCTATAGGATCCTGAGCCACAGGTTCCTCATCATCATTCATTGTTGCCACAAAGGGATAACAACAGTCTTTGGCACCACAGTGTCTTGTACTGTTGGTGCAAAGAACAATGCAGTAGTGAGAAAAAAATGGCTCATGAATGATCGGAGGGGTGCATACACCCGCTTCTCTTCAAGGTCAATTTCTCGAGCTACCATGCTCCCCTAATCATTTCATCTTCTAGGAAGACAAAGATGTCTCGTTTCCACAAACTTTGTATGTCTGTTAGGACAGTAGAAACGAAAACCTTTTGACTTTTCTGGGGTAGCCAATGAAATGGCAACTCACTGTTTTTGGGATCTAGCTTCCCAATGTTTGGGTTAAAACTTTAGCCTCAGCAGGGCTCCCCCACACACGCAAGTGGTTAAGTGATGGTACTCTTCCTGTCCACAACTCATACGGTGTTTTGGGCACCGACTTACTTGGTACTCTATTGAGAATATGAATGGCGGTTTTAACGCCTCCATCCACAGACTTCGTGGGTAAAGTGGAGTAACTTATCATACTACGCACCATATCCATCAAGGTACTGCAGTTCGCCTTTCATTTACTCCATTCTGCTTTGAGGTTCGCCTTGTTGAATCTTCGGGCGACTATACCATTCTCCTGTAAGAACCTTGCAAAAGGTCCAGGAACTTGTCCATATGGGGTATGCCGACCGTAGTACTCTCCTCCACGGTCAGACCTGACTATCTTAATCTTTAAATCATGCTGATTTTCAACTTCTGCTTTAAATATTTTAAATTTATCCAACGCTTCTGTTCTTTCTTTAATTGGATAAATGTAGCCAAACCGAGAGTAATCGTCTGTGAATGTTATGAATGAATCATAACCATCCACACTTTTCACAGGAAAAGGACCACATATGTCTGTGTGAATAATCTGTAGAATTCCTGCGCTTCGTTTGGCATCTTTCTTAATTTTCTTTACATACTTTCCTTTTATGCAATCTCTACATTGTTCTAACTCTGAGAGCTCTAATGGAGGAAGAATATCATTCTTAACTAGTCTTTCTATTCTCCCCCTCGAAATATGGCCTAAACGACAGTGCCATAATTTCGACAACGCATCTTGAGCTCTCTTTCGTTTTCTGTTTCCATTGTTCGATGAGGATATATTTTCATTCACATCACATACGGAATTAACATTTTCACGAAGTGATAACAAATAAAGCTCGTCTTGTCGGAAGGCAAGACCAATACATTTATTATTAAACAATATCTGACATTTGCCATTTCCAAAATGACAATCATAACCATCATGGTCCAACTTTGAAACACTAATCAAATTTCTTTGCAAAGAAGGTACATAAAGAACATCTCTAAGAATAATTATGAAGCCATCAAAGAAGCTCTAACGGAAGATCACCAACGGCCTCAACATCCTTTGTTCTCCATTTGCTACTTTAATGAAACTTTTGCTTCTTTGCAAAGTTCTCATCGAACGGAATCCTCAGAATGAATTAGCAACATGAATAGTTGCACCCTAATCAATCCACCAAGTAGATTTTGAAAACTTTACATACAAGGATTCATTTACTGAACGTAATAATGTTCTCACCTTTATTCTTCATAATCATCTTTAAGAAATCAGGACAATTCCTTTTATAATGCCCTGTCTTCTTGCAGTGGAGACACTGGTCTTTAGCCACTGGGAATTGCTGGTTCTGAGACTGTTGCATGGGACCTTTTCCAGATGATTTGGAGGAAGAACTATTATTATAGTTCTTTTCTTATCTTTTAGGTAGTTGATGTAACCACCTTGTGAAACTTTTATTCTTTCCTCCTCCTGCACACACATGGCTATGAGCTTTTCCAAATCCCATTTTTCAGGCTGTATGTTGTAATTAACAACAAATGTGTCAAATTCTTTGGGCAAAGAAGCAAAAATCAAATGAATAAGAAACTCATCCTTGAGTGCCAAATCCATTGGTTTGAGCTTAGATGCCAGATTGCTCATTCTCAGTATGTGCTCTCTAATGCCACTGCCGCCACCAGAGTACCTTTCTGTGACCAGCTGCTTGATCAGCTGGGTTGCATATGTCTTTGAAGAGCCAGTGAACTGACTCTTTATTCTGTCTAGGTACTCTGTGACCGTGTCACAGTCTGGAATTGAGCCCACTATAGCAGGCTCAATCGTGTTCTTTATCACTGCCAGACACTTCTTGTTGGCAGTGACCCATTTCCTATGCTCAAGGTCATAGGACATTTTTACGGGAGCAAAATCCCGCTCTCTGTTTTGCCATGCAAGATCGGGCTCTCATCTGCTTCCCTCACCGTGCCTCGTGTTCTTTAGGGCACGGTGTGGTGACAACCAGTCAACCTCAAATGAGGATAAAGGCCAGGTCTATCTTTTTCTTCCACTCAATATAGTTATCACCTTTTAGAGTGGGGATTTCTTTGATACAACTCATCAAGTTGTATCCTCCTGAAAACATAATTCGAATAGGGTGAGAACAGAAATAACAACAATAATTGCATGCCTTAGTTTAACGTTGGTCAAAATTAAAACATACAATTATTTTCTACACTAATTCTACATCACCGTTGGGCAGAAATAGAATTAATGTATAACAAAAAACATTATAATATTGTCATTAGTCAACGTTGGTCAGAATAACAACAACATTATAATCAATTTAAAACATATCCATTTTCAAAATTAAATTCTCCCGTTGGTTCGAATTTAATAACGAAAATTACAACTTTAAATACGCAGCGGAAACTTTAGCATTTAATAATCTTTTTCCTATTTTCCAGAAGCAAATTTACTGTTTACTGAACAAAAAATATCGTTGGATAAATTTTGTACAGAAAATTATCATAAAAATCAATTCAAATCGATCAAACTGTTTTCTGGAAAATAAGAAAAACAAAACTGTTACTTTACTGTTTACTTGGCCATTTCGGCCCATCCAGCACACGCGCGGCCCACCAAAATTCGGCCCATGGCCTTTTCACACACAAGGCACATCAAAGACACCGCCCCGGCCCATGGCTTGCGGCCCAGCAGCTCA
The DNA here is from genome assembly GCA_904845875.1 of Miscanthus lutarioriparius. Taxonomy (NCBI): domain Eukaryota; kingdom Viridiplantae; phylum Streptophyta; class Magnoliopsida; order Poales; family Poaceae; genus Miscanthus; species Miscanthus lutarioriparius. Next base: position 2,690,169 of record CAJGYO010000009.1, read on the forward strand.
GCAAGCCAGCCCAGCGCCCAGCCGCAACTCTGGCTGGGCCGGATTTCGCCCTTGTGCCCTATCCCTTTGAAAGCTGCAGCGGCCTTGCCCGGTCGCCTGTGGCCCATCCATCTCATCCGACGGCTGCCCACGCGCAGCGCGCGAGATCAAAACCCAGCGACCGGCCGCGGCGCCCTTTGACCTAGCATCATTCGGCCGCTCTCTCTCTCTCTTCGCCTCTCTCTCTCTCCACTCGGTCCCCGCCAGCAGAGAAACCGAGCGAGGAGCTTCGACGGCGAGAGAGCTCAAGCAAGCCCGGCGCCGTCTCGGCTTCCCCTCGCCGCGTCTGCGCGCTCCCGGCCCCTGCAGCAACGCGCGCCGTCGAGCGGCCTGGTCATCGCCCAGCGCCCTAGTGGCCGTTCCGGCGAGCAGATCACCCCCGGCCGACCCTTTCTTTTCCCCGCGCGGCGGCATGCACGACGGTGAGGTGAGCCGTGCCGAGCCACCCTCTTTCTTTTCTTTCCCCTTTCTATTTCTTTGATTCGGATTTGGCTCGATTTTCAGATTAGGGTTAGGGTTTGCTTTTCCGATTTGAAATCGGTTCTTTTCCCCTTCTCAGTCAATCACCGAGCGGGTTAGGGAATGGGTTGGAGACGGCACTGTTTTCTTTTTCCCCGAATCACCTTCGGGTTTTAGGGTTCGTTCTTTGCATGAAAACCGAGCCGTTCTTTTCTCAGATCCGACGGATCGAGTTAGGGTTCAACCGAACGTCGGGTGACCCCTTTTCTGCTTAGATCCACACTGGATCTAATCAGCTTTTCTTTTTCTAATCGGTACCCGTTCTAGATCTACATGCTAGTAGGCTCTGGTACCATTGTTATATACTGTGGATCATCTAGCAGTCGGTCTAGAGGGTAGAACTCATAGAACCATGAAACACATGCACATTTAGACCTAGAACACTACACCGAGAGGGAGATAGGGGAGAGAGGACTGGTGATGAACCTGAGCCTCCAGATGATGTCGCGGTTGTGCCAGCCATCGCGGGTTCGGTGATGGAGGCAGCACACGGGCAGCGACGGGTGGAGTAGAGGTTGCACGGACGTCGATGCAGTGCGGTCGGGCGTAGCAGTGGCGACGGCGAGGATCAGTGGAGCTTCCGTGTCGCTGGGTCACAGCGCCTCTCGAGATCGGTTTAGGGTTTTGTCGGTGGGTTTGCGGCTCACGGTGAACCTCGTACTTTGAGCCGCCGGCCCCCACCTCTTTATATAGCGCAGTGCGACGGGGGCCCACCAACCATGTAGGGTTGGGCGCCCCCGATCAGGGCGCGAGACCAAGGCCCAATAGGCCGTTGGGCTTATTGGTCAGGAGATCAATCTAACATTAGGATCCAACCTGTACTTTTGGATAGCAATTCTTCCTGTAACTGTAAGTTGTAGCCTGCTTCTCCAACATTATACAACCTATATTTCTCAGAAAAACTTGGCCTTTAACTCAGAATGCGAATATTGTGTAGCTTGTTCTTCTAGTGGGTGCAAAGCTGCAGCATGTCATCGCAACTCTAACAGCAGAGGGTGCAAAGATGAGCACCTATGGGCCAAGGATACAGCCAAGGGATGATCTGTTTTGGTTCAAGAAACCAGAGTTTCTCCTTTGGTTAATACACTTCGTTCTCTTTCAGGTACATATATACTGCTAGGTAATTTGGAAGCAGTTTAGAGATGAATATAAGCTTACCCGCTTCAATTTGATAATTGTGCAGAATGCCTTTGAGTTGGCTTCGTTCTTCTGGTTCTGGGTATCATTTCTGTCCAGTCTCTCTGTTTCAAATAAGTCGTGTGAAACATGGTGAGAGCCTTTCTGTTCATTTCAAAAGCTATGTAGTAACATATAAATCCGTTGGCTTTGCTGCAGTGGCAATTTGGTTATGATTCATGCTTATCAAAAACCACCTTTTGGTATATTGCCGCCTTATACTGGGGTATGCATTTCATAATTTTGTAGGTTGAAATGTAGTGCTTAATAAAAAAATACTGCTGTATATTTGCCTCTGAAATTTCAAGTTCCAGATATTGAAAATAAATAATCTGGAATATTTGCTCAACATTATAGATCTTGCGCTCCAAATCAAATCTTAGTGCTATTAATGTTACCTTAGAATTGTACATTTTGGTGTTGCCATAATTTTCTGTATATGGTCAATTGTGCCAAGCATCTGTAGTTCATAGCACTGTATTTGGTCATTTGCAATATGTGCTTTAGGTGTAGTGCCTTAATCTTCACTTGTAAGAATTCTCTCTGGACAGTTCCTAGAGATTGTTAGTTATGGTAGGATTACATCTGCATGTAAATTGCTTTTTTCTTCTCTGTGTACCTCCCATTTCATGTTTTGCTCATTTTCAATAGAGGTTCGGTACAATTTATGATCCAAACCTAAATCAAGGCAAATGCTGAATGAGCATTACTGTACTGTTTTTTCATTTGTGGTGCCTCCTTTGCCATACTGCTGATCTAGATTTGTGAGTGTTGCCTCTTGAACCCAACACAGTGCCCTTCATTTCAGGTTCAAGTAGGAAATTAATATGTTGATCACTTGCCTCAAGGAATTTCAGGTTTCAGTAAGAAGCAGTTGCTGTAATTTTAAGGACTAGTACTGCTATTACTTAAGCTACTATTATTATGTGGTAGGACTGAACTGGGAAATTAATATGCTGATCACTCTCTGTTTGGTTATTACTTAATGCTATTACATAATGCTGAGTACTGGTTGTTGCTTGCAATATGATCACTATCTGTTTGGTCACCAGTTCCCAGAATGATTTGCCTGAACTGAAACTGAAGATTGATATTATCTTCTATTTTCTGCTCATTTCTTGGCTGCTAATATCTTCATTTGTTTGCTTGAACCTTGAGTGTACTTGACTGTTTCAGTTCAAGTACTTCACTAGTACATGGGACCCCTTTTAACATATGTTCAGTTTGATTTTAATGTTTGTTACCCTTGCCTCTGTAGGAAACATGCTAACCTTTATGGTTGGTTCAAAGCAAGCATTTGAAGTATCCCTAGCGGATGTTGCACAAACCCGGATGCAAGGAAAAAGCAGATGTTCTCTTAGAGCTTCATGTTGATGATACTACTGGAGCCAATGAGGTTTGTAGTGGATGATGGTTGTAGTGGATCCACTCATATTTTCTCGCATTGCCAATGAGGTGCTAGTGGATCTCATTTGGATACATGTAGTCGACAATCGTAGACATATCATTGATGAATTATTGATTCATGTTTGTAATGGTGACCATATATGTATGTCTTAGTGATTGTATGGACTTGGTCATGAATGAATCTATTTGTATGAGAAACGTGCACAATGATGTTACTTTTGTATTAATTTGCAACCAAATGGCCTTTTATTTTTTTTTTTAAATGCATTTAAATGATCTCGTCAAACCATCGATCATTTGAAAACATTTGTAACTTCAAATTGTCTCGCTATAGAGTCTTCGGGAGGCAATCTATCGCTAAAGAGTAGCAATGGACTATCTGTCGCTAAAAAAATTCAGAACAACGGACCGTCGGCGCTAAAAGTACTATCTCGGCGCTAAAGATGTTTAGCGACAGGACTTACAGTGTCTGCAGAAGTCTGTCGGTATAACTTTTTAGCGTCAGATTGTCTGTCGCTGTAGCCGCTTTTAGCGTCAGACCGTCCATCGCTAAACTTGGTTTTGTGGTGTAGTGAGAGCCCTATCGCCCGCCCAGTAGCAGATTAGGCTCTGCACATTGGTGGACACGGCGCACCGACAGGCTTATCGCCCTGCAGAAGGCGATAGGGCCCTGTCGGCCTTTGGTTGGCCGACAGGCCTTGGACCGCTTATCAGCCCATGGACGGCCGATAGGTCCCTGTCGGCCTTCGGCTGGCCGACAGACCTAAAATATCTACCGCGGGTGTCTTCCTCCATCGCGCGTATTGTCTCTCGCTCCCTCGCGCACTCTCTCTCTCTCACCGCTGCGTCGTCGCCGCTGCTGCCGCTGCTCGCCTGGTCATCGCCGCCGCTGCCGCCCCCACGCTCGGGTCCACGGCCGGCGCCTGGTCACGCTCGCCCTTGGCCGTCCTCGGGCCGACAGGTATGATTTTTTTGTAAATTTAGATTTCGTTTTTTAGTTACTTTAGGTAGATTTTGTTAGTTTTAGTTGTAGATTACTTAGATTTGATTAGGTTTAGATTAATTAGTAAATTTAGTTTGTAGTTGTAGATTTGGGTAAATGTTAGGGTTATGGTTAGGGTTAGTTTAGTTTGATTTTGTTTTTTAGTTAGTTTAGTTTAGTTTAGTTAGATTACTTAGTATATTTAGTTAGTTTAGTTGAGTTAGATTAGTTAGTTAGTTTAGTTTCAGGGTTAGTTTTAGTTGTAGATTAGTTTTAGGTAGATTAGGGTTAGTTTTAGTTGTAGATTAGGTTTTTTAGTTAGATTTTTAGGGTTAGTTATTTTTAGTCAGGTTCTATGGTTCGATTTATTTAGGGTTACAGCTAGTTTAGTTAGTAGTTTGCTGTTAGGGTTAGTTTTCTTTTAGTTTATTTTGTTTAGTTAGAGTAGGTTCGCATGGTACTTCTTTTAACTAACTCGATGCTTTGCACGATGCTACCAGGAATGTCGACCGATTTAGTCCCTTTCATAATTGACCATGGCAATGGTGAAATCAGATATGGGGACAACGGGGTAGACCTTAGCGAGTTCCAGGTGTTTGACATAGAACTGAATTAGCCGCTAGATTATAGCCGGAAACAAGTTTTAGCCTGGCTACATGAATACTTGGATGTTCCACCCTCCCAGCGTCGTTTCAGGATTAGTATGTAGGTGCCTAAATTGCGGGAGAATGGATGGAGGTGGGAGCTGTATGAAGCCAGTAATACGAAGAAGTGGCATTTCCTCGTGTCCAAGGCGTTGGAGCGTCGTTATTGCAACATCATGCTTGCTGAGTTCCTGGATGGTGGCATGCAGGGTGAGAGTAGCAACACAGGTGCAGCAGAGGACAACTTAGAGGCCGCAAATGCTGAGCGGACCTATGTTTGCGATCCTCAGGTGGTTCAGAACACGACAGAGGATGGAGAAGCGAAAGAGTATGGTCCTTACATGGAAGCTGACTAGGGTGAGGAGGATGAAAGAATTATGGAACAGATGGAGGCTGACGATGTGGAGAACCTCACCTTTGTGGATGAATTTGCGGGCCGGAGCTTTGATGACGAGACCGATATCCCTAAGGATTAGGCTCAGATAGCACCAGATTGCATGACGGTCGATGATGCTCATCATTCGTCATGGGAGTATTCGAGGATCGAGGTCAGACAAGGGCAGATGTTTCAGGACAAGGTTCATCTACAACACGCTGTTCGACAATGGGCTTTTTCGGAAAAGAAGATGTTTAAGGTGGTTATTTCTAACCCCACGATGTGGGACGCTAAGTGTGTGACCCCAGGATGTACTTGGTGTGTTCATGGTCACATGCCACGTACCGAGACCAACTTCATCGCCACTATTGTTCAACCACATAGTTGCTTGCTGCAGACAACGCTGATCAAGCATAAGAACATTGGCAAATGTAATGTACGGTGAGATAGTTGAAAAAGTTGGCATGTCTCCATTTTGGATAATGCTTGCTATTCAGAATAGATATGGCTATGAGCTGTCTTATGACATGGCTTGGAGAGCAAAATAGCTGGTCTTGGAGAAGAGGTTCGATAATTACAAGGATTCATATCACCACCTGCCAACTCTTCTAGCAACCATTCAAGCGAGAAACCCTAGGACTATAATTGATATTAATGACTACATCAACGAGAAGGGAGACCGTGTCCTGAAACGAGCTTTTTGGTCTCTAGGGTGCATGATACAGGCCTTCAAGCATTGCCGACCTCTACTCTGTATGGATGGCACTTTCATGACTGGACAATACAGAGGTACGTTACTAATAGCCATAGGGGTTGACGGCAACAACCAGGTTGTGCTTATTCCTTTCACCCTGGTTGAATCGAAGAACAGTGAAAGCTGGTTGTGGTTCCTAAGTTGATTAAACGAGCTCTCGTGGAAGAAAGGGAGAATGCTTGTGTCCTGCATGATCGTAATGCATGTTTATTGAATGCAGTGGATAAATTAAAGAACGGTAGGGATCTAGTGGTCCAATGGCCCGATATACAAAGTTGCTGGTGCATGAGGCATCTAGGTAGTAATTTCTACAAGAAGTTCAGGAGCGAGCGCCTGATGGACCTGTTTAAGAGGCTATGCAAGCAGAACCAGAAAAAAAATCGATTTCCTTTGGCAAAGGTTAGACGAGCTGACCACAAGCCACATGAATGAAGTGTGTCGTCAACCTGTTGTGGCACGAGAGGAGCTGCAAGGCCTTACTCCCGATCCTAATGAGGCTAAAAGCAAGACTCGCCGATGTAAGGGGGGTAGGTCTTTAAAGTGTTTCTTAGATTGGATTAAAGAGGAGACCGTCGAGAAGTGGTCGTTGTTGCATGATACCTATGGTGCACGCTACGACATAATGACAACAAATCTAGCAGAGGTTTACAACTGGGTGCTCAAAGGTACACGATCGCTTCCTTCGGTTGCAATTGTGGAGGGTATCCTGAGGGGCATAATGTTGTATCTGCGAGAGCGTTGTCAAGCGGCAGCGGCAGTCATTCAGAATCCACAAATGACATATTCATGGAAGATTTCTGCATACATCGAAGAGAAGAGTGCCAAAGGGTCCCTGCATAGGGTGTTTCCTGTTGGCAACCAGGACCTTGTGTAGGAGGTCATGCTGCGTGATAAGGGGGGGCTTGGCACTGCTCCAAACAAAATAACTATGGAGTGTCAGTTATGGCCAGAGGTTAACAAGTACGAGTGCACATGCAACAAGCCGAAGTACTACCATTATCCATGGTCCCATGTGCATGCTGCATGTGGAAAAGCCATGATTCCGATGACTTTTGTGTCCGATTATTTCAAAAAGGAAGCCATATTTAACACATGGTGTGGTGAGCTTCGAGGTTGGAGGGCAGTTGCTGATTTCACTAAGGCAGTTCATGACTCGGACCATTATTGGCCTCCGAATCCAGAACAAAGGGTTGACACAAAGGGACTTCGCAAGAGTCGTCGTATTAGGAATGACATGAATGCTTTGGAGGCTTCAAACAAGCGTCCCTTCTGCCTCGCTTGCGGTGGAAATCATCCAAGGAAAAATTATGATGCATACCCCCACAAATAGGCTACCAGATGGAACGGAAGTGCGGCGTATTCCAAAACGCAACTCTAGGCAGGCCACTCAACAAGGTCCTAGTGCGTAGCATTGTATGTACTGCTCTTAGTTTCCAACTAAATTTGCATTACTTATTCATATGTTATTGTACTTTGAAACATGACTTGCTTTTTGTAGGATGGCGGGCATGGAGCTCATCGACCCTGTTGTCGACCAGAGGCACCGCTCCAACTTGTAGGATGGGCAGCTTCCACCAGGCCTTCATCTTCGTACCCACGATGAGTTGTGGATACTTGACCACCGCTGGGTTCCAAGGTATGTGTATTTTGTACCTTGTACGTTCGTGCCTTGCGTGTTCAAATTCGGTAATTAATATTCTTTCTTTATAACAGGCTACGTGCTGCTGGTTTACTTCCGTTCGCATGCCTGGTTGAGTGACACCGGCACAGGAGTTCGCATTTTCCGGTTGACCGTGCACTCCTCTTTGCTCGGGTTGACCGCTGGAGACCGGAGACGCACACGTTCCACCTACCTGTAAATGAGGTCACCGTCACTCTGTAGGACATCGCTATGCTGTTTGGTGTACGTCTCGCCGATGCCCCTGTCAGCCCTGTAGTAGTGCCGGTGGATTGGGAGGAGCTGGTCCTACACCATTTTCAGGGCATGTTGCAGCTGGGGGATGGAGAGGATGAGCAGTTCGGCTTCCACGACCGCCACGGCCCTCCGAAGGCATGGTTGTCTCAGTTCCATGCGGAGAGGCTCACGGAGGACGAGGACGACTGGAGGGTCCAGCGACACTTGGAGGCGTACCTACTGTGGCTGTTCAGCTGGGTACTCTTCACCAGTTCTCACCACGACACCGTCGACAAGCACTTCGTCCACTACGCGGTGCAGATAGCGTACTCACCAATTGAGGCGATTCCCCAGTACAGTTGGGGTTCAGTGGTGCTTGCAGCTATGTACCGGGCTTTGTGCGACGCTTGCACTGGGAGGAGTAGGACAGGTACGTTGGCTGGTTGTCCGTTGTTGGTGATGTTGTGGTCATTTGAGCGGTTCAATATCGAGAGCCGTACGAGGATACGATGTACGCTTTCGACGAGGTTGGTGTAGCCGACGAGCTCGATGCCCCGACGATGGGCACACTCTGGGTGTGTCGCGACATAAGTATTTTGTCTATACTATTTGCTCACTTATGTTACTATTATGCTTTCAATGTTCAACAAGTTTGTTCTTTGCAGCCGAGGTAGGCAACAGGCAAGGGTAGAGGCACGTACAATGCGTACGCCGCTATGTTGGACCAGCGCATAGCTGATAGGGTTCAGTGGACCCCGTACACAGCATGAACATACACTCCCGTGCTCCGCGTGGTTTGTTGGAGATGTGCTACCTTGACCAGGAGCTGTGGTGGACGAGGAAATGGCTGGGGTTGGACATCTTCGTCGAGCCGTACTGTCCGGAGCAGGTGGCACGTCAGTTTGGGTGCGCGCAGGTCTTCCCTCTTCCCCGACTTCAGCTTGACGGGTCGCACGGGTAAGTCTCGTTGTATTCACATTTCTTCTTGATGCTGGTACAGCTTTATTCATTATTAATTATATTGTATGATTTCAAGAAAAGGTCAAGGTATTGAGTTCGAGCTGTCGTGGGTGGATAGGGTGATGCCTTGGGTCAACGCCTGGGAAGAGAAGGCTACCGACGTGCATGACCTAGGTGGGCCGTTCGACGACGGCACGTACCGCGAGTACTTGCGTTGGTTTCATGGAGTCACACGCGTTCGTTGCTTCCCCGTGCCGGTACAGGCCGCGCCGCACGAGCCCGAGATCACCGACACGTTCGCGACGGAGCCACTAGCTGCTTTCCATGCACTGGTAAGTAAATTTGTAAACTACTTTGTCCTATTGTTACTTTGGCAATGAGTCACAACAATTCATGCAACAATACATGCCTGCCTTGCAGACAGATATCTGCAGCGACGTGGGCAACGAGCTGCTTTCGTATGCGCAATGGTTCGAGCTAAACCCCCCAACAGTTGGTAGGATGGAGTTGGTTGCCGCCCTTTAACGACTAGGGCAACATTGCTTGGTGGGAGTACGCCGAGCATCATGCCTCCACACCACAGACGTAGTTCACGGGCAATAGGGTGTGCCTCCAGCTCCAGCTCCAGCTCCACCTCTGCCTCCAGTCGTAGGATCTAGAGGACGTGCTTGTTCTTCGCGCTAGAAGGTTGGAGTCCTAGGTAGTTCTGCGATGACCTTCCGATTTCTTCTTGCATTATGTACGTAACATGGTCTATGTGAGCTTACAATTTTTTTGGTAGGTGGACGTGCTTCTTGCAGTGACTACACGATGGGTACTAGCAGCTTCGGGACCTTTTACACCGATGACACTCCTCCTTGGGGCCTCGATGAGGCTAGGCCCTCATAGCTTTGTGGTGCACCTCTGTCAACTCAGCCGACTCAGCCGACTGAGGGTACGTAGCCTACAGAGTCGACCCTAGTGGCACGCCTGCGTCGTCCTCTAGACCCCCTCACTTACCCTACGGCGTAGGTTCATCATCGAGGAGCACATGTCGTCATGCGTGGGCATCATGCTGGTTGACCTGTACTAGTGGTATGGCTGTATGCTTGCATGGATGTGAACTAATGTACTCCTAGATTTCTGATGCCTCCAACCGTATTTGTTGATTTACCACCATTTAATGGTGGCAACGCTCCAATAACTTTCGACGCTTGTTAGGTAACACAGCCTTTGCAGTGGGTTGTCACTTCATCATTATTTAGGCTTTGCAGCGAGTACTCACATCAACACAACAACAACCATACTGAATCCACAGTCACCACCTCCAAACTCTGCTGACGTCTTCCTGTGTAGGCTTTCAGTGAGTTTTCATGTCACCATCGTCTAGCTTTGTAGGCTTCTCAGGCTACGGTCAGTTCACTTAATGGCACTACAAATGTAAAATGTAGCCTTTTCAGAGAGTATTCACATCAACACTGCATGCTACCTACACTGCATGCTACACAGCCTTTGTAGTGAGTTGTCACTTCATTATTATTTAGCCTTTTCAGTGAGTATTCACATCAATACTGCATGCTACGTACACTGCATGCTACACAGCCTTTTAAGTGAGTTGTAACATCGAGCTACATAGCCCACGTCTCTGGCACTTGCTATATATCGACGGGTCCAAGTTGTTCATGCCCACCAAGGGCAAAACTGAACATACAACCACTTAACCAAGAGAGTCCATACCAATGTCGGGTGCGTCAGGGAAGGGAAAGGGAAAGGGAACTGATCTGGTGTTTTGGCCAGGATCTTATGGTCCAGATTGGTACCTAGATCCACTAGAAAACTTCCCATTGCAGGGTAAGAAGGATTTTCATCCACCTAGTAGGTTGCGGCCATATGATAACAGGAAATAAGAGTGGCCAAAATGCTGCCTTGGTGACAATTGCGTAGTTCAAGTATACAGCGATGGTGGGCTTCATGAAGGGCGTTGGTTATTCAGACACCCTCGCGGATGGGTAAGTCTTACTACGCATTTTATCGTACTACTCATCTTCATTACATACTAACAAGACTACGTATTCTATAGAACTCTGAAGATGAGGAAAACTGTAGTTTCACTAGGTGGGTTGATCCACTAGCCATTTACCCGTATGAAGAATTCATCCACTACCTACAGAACCGCATATTTGACCTTGAAATAGAGGTTGAAAGCATGTCTGTAACCAAAGAACAAAACACTCAAGAAGAAGAAGGACAAGATGTTCCGATGGAAGACAAGCCAGTGTGCAATGATCCCTATTGCAAGTGCCCCTGCCATGGAAACATGGGGCCTCCTCCACCTCCTCTGCCTCCTCCTGCATGTGGTGGAAATTGGTACTATGGACAAGGCTCTTCACTGTGGTAAGGCTCTTCACTGTGGTACTCGCAGTAATCGGTGTTCTCTGGATGCAAGAGTGATTCGGACCTAAGTTGTGTTGGCTAAAGTTTCAGTAGAACTCTGTCGCATGCTTTCAATCCATAGTCTGTATTTTGTGTGTTTGTAATTCGTGCAGTGTACCTTGTTGTTTCAATCCACAGTCTGTAGTTTTTAATTCCGGCAATGTACCTTGTTGTTTCAATCCATAATATGAGAAGACTACGTTGTATCACATATTTCGTGGAATGTAACATGTTATGCAAAGGACATAAAAGGCTATGTCTGTGAATTTATTAGAACTAATATGCTTGGCACGCCATACATTCCCGCACACTCTCCCTCCTTCCCCTTCTCTCTCTCTCTCTCTCGCATGCGCGCCTGCGCGGTCCCCTCTTTTTTCTGCACCCGACCAAAGCATGCAAGCCAGCACGCTCTCCTCTTTTTCCTGCACCCGACCAAAGCATGCAAGCCGGCACACTCTCCTCTTTTTCCTGCACCCGACCAAAGCATGCAAGCCGGCACTTTCTCAACATGGACCAACATGTGACTAAGTCCACTGAACCATACAAACCGGATGTATAAAAGGCCTCGTATGTGTTCACCACACCACATCTCCTCTGCCTCCCCTCCCCATTCAACTTCGAAACAATGGCGTCCTGGAGGACCGACCCAACTCAGCTCCCGCAGTGGCGTGAGCGACCAAAGTGCCGTTGCGGGTTTCGCACGACCTTGCGCGAGTGCATGGATTAGGACCATAACTACGGCAGCAGGTACTTCACGTGCCCAGATCTGGATGACGACTTCATGGTAAGAACGTGAACTAATTCTTTTGTTTCTGGTTACCTTTTCTCAAATTGATCAATGACATCTACCACCATACACGTAGCCTTGCAAGTGGATAGAATGGGTGGATCGGGAGTTGCCTGCATGGCCAGGAAGGGTCCCAAGGGAGGTGGAAACCAAAGGCCAATACCTTCTGAAGATGACTCAGGCTCGCGAGGCGGAACGATAGACGAGGAAGCAAATCTGTCTGAAGGCTAAGGAGGATGAGCTTGCTAGGAGGAGGGAGCAGTTAAATCTGCGTGAAGCAGCCAATAAGCGTAAGGAGCAAGAGCTTAAATTCTGTGAGGCAGCTCTCAAGAACAAGAATGATGCAGTGGAACCATCTTCAGGGCGCGACATAAAGGGAAAACAACCACGCTGCACCCAGTAGAACAATGGAATAGACCCAGCAAGTTAAATTCCCTAAGGCATGTTAGGAGTAGTGGTGGACCTCTGAACATTAAGTACAGACTTCCACACATGCCATTGCAGGTCGTGCTTTGTTTCCTTTCCCTAGGCCATTGCAAGACTACTTAGTATTGCAACTTTGGTCTATGTACCGCGCTGGGTTAATATTACAATGAGTTTGTTCCATCAAAAGTTTGAAAGGTTCCTTAAGTTATGGTGCGTGATGTATGTTATATGTCCGAAAAAGGAGAGCAAATATTTTTAGTGTTGCTCGAAAAGTGGTAAAGTTTTTATGCCTGGTGATCGTTGTGTTCGGAAAATACATCGGGTGGCTGAACAGCATGAAGTAGTGAAAGGTTCCATTAGTTTTGATGCCTGTTGGAGGGGGCCTGTCGGCCTCTAGATTGCCGACAGGACGGTCAGCCTATGGATTGCCGACAGGACAGTCGGCCTCTGGAGCGCTGACAGCGCCTATCGGCCATCCAGAGGCCAACAGGAAGCCTGTCGGTGCCGATATGCCGGTGTCGGCTGCCACGTTAGCCTTATCGGCTCCTGAGTCGCCGACATTGATGCTAAACCTGCAATAAATCTATAACACCTTCTAGATTTGCAATTATTATTTTAAAAAATATTATTTAAAAAAAATCCATGGTAAAGCACAGCTCCAAACACTTGTGAAACCACGTCTTGTGGCTGTGTGCAACTGCCTCACTCCTTCTGTCTATAAATACAGCACACCCCTCCTCAGTCTTCAGACACAAGTAAAGAGCAAAACATAGCTGGCCGATCCAAACAGCACGCCCTCTCTCTCTCTCTCTCTCCCCCCCCCCCTAAAGGGAACCACGCTCGCTAGCCATGGCCTATTCCGCAACTGCTCCGTGTGCACGCCTCTCTCTCTCTCTCTCTCTCCCCCCTAAAGGGAACCACGCTCGCTAGCCATGGCCTATTCCGCAACTGCTCCGTGTGCGGCAGCTCAATATTCTGAGCTTAAGATGACCCTATACACAAACAAGGAGGTGTATTATTCTGGACCAGACAATAACGGAGTAACCATCATAGATGGATCAAAAATGGGCAAAACCTGGGTCTTCTCGTGGCCTGTAGCCGATGGGGCAACTCCTGATGCAAACATCGTCGGCCATCTCCAGGGCACTGGTGTTCAAGTAGCCAATACTCCCAATCTGGTGTATCACTACTCCCTGGGATTAGTGTTCGAGGATAAAAGGTGAGAAACTGGGAAATGTATTATTGAGTAGTACGTACGTACACATAACTTTATATTGTACGTGTACTTCCACAACCTCTCTCAAGTAGAACATCATGTAGTTATTTTTTCATAGATGATACACATGCTCATAGGACCACCAGTTTATTCATTTGTTCAATTCTCATTTTTCAAGAAAATATCTTACTCATGGCAGTTTTCACTTCCTGTCAATTATTTCCTACTCCCAGTGAGTAGTTACTCCCATGTGTATATCTTTAGATTTAGGGTATATATAACCCAACGAAGTGTATGTTGACGAAGTATATGATCATACTAGACCATCTAGGGTAGTATGTGTATATCGAAGTATGCAAGTATACATTGAGTATATGATTATACTTATTTTATATACTACTATAATAGTATTAAAATAATATGTTATATATTGATGAGAAAAGTTTAGACTGGTCAACTGCAAGTAACACAGGTAATTATTTTTCTCACCGCATGATATATATTGTCAAGAAAAGTTACTGCAATAACACATCACGTAATCATTTTGTGCGCAACACAGGTTCAATGGGTCCACACTCCAAATACAAGGGACTTCCCAAATCATTGGGGAGTGGAGCATTGTTGGAGGGACAGGATTACTTACTATGGCAATGGGTACTGTCAAACGCACATCAGTTGTAGACAAAGACAATACCAGGATCTCAGAACTCAAAATACATGCCTATTTGGCTTCAGTGAAGCCTACTACAACCAGTGTAAGTAAAATACTGGATTATTCATACGAGCAACTCAAATTCTAATGACTCGAAATGATAATTTAGAGAGTGAGATTAAGAGTAACTTTTGGAGATGCTCTTATATATGCATACATTTATTCCATTGATTTTACAGTTGAAACTCCAGATATATAGGGCATATTCCCTTGATTTATAGTGTAAGTAAAATATATTGTGACATATTAAGATATAGGCATGTGTATTTACTATTGAAACTTTAGATTTCCTAACTTCTACATATTCCCTTGATTAATCATGTCTATAATATAACCTTGTGTAGGTTTTTGAGACTACTGAATCCGATTAATAACCTCCAGAAGGCGTGAGCTTTATGCAGTTGTTTAGACTGGTCTTCGTGCATGCCAGACAATAAATGCCAATATCTGCAGTTCGTCAGTGTTGTTTGTTTCCTAATAAATAACCTCGACTCTGTATCCGGTCAGTGTCACCTTGTATTTTGCTGTAAGGGACTGTATCTGTATCGTCCGGTGTTGTAGTCACCTTGTACTCTTTTGTATTTCAATGAAATTCTGCATCCGTGTCAGCATGTGTATTCATAAATCATAAGATGTATTTTAAGGCTCTGCTTCTGAAAAAATCCCATTGGCCCATTAAAATCTAACTCATTAGCACAGTGCATCTTTCTCCCCACTCAACCGCCGCCCAAAACACCCTTCTGTCTCTCGCTGTTTGTCCCTCTCACATGCCGGTGTTTGGGCTGCATCTTGTGGGGGTGTACTGGACCTAGTGGCAGCATCAGTAGGTGGATCCTGCGGCTGGAAATGCTCGTGCATCAGTAGGTCCATGACTGACTGCCATCTGTGATCTTTTGTTCTTTCTAAGATGTGATTTGTTGTTGCCTAGTTCTTGTATGGTGTGTGAGCAGGTGTGTTTCAAGGCAGGTAATCATCATGACGAACTCCGCAACTACGGTGGTGGTGGAAGTGGGGCAGCATTAGGCCCTAGTGTGCCCTTGGTTACTTTCATCGGTGGAGATAACCTGTTATCACCGCTGGCGGAAGTGAAATCTGCAGTAGTGTGTGAATTTTACTCACAGATATTATCACAAACTGACATCCTACGAAAACTCTGTTTGTGCCTGACTTAGAAAATGGTATTTCCTAGTAGTCAGATCAGACAAAATCAAGAAAACACACCCAAAGTTTAAACTTATTACGAGGTTCTGAACTAGAGATTGAGATGGCATAGAAACGACCTTTCGTTAGTCAAAAAAATTGCATTGCACTCATTTCAAGCAATTTGCACAACTCAAGAATCCCATCTTTGAGATAATCCAGCACTATAATTAAGCAAAGAGCAGCAGCCAGTGTGTCCCTTTCAAAAGAATGTGCACTAATGTTTTTAGGTGATAGAAAGCTTTCAGTTTCAATACCCTTCGTTAGAGAGTCATCAGGCCGGAGTTATTGGAACCACACAATAAGTTCACATAAACCATGTTTAACACTAAACACCAATACGAAAAACAAAATGCATCCTTGGAAGCAAAGAACTCCATTAATCTTGTCTCTAGAAGCTGCCACGATTTTAATAGATTCCTAATATTTTTTAACTCAGCGCAACAAAGCTCACAACTGGAGCTAATGTGTCTCTAAATAATACCTGCAAGAAAGTTTTGGGTTAGCATTTCTCAAACACTGAGTCATGTCTTGTGTGTCAAATGACCCCACGTATGGACGAAGACCCCTGTCAATAACAACAGATGATCCAAATCCAAAGAAGCAATTGAACAAGCAATTAACATACAAAGGAACCAAGCAAGGCATCAAATAAAAGTCAAGAACAAATCAGCGATGGGCTTCACCTACGAGAGTAGTACGTATTGATCGGTGATTTCTATTGTTTGGTTCCTCTGACTTGGAAACTCCAACAAGCGCACTATCAAAAAACAGCACCAATCATCAAACACTGTAAAAACTGCAAGAATCCAGTGTTTTGGGTGCGGTAAACTGGTGTCCGTGAATTTTTGACTAGCCCAAACAGAGACCGGAACTGAAATTTGTATATCTCGTCAAAATAAAATAAAAAAGCAAAAATTGCTGAGGTTGGTGTCAGGGTTCGCCCACGAGGCCCAAGTTGGCGCCTATGGTCTGTGGGCAGGCGCAGCCCATGTTAAGGCTGGACAGATTAGGCCCACTGCCTCTTTACAGCACCTGACTACCTGAGTGTTTTCTCTGTTGGCTTCTAAAAAAAAAGAGTGTTTTCTCTGTTTCCTGTAAGTGTATGAAGCTGTACAAGCAAAGCTGATGTCCCCTTGTAGATTTTATAGCCAATAATATATATAGCTATATACAAAAAATAGAATAGCAGCCACTTTCCTTCCAGTTTTTGTATTTAAAACCCTGTGCTGATATCCTCCAAGACTGCCACCGGGCGCACTAAAAAAGCCTCTACCTAACACAGGGGTAATATTGTGGCACCTAGTTAATCAGGGTGATCAAGTATAGATATATATTCCCTGCAAATTTGTTCATGTTGGATGATAAGACTCATTGAGAAACAATATAGCCAAATTCAATGCTTACGGCTAGTAGTTAGCAGGAGAATATCCAAATAGGTCGACTAAATTTGTAGCTAAAAGTTAGCAGGCATTTAGCGAACTACTACCTCCGCTCTGTTCTTTTTTACATGTTGTATAAGGTTTGTCTAACTCAAACAATTTCATTTTCTACCATCAATTTTAAGAAATCCATATAGTTTCACGACTGAAAGTATTTGTCATAGTGAATGTGAAAACATAAATCTCATGTTGTTTAACATGTATACATTTTTTTTGAAATTGTTGGTCAAAGTTAGAAATATTTGACTTAGGATAAAGCTAATAAGACATGAAAAAAAGAATGGAGGGAGTAGCTATTAGCTCCTTAACTGAGGAAGACCAGCTAAAAGCGGCTAATGAACTGTCATATATTACTATATGCTGTATACGATAAAGAAAAAGGAGCAGCTGGTGGAACGACTGCACCTTCCTGCATGAAGAGAGGTCAGCTGGCGTCCTCAACGGGGTAGCGAAATCGCTAACTGACATCATGTTTTGGACGACGTGGAGGTATAAAAACACCGCGCTAGCGACCTGGGAGTCGATAGTCTCGCACAGCCTCCGAGGAGATCGAGCCTGAGATGGTCAGGATACCATATTTTTATGATTTTGTTTATTCATTTGCTTCCACGTCAGGTAGCGATTTCGATAGCATTGCTGTGGACGGCCTTACGTACGTGCCTATGCCTTGGGAGGATGACATAATATTAATATATTATATATATAGACAATAAGACAACCAAGCAACTTAAGGGTGACGTGAGCAGTATATTCAATTCAATTCCTCACATTTTTCTAGTCTCAATACTAATCCAGATCATCGATCTTGTTGGTTCCGTCCCAGAGCCTATCTTCAATTCGGATAAGCACGGATGGTAACGAGAGAAGAAAAAAACTACACTTGCTGTTTTATGGCTTTGACGTGCATACGCGTTCAAAATATATAGCAGCAACTTTGTGTCCAGTACGTTGGCCTTTTCTTGATAGAAGCCTTTTGGTGGGCTACCTAATGATCTGAGTGGTGTGTGTACATATATATTCCCTACAAATAAAGTCTAGCTGGTTCACGATGGACGTCTGAACGCGGAATGTGTCGGCCTAAGTAGAGTGTGAATTAAAGGGCACATAAAAAAATTACAGCCTACTTTGTGTATAAATAAAAATCTAAAGGCACGATGGCTTGCGTTTGGAGTGGCCTAGCATCACATCCTCCCTGCCTATATGGACTACAACAGTATCTAGCTAAAGCCTACACTACTACACATTCTTTAATATTGCAAGCCCTATTAGCATCGCTACGGGTCCTTTAGAGCAGCTCCAGGGTGCTTGCAAAATGATCCGAGGGGAGACAGAAAACAGCGAAAGTTCGATTCACACGCTGCAGCAACCGAACCGTAGGAAAAGATTTCTCTGTTCGACACGAGTTTTCGGTTCGGCACGAGAGAGAATAGAACATTGATTTTGCGCATGCATAAGAGTGAGCCATTGCCTAATGGCCTCTGCTTTATTTATTATTTGATGTGGACCCCATTGAGAGAAAAGTAGAGCAAACATTGCAGCACGCTCTGTTTATTCCCAAATGAATGGAATCTTTGTACACTACAGCAAACGCGTGCTTTGCCGAGTGCAATTGCACTCACCAAAGAGCTGTCGGCATATACCTTCACGGCAAATGCTTTTTTGCCGGCGGCAAAATAAAAATGCGAAAAAACCCAAAAATAATAGCAAAATTTTTTTTTTCCGGGGAGGCTACTACCGGCCAACGCCCGCCCGTCTCCAGCGAGCAAAGTCGCTGCATTTTTTGCGCTAAATTTGCGGCTAATGCGGCCGGCCGCGTGTCTGTTGCTCTACCACTGCACTACACTGTCACTTGTGTCTGATTCCGTTATCTATCCTCATATATTATACTAAACCAATAGTAAATTGCTTGTTTGAGGTCCTAAATGAATTCAAATCAAAAAGTTGTCAACTACAAAGTTTCATAACTTTTCGAGATCTACAATTTTCATTTAGGAAGTTTTTCCATCCGAGGTCATTTGAAAAATTCGAATTTCAAATTTGAGAGATTCAAACGTAGTTTTGCATGATAAGATGATTTCAAATCAAAAAGTTGTCAACTACATAGTTTCATAACTTTTCGAGATCTACAATTTTCATTTAGGAAGTTTTTCCATCCGAGGTCTTTTGAAAAATTCAAATTTTCAAATTTTCAAATTCAAACGTCGTTTTTGCATGACAAGATTATTTTAAATCAAAATGTTGCCAACTAAAAAATTTCATAACTTCTCAAGATCTACAAAGTTTATTTTGGTCATTTGTTCATCCGACATAGTGGTAGTAACATTGTTTACAAATCTTATATATCTCTCTTCTACTTTCATGAAACTAATATGAGAGATGTAGATTTTATGAACAACATTATTGTTGCTTTGTCAAATGAAGAAATGACCAAAATAAACTTTGTAGATCTTGAGAAGTTATACAACTTTGTAGTTGAAAAGTTTTTCATTTGAATTCATTTGGGGCCTCAAAAATTGCTTTGAAAAACTGATTTGCTGAGGGCCAAAAAAAATGCATACGGCAAAATGCCTCTTCGCCGAGTGCCAAAACAAAGGCACTCGGCCAAATACATCTTTGCCGAGTGCCAGAAAAAGCCACTCGGCAAAGACGCATTTTCCCGTGTGCCGAAAAATAGCACTCGGCAAAATACATCTTTGCCGAGTGCCAGAAAAAGGCACTCGGCAAAGACGCATTTTGCCGTGTGCCGAAAAATAGCACTCGGCAAAATACATCTTTGCCGAGTGCCAGAAATTTGGCACTCGGCAAAGACGGCCTTTGCCGAGTGCGGCACTCGGCAAACTGCCTCTTTGCCGAGTGCCCGTGTTTCGACACTCAGCAAAGCGTCGAGCACTCGGCAAAGAGCGCGTCTCCCGTAGTGGTACGCGTGGCTTGACAGCTCTGCTCTTAGAACTAGCAGTGGTAGGGTATCACTATTAGACTGTCTCCAACGGTAAGAATGCAAACACGAGACCTATTCCAGGATTTGAGTCACGTACAGAGAAAGGGTCACGCATCCAAAACCTTCCTTCTCCAACAGCGAACCCAAAAGAAGACTGTCAGTTTCCTCCGTCCGGTGCCGCTTGCTCCTCCGTCTTCCTCTTCCCCACGGCCGACTCTGAAAATATCTTTGCCCCCTCCCACACCTCTCTCTCTCCTCTCGACTCCCTCTCTCTCCCTCTCATCACGCGGCAGCACCGGGCGGCTCCTCCGAGACGGCGGCGCAACGGACAGCCACCGGCGCCATGGCTCTCGTCGCGGGCGCGGCCAGCCCCCCTCCCCCACCCCCCACCCCTGCGCGACGGCCGGCTCCCCTGTGGGCTCGGGTGGGGCGGCGGTCAGCCCCCATGGCTCCGGTGCCTCAGGTGCTGTCCCCTGTGCTCCATTCGCTTCTTTGCGTCTCCCAGGTGAAGCAAGAACATCTCTCTCTACTGGACCCATTGCAGTCTCCTCTATTTCCCTCTTCTGATCTGCACTAGGGTTCATGGATTCATTCCATTTGTACAAGAAAAGCCAGGTGCTTTCCCTTAATCTGTATCCCCATCTTTCCATTATTACGCACCGATGCATAGATCTCGTTTCCTTGCAACGGGAACACAGATCGGTACATCTATGAATGGAGCGCGCCTAATTCCTGATTGATTCATTCGGTGCAAAGGGAGGAATCTTCTGGCTTGTTTTGATTTTGTTCTTGATGCTGTTGCTTGGATATGCTGTCAGTTTAAAGGAGCTGCCGGGGTGGTGGTGCAGCCTGGCGAGCCCGGAGGTGGGCGACAGGAGCGAGGGCGTGATGGATGCGAGCGCGGACGCCGGTATGGTGCCCGTGCCGCTGGCGGCGACGATGGCCGGCTTGGCCTGCTGCAGCAGCCACTGCACGGTCTCGCCGTCGGACTTGTTGGAGATCCGCCTGCTGCCTCCGCTCCCCGGGGACTGCGCCACCACCTGCAGCTGCTGCTGTTGCTCCTTCCCTCCGCCACCCCCGTCCTGCTGCGGCGGCTGGTGAATTTGGATTTGCAGGTGGTGCTGCGCCGACTGCTGCTGCTGCCAGGAGGGGGCACCGTGCGAGCCGCCTCCGTCCCCACCACGAGCGGCACCTCCGAGATCCGGCTCCAGAGATTTGCGTCGTCTCTCTCTCTCGACACTTATTTGCGTTTCGGTTCGGCTTGAATGCAAAATGCGTCCTCTGTTTGGATCATCTGTTGGAGCGTGTTTTTGGTACCCAAAACACTGTGAACGACCTATTTTGCGTTTTGGTTATGTTGTTGGAGACAGTCTTAGTTCATAATGAAAGAGCTATGTCTAACAGTTTTAACAATGCACTGGCGAGGACAATAGATATCATTACTAGGTCTAACTTTGAACCAGTAGTGATAACTCTACTGTCAGGTTCCTATACCCCTCATTAGCGCAACAAGGTTAGGACCCTGTTTTTTTGGTATCAAATACATTTAACTCAGACTCATGTCTGTGTCCTACACTATCTCTCTCCCCTCATCCCCTCCCTTCATTTCTCTCTCTCCCTCTCCACTATGCTTAGCAATACAAAGCAACCAGCCCATTGGCATAATGCTCTGCGACACGAGGGCTGGTAGTGCAAGGCGAGCCTCATGGCGCCACGAGCCATAAGGGCATGGATCAAGCTGCCTCAATCCTTGAATCGTGTGGATCCGACTAGGGAGGCCTTGCAGGAGCTAATGTCCCAAGACACAATGGATGTCTGAGCCGAGAGGAGCCAGAGCGCAGGTCTACAGGATCTGAGAAGAGTGAAGCCTGGCTACACATCTCCATGTGCAAGCAGAGGAGGACATGGCCTATCGAACGATGATGCTAGGTAACAACAACCACAAAAGAACCGTGGCATTGGAGCATTTGTAGAGGAGAAAAAGCCGTATCTTGGGGTCGTCGTCCTAGCCAATGCCTAGTGTGTAGAGTAAGTGCTGAACATATGTTGTGTTTCTTTACCTTTTGTTTTTAAAAATGGGAAGCACTATCGGTTTTTCACCGGGCAGTGATAACATGCTACCATTGCCGATTGGCCACTACTGTACCTGCCCTAGCAAGGGTGGAGCAATGGTCAATGTACCTAATGATTAACTCAAGGGACTAGTAACGACACTACCCATGTGCAAGTGGGTCTTTGACTTCCCTCTCTGATATCACTCCAAGTATTCTCCAGTTGGCAGAGCTTTTGGCCAACACGCCAAGAGCCTCTCCTCCATGTACAAGCACTGATGAATACTACAAAAACTTGTTTGGAGGGCCTTACAATACTTACAAGCCCTGGTCTGTAATATATACTTGGTGCACACAAGCACTAGCAAACAATAGGTATGTAAACCCACTTAGACTCTAGGAAAAAACATAAAGCAATAATTTGTGAGTAAGGGGTAACATAGCAGGAGTGCCCTAATATTCTCTTATCCACATTTACGGCTGGATCACTTAATATGTGCGGATACAAATCTATGGCTTCACCATGTTTTAGTACACTTCAAATGGCCATCCAAAGGAATATAAATATCCCAAGGAGAACAAATAACCATTGCACATATAGGTGCAAAAACAAAGATCACCGGATTATCCATTGCCTTGGCCATCTTGGAATCATGGAGTGGGTATCACTAGATCGTCCGGTGGGCCATATGGCTAGGCATCATTGGATCATCCAGTGGCCCTTGCGCCTCTCTCCAATACACTTATGCTTCCATTTCTTCATTGTTTAATCTAGTGGAGAACAGCGATGGCGTACACAACTCACAACGACCAAGAGTAATAGTAGCTCCTTAGGACGAGCTTTCACCACCATTCCTGGCCGATACGGTATGACATGGAAAACTGGTGGGCTACCAGGCTTGCTGCCGAGGAGCCTGAAGGAGAGGTGCTCGGGATCCCACTGGGAAGTATCGGTGTGGCAAATGACAGCCACGGTGACAAAGCTGCCACCACGGACTCCCTCCATCTCAACCATGTACAGCCTAGCCGGGCCCGTGTCGTGGCACCTGTACACGGTGTACGGGTACACCACATCGTGGCATGAAACAAATCGGGACCCCACCTCAGGGCGCACGGCACGGATGGCATAGGGTTGCCAGCATGGACATCACTGGACTAATGTCATGGGCTCCAAGCGTTTTCGTGGCCCCCTGTAACAGGGCCTCCAGCGACATGGCGCAGAACTTGGGCTCCCCAACTGGAGACGGCGCCTCGCACATGCTCAATGTCTTCTCCATGTCCGCAGCTTGTGGGGAGCCCGTCGTGACTCCAAGCCAGGCAAGGATATCTGGTAGTGCTCGCATGGAGAATGGGATGGAGTCTGTGGCACTCCGTGGCAGCATCCCCAATGGGGCTCTCCGTGCCGGTGGGAAGTAGAAGGGCAGGCTCCGGCCGACCTGCAGCGCCTCCTCGTGGAAGAACACTACACTGTTGTTCATCTTAGCTCCGTCGCCTCTAGCCATCATATGTGAATGGCCCTCGTCATCACCGGAAGACCTTGTGGCAGATTTATGTGGCGATGGAGATCGCTTGTTTCTATAGGTAGAGTAATAGTAAGGCCATTGCTGGGAGAATTGTTCTGGGATGTCATCAGTGGTGGGAGGCTTGTGTGATGAAGGTCTCTTGTTATTGGTAGAGTAATAATAAGGCCATTGTCGGGATAGTTGTTCTGCGGTTTCAACGGTAGAGGTAGGCTTGTGTCAAAATGGTCCCTTGTTGCTATAGGTAGAGTAATAATAAGGCCATTGTCGGGATAGTCGTTCTGCGGTTTCACCTGTAGGGGTAGGCTTGTGTGAAAATGGTCCCTTGTTGCTATAGGTAGAGTAATAATAAGGCCATTGCCGAGAGAGTCATTCTGTGGTGTCATTAGTGGTGGGAGGCTTGTGTGATGGTCTCTTGTTGTTGTAGGTAGAGTAATAATAAGGCCATTGCCGAGAGAGTCGTTCTGTTGTAACACCCTAAAAATTGTATCATTTCCAAATAGGAATAAATTGATTTAATTAAGCAATTGTGTGTGCATGCAATGTAGTAATTAAATAATAAAGTTTTATGAAAATAAAATCCACTATAAGGTATAGCTACATGTTGATGCACTCATGCTGCTGCATTTTGTGTTTTGTGTTGCTTGGATTTGATCAAAGTTCAAAAGATTCAAAACTCCTTTTGAAATAGATTTGGAAAATCAAATTAGAAAAAGAAAAGGGAAGGAAAAACCCTATTTCCTTCTCCCCTTTTATTTCAGCCTAAAGGCCAAAGCCAGCCTGCCTGGCCCTCTCCCTCCTTCACCCCCACTTGGGCCAGCATTACCGTCGGCCCAGTGCTCCCTCCCACTCCCTCTCCACTCCTTCCCCTGCGTGGACCGAGCCAGCCCATCGTTTCCCTCCTTCTCCTCTCTCCTTTCCCTTTCACTCTCTCGGCCCAAGTCGCACAGCACCAGCCTGAAGGCAGCAGCCGCGCGCCCGTACTCTCCTACTTACGCCGACAGGTGGGGCTCACTGTCAGATACGTCCCCGTCCTCTCAACGTATCCTTCCTGAACTTCAACCGTGTTCGTGTCCATGTCCGTCACGCCTCCTCTCTGTCGCGTGCCCCCTACGCAGCTCGGCCCCTTAAATAGCAGCCCCCTATGCCTGCTTTGTCCCTCACCTAACCCTAGACCAGCCGCCGCGCCGCCTGTGCCCTAGCGTTGCCGTCCCGCATCCGCCGAGAAGGAGCTTGACGTCGCCGCGTTGCCTAGTTGGTTCTATGTCAAGGTAAGATCATCTACGAGCATCGTGTGAAGTTCCCAAGCACGCAGAACCCCTTCACACCCTCTCTCTCACTCTGTGTCGCCTTGAACCGCTATGGTGATGCTCCGCAGCCGCCATAGCTTGTCACCAGCTCGCTCTGCTCACTATTAGTCGCTGCAAGTCACATAATTGAGTTCGTCTTAACCCTATCCATCTTCCTGTGCCAAATCAGAGTTGAATTAGGGGCCGTAGTGTTTTTGCCCAATTGCTCCGACGAGCAATCATCCTATGCCGGCGAGAAATTCCCCCCCTGCCGAGCTCCTATTCTAGCCAACTATCCCCAATCTCGCCTCTCCAATCTAATCACAGCCATTCAGTTTGCTGCCAACACTTGATACCCCTTCGTCTGTTGACTTTGCAAAAGAACCCCCCTATTTTTGTCAAATAGAACCCGCAGTTCTGACTTTAGTCTAAAGAGACCCTGCACTTCTTCAGTTTTGAACCCGAGGTCCCTGGCCGTGTAATAAAAATAGAAATTGATTTATTTTATTCCAAATAAGTTTGAGTTATTTACAGAACTACCATCCCAAGCCCTTTTTCAATGTAACTTCTCCGTTCTAGCTCCGATTTCAGTGAATCTTACGTCTGTGCGATCGTAGCAACGTATAGATTAGTTCTATACACTTTTCAATCTATTTTTCTACTGTTGGTGTACTATTCTAATCTATAGTCTTTGTTTGCTATGCATGATTGTTTCTGGATGTTTGAATGTTGTTGTATTGATTTATTATAGACGGTGAGTACTACGTTGGTGACCAGGAGTTCTTCGCTGACAACTCAGACCAATAGGAATTCGTTGAGCAAGGCAAGTATAGCATGGGATTATCCTTGTTGTCCTATTCACCTTAATCACTTAAATTCATATTGCATATGTTTCCTTGTTGATCTAAGGATTACCTAGATTTGAATCTAATACCTTGTCACCTATTGGGATTTTTGCATTTGGGTAGTGATGCTAGTGCTCAACTTAAGCCATGATCTTGTAACTTGATTAATGGAATATGTAATAAACATTAAAAGATGACTTTTTAGCAACCTGGAAACAGGGGCTGGAGTACTTTGGCTACTATCCAAGTACTCTAGATTCCTCTCCTTAAGGACTTATCTATAAGCGATCACCCCAGGACTTACAGTACAACCATGATGGCTACATGGTTCTGGCTTTAGTCAAGTATGAATACTTTTCTAGCTTGTTAGAGGTAACCTTTATGGCACAAAAGGAGCTTGACGAGACTGGTATAGGACAGCCTCTAGCTTATGAGTGTAGATGTGGAGGTATTGTGCCATTTAAAAGGGGGGTTCCTACATTTGCTTGCCACCGAAACCTAGCGGCCCTAACTTGTTAGATGAGCTTTTGAAAGACTTCATAGTGTACCCTGTCTGCTCATCTTGGAAGTGTTTTGGGAGTAATTAACCCGGGCATATGGGTAACACGACTCATGGGTAAAGTTGTATGACCTCTGCAGAGTGTAAAACTGATATATCAGCCGTGCTCACGGTTACAAGTGGCCTAGAATCCTTATTGAATAGCTGATCACCAATGTTTACTTTGTTTAATCTATTTAATTTGTTTATGCTATTCATTATTCATGTTCACCTGATCATGTGTTTAATATGGGTTATGACAACTTGATGCTACTCAATTGCTTAAAATTGTGACAACTAAAAGCTAAATACAGTCAAACCAGTGTTAACTTTTGAGCCTCATGAACCCCATGGTATAATTGTTAAGTACGAATGTACTTACACTTGTTTATTTTCATTACTTGGATAAAAATCCCGGATGGGTAATAGATGGTAATGCTTTCGCTGAGTATCCTAAAGACTACTAGACTTGTGATCAACCAGTCGGTGTTCCCTGTGGATTATGGAGGAATTATCAGAGTGATCTAGCTAGATTATTCGTTTTCGCTGAGGATATTTTTATGTAATGGATAAATATTCGTGATGTAATAAAGCATTGTGCTTGGTACTCTTATAATTTGTCTCTATATGTGTGTGATGATCTCTGGGCACACATATGGCTTGTATCTGGTTTTGTCCTTAAAACTGGGTATGACATCTGTGATGTCATCAGTGGTGGGAGACTTGTGTGATGAAGGTCTCTTGTTGCTGTAGGTAGAGTAATAGTAAGGCCATTGGCGGGAGAGTCGTTGGGCGGTGTCACTACTACTTGTGTCATCTCATGCACTTGTGCCCTCGACTGTGCTTTCAGAGTTGGTGTCTACACCATTGAATAGACGACAAGACCATGAGAACGGAACATGAGTACACATATTCAAGTATGATCAAATAAAGCTTAGTGTGTGCACACACATAAAATGCTTATAACTTTATAAAGTTCAAATAAATCTGTTTGGGCCCACAGAAATTGCGAACACAAGGTTGATATGTGCCCTTGTGGTTCGATATTGTGATGAGTGATTGTCAATGAGTTGCGCTTCCAGTTGAGTTTGTGGACTAACTGTGGCGTGAGTTGTGATGTGCAATGTGTCTCTTGGCTTGTGGTGCACAGGTGTAGATCTCGGAGGCGGTGGTCGACAACGAAGGTGAAGGTCAAGCGAGTTCATGCCGAGGGACCGAGAGTGGTGAAGGACGGATGCTGGAGGCTTGGACTGAGGCACCAGGGAAGCCGGGCTACTAGCCGCGATAGCTGACACCTGGTGACATCGACAAGCACAAGTGTACATGGAGGAGTGACCATGTTGACCAAGTCAAGACGGTGGACGTGCAAGTCCTATGGAGGCTTTGGAAGACTTGGCAGCCTGGCGGTCGAGGACGGTGTTGACACGTGTTGAGGTGCGGGGGACGCATATGGAGTACGCTACTAGCGAGCGGGTTTGGTGGTTTCGGCCGCAAAACCATCGGTGGATGGTTTTTGAGTATGGGCCTCAAAACTTGGGTGGAGGTTCTGAGGAGGAACGTGGCGGCACGTGGCAGAATCACAGAGGTTGCGTCCAGGTGAAGAAAATCTATGAAGGAAGCATGTCTGTTCGATCAACAGATCTCGAGTTAGACCATAATGCCCCCGGGGTTAAGTGGTTCGTCTCAAAATATCTAGGGGCGTGTTGGTCATGTGTAATAGCCCTATAAATAAGGGGAGGGCTGATTCAACCAGCCCTATCTCTCCAGTCAATCATTTCTTTCGTCCCTGTTAGGGTTCCCTGCGTCTAGACTGCTGTAGTGATCCACAGATGATTTAGTCAAATCATTCATCTATGTAAATCAAATCTTGTAGACCTGATCTAAATGGGAATGGAGGCCTTAACCTCCTCTTGTCCTCGTGGCTTCAAGATCTGAGTCAATTTCATTTTGATATGGTTTTGGTGTTCTTCCTCTCCCGGTATCCCCCTTCTCTTGTTTTTGGTGGTTTCTTTGAATCCTAGATTTTGGGGGCTTTTGAGTTGGTTCAAAATGTGCAAGTACATTTGAGAATCATTCCCACCAAGTGGTTTGGGCATATTCAACTCGAGCACGAAAATCCACTCTTTTGAGAAATTTTGAGAAAACCCCACCCTTCTTGATGGATTTTGATATTGCTTGAAATTTGTTGGGTTTTGGGTGCTGATGCTCTGAAGATATCTTCTCAACACTCCCAATAATATCCTTGCAAAGTTTCAAGTTGATCCGAGTTGATTTGGTCGAGTTTCGGGCTTCGAATCGATTTTTCCTCAAATCTGCTCGTACATACCAGACATGTCCGGTATGAATTTTGGACATGTCTGGTACGTCAAAGTTTCTTTTTTGGAGCTCATATTTGATGTAAATCTTCCCTAAGGTGTCTAAAGTTACTGGTTAAAATTTCATAATTTTTAGACTCCATTTAATAGGGTTTTTCCTTTTTCTTCCAAAGTCGCTTTGTGCTGTCCAGCGTACCGGACAGGTCCGGTATGCACACCAGACATGTCCAGTGTGTCCTGACTGCGCCCAGTTCAGCAGTTTTCTGAGGTCGTGATTACCGGACATGTCCGGTGCAGTTCCCAGACAGGTCCAGTGTGAAATGTTGATGTGCTGTTTCCTCCGCGGTTTGTGCGTTTGAGCTACGTTTTGCGATCCGTCTGTTGCGTTGGCTTTCCACTAATCTAAGGAACACATCTAGGTACACTTGTCACCGGTTGGCTTGGGTATTTTAGATTTGGGAACTTGCTTCTTGTCAATAAAATTTGAGTATCCTATTTCCTGTTCCTCGATTTGGTGTGAGTGCTTCTTGCTCTGTTTGCTTTGTGGTGCCCCGCTGTGTTCCTAGGGAACATCCACCAACTCATTTGGGTCGTGGACATCACGGTTCTCTCGCTTCTTGTTTGGAGGTGATTTTTGGGACAGCGGCCTAGAGTTTAAAAAGAAATTTTATGGCTCCCATTCAGCCCCCCATTTGGTCGTCGTTTTCGGTCCTTCAATTGGTATCAGAGCCAGTTAAGGATCATTCCACCTTAATCGGTCCGTGATCCGCGATGGCGACATGGTGCGAGGTTCCGGCAAGTTGCCGTACTTTGATGGCATGAACTACCCATACTAGAAGATTCGTATGTCTGCTCATCTTCAGAGCATAGGCTCGCGGGTTTGGGAAATTTGTGAGGATCCGACTTACGTTGTTCTTGTAGTCCGTATCAGTCAGGAGCAAATTGACCTATACAAGGCCACTTGCAAGGCTCGTAATACTCTTTTCTCGTGCCTTGCTCCTTCTGAGTTTGATCAAGTGTCTCACCTCCCTACGGCTTAAGAGATCTAGGTGAAGCTTCTTAGCTATCATGAGGGGATGGCTCAGGTCAAGACTAGACTCTTTGATATGTATAGACGTGAGTATGAGACTTTGTTTAGATGAATGGAGAGTCTGTCGATGCGTTGTTTTCTCACTTTTAGTCGATTGTAAACAAGATGCGGGCAAACAGGATGCAGCTACCTTATGATGATCATGAAAGGGCAATCAAGTTACTACATGCCCTAGATCGGAAGGTTTGGGATATGAAAGTTGCTGCAATCACTGAGTCACCAAACTATGAGACCCTCACCGTGGATGAGCTATTCAGCAAGCTCAAGTCCACCGAGATCTACTACCATACTAGGGCCAAACTCGAGAATCCCTCTACGCCGACCAGGGTGATGGTCTCAGGTAATGGTAGTTCAAGTTCTTTGGCTAGCCCTTCACAGGCTTTCTTTGCTCTATCTTCTTTGGTGTCTGTCACAGAGGAGTAGGTGGAGGCACTTGGGGACCACGAGCTATCTCTGATCATTAGCCGATCCTCGAGGTTCCACAACAACTGCTTGAATCACCTGCGTGGGGGTCAGAACCAAGGATACTTTGGCTGTGGAGATCCCGACCAGTTCGTTGCCAACTGCCCCAAGAAGAATAAGCACCCCTCCAACAAGTACGATGTTGGCAAGCGCAAGGACAAGTGCAAGTACACCTTCGGCAAGTATAAGCCCAAGGGAGGATTCAACATGGAGGCACTCAAGAAGAAGTACCTCAAGAAAGGCCAAGGCCCAGCAGCGCACCTGCCTTGCTTCCCACAGCGACCTCGACAATGACTCCATCAATGAGCGTGCCTCTTCCTCTTCAAGCGATGACAAGCCAAGAGGAAGGTCGAGGAGAAGCTGAACGGGCTCTGCTTCTTCGTCGACTCCACCCATGGAGGCTTCTGCACCATGGCGCTTGGTGATGAGGAGACCAGCAAGGAAGACACTCTCGGCGATGACGACACCTCTGAGGTATTACCTTCCACCGATAAGCTCGCCACTAAGGTAGATTCTTTGAGCGAAGCTTTGATTAGTCAGGACAAGCTGCTTAAGCATGCTACTCATGAGATGAAAGAGTATAAGGACAAGCTAGAGCAAGCGCTTAAGGATCTGTTGTTTACTAAGTCCTATGTTGTTGTGTCTAACGAGGTTGAGTGCAATGCTTGTGCGATTCACATGTCTAACCTTCCTAGCATGCAAACCAAGTATGCCACTCTATTAGATGAGCTTGAGGAGGTGAAGGTTGTTGGTATTTCTTAACGCAAATAGAAATAATCTGCAACCGCATAGAATTACTGTTGTAGCACTTCACCCGAAAGTATTTAGGGTATATATTTTTCACAAGAAAGGGAGGTACTCTTCTAGCTAGTTCGTTGTTGGCAGTCCTTAACTCCTATTTCTAACTGCCAACTCTCACATAAAACCTATTCAAATGAACACCAAACTTAGAATTAGGGCTTATAACTAACGAGTTCCACAAGTTTTGGTGATTCATCATTTGCAGGAGGACATTTATGGAAATACACAAAAAGGGCTAAGAATGCGCAAAGAAACAAAGCGTAAATGCCATCCTATGCAAGCCTAAAGGGAGAAAGCCAAATAACCAGGCAAATCAGGGCCCAGTTGTATGGAGAAAAAGGCCAAAACCCATATCAAACCATCTCCAAATGGCGTCAACACAAGGGGGCAAGGTCCAGACATCCCCAGAGGCCCACCAAACAAAGAATAGGCCAGGACGACTCCTCTAGGGGGTAGCCGTACCTAGGGGCACCCGCCCCCTACTAGCTCACCTCAGGCCCATTCTTTGCAGGTCGGTGCATTTAGTGCTCCAGAGGGCGGTGCGGGGTGGTTCCCCCGAATATTCCCCTTGGAACCGCCCTCAACTTGCTATAAAAGGAGAAGGGAGCCCCCCTCACTCACAACAACATTCCAAGGAAGAGCACTCCACATTTGAGCTTCACTCCAAGTCTTAGGCCATAGCTATCTAGAGTTGAGTAGTAGGGAGAGATGTGAGGGAGAGTACGGGGAAGTGCCGGACTTGTTGGTAGTCTTTCCCCGCTTGTACCTCAATGGAATCTTCCGCTATGTGAGTGTTCGTGATTCTTATGGTATTAAGTCTTTTGTTTAGCTAAGCTTTACTCTTATTTGCTTGTAGGTTCATCGTCCACTCTCATAGCGGACACTCTAGTAGAGGGCCCTGATGAAGACGGATAACCTTGTACGACGCTAGAGTAGTAGTTGATAGCATAGACGTGGCGTCTAGGCTAGAGGCTACTTTCATTTGTCTCGTTCCCCATAGTTGTGGGGTAGGCGACAGGTGGTGACTGCCCTATCTGTCCCTTGTAATCCCCCATGTTTGGGTTCGACATAGAGCTATAGGCAGTGATCGCTTGGTAGACCAGGTGCGCTCCAGTGCCCGAATTAAGCAAGTAGAAGTAGAGTTTACCTATGATTAGACCCTAAAACCATAGGAATCCATCTCTACCCTTGCCAACTCTATCCTTGTGTTGTCCTTGGATGAACTAGCTAGAAGAGTACCTCCATTCCTCGTGGAAAATACAATATCCTGAATACTTCTGGGTGAAGTGCTACAACTATAATCCGCAAGCGCATGGAATTACCGGTGGGGTTCTGGTCATGGTCAATACGACCATGGACTCCATGGTGTTGGCTTTAAGTCCCACAGCTTTAACGAACCACGTTTTCACCCTCATGGTGATCGCTTTCCTCAAATGGGACATGGTATGATTGGTGTTTTTCCTAACACTTTTCCAGAGCAAATGACTCATCACTAGTATCCTTCATAGTTTACTAACCCTAGTGGTGTGCCATTTGCTCATCCCATGCCTTTCTATTGATGTAGGATGGAGGCCTAGAGAACACATGGCTCATTGATTCTGGCTGTTCGCGCCACATGACCAGAAACTCAAAGTGGTTCTCTAGCCTCGACCCCGTGAGTTGCAAGGAGTACATTAGATTCGGGGACAATAGCAAAGGTAAGGTGGTCTCTCATGGAACCATTTGGGTTAACAAGAGCTTTGTTCTCAAGGATGTTGCACTGGTTTCGAATTTGCATTTTAACTTGCTTTCTGTGTCGCAACTCCTTAGGGACGGCTTTGAAGTGAGTTTTAAGACCAGCTTGTCTCGAGTTCTTGATTCTTAGGGAAATCTTGTTTAACAGATTGTACCTTTTGGCCATTGTTGACGGTCAATAATGTCAACCATAAACCATCAATATAACCTACAATAATCCTTAAAATCAATCATCAACATAGGTATAGTGATTTATAATAAGTATTTCCATGAGTTTTGGTGATTTTTTAATTGCAGGAGAATTAATATTGAAAACAGGACAAGTGGGCCACATTTTGTTAACAAATCAAATCCAGACATCACGAAACCAACTCTACTGGGCCCTAAACATCCACACCTGATGAGGGGACAGAGCCCCCTAACAGGTGGGCCCTGGTGGGGTCGGCCAACCCTAGTAGGTCCCACTTGCCGGGCCCCATCTGCCCCACTGACTTAAGGGATGAATCTCCGCCATTAATTCAAGTCGGTTTGCCTGGAAGGATGTATGCTCTACATGGGTTTACTTCTGACGCATCTCTGGTAAATGATTTCTAACCCCAATAAGTTTTGTGCTCTTTTGTTTATCAGGATCATGTCTCATTTGAGAGCTTTAATCCTTGTAACGTGCTTGGGTTAAAGTGGTAATCATTACTGTAAGTGTGGTGCTTAGGATTCTGGTTATTCATGGATTCACCCTGCATTCTGGATAGTGGTAGATCATCGGGAGTGACAGTCTCATTGATCCTCTGTAGTCCACTTCCCGTTTGTAGGCCTAGCAGGACCTGTGTTGCGACAGGAGGGTTATACTCTATTATAATTCTTCCTTAGTAATGTCCCCGGGTGTTTACACCAAAAATGGACCCGCTTTTCTGCAAACTCGGTCAAGCAGGCGGCGCAGCGACAACACGCGCCTAGGCTGGCCCAGATACACGACGATAGGCCGAGACCACGATCCGGCCTTCGACCAGCACCTCCGGCCAGGAGCCCTGGTCGGCGCCCTGACCAGAATGCCTGGCCGGGGTGGGACCGCAGTCCGACTCTGACCGAGTTCCCCTGACCAGAGATATGTTGGACTTGCGCGCACTGCTCTTTCCCGACTGGCACAGTCAGGACCGACCGGGGACGCCCGCTCGGTGTGGGCCTAGGGAGCAGGTGGAGCAGATAAGGGTAGGCGCTCAGGTCAACCGCAATACCGAGGATCGTACCTGTCATGCCCTGCGCACGTGCTGAGTGGTGTCGCTAGGCCATGTCGGGTGGACACTGTGCTGCCTGCCCAACGAGACAGAACTCGAACCGGCATGGTGGGCGGTGTCGTCTGCCATGCTAGGCAGACACTGTGCAGCCTACCTCATGCGACAAGACAAACAGTATGGCGGGCGATAAACAGTAAGGTGGGCGATGGCCATGCCGTACCTGACGGCGTGTGCGACGACAAGACTAGGCAGCGCATGTACACCTTTTCACTTTCCGTTTTTACTTGTAAGGCCATCCCCTTCGACTATAAAAGGGGATGCACTCTCTCCTTCAAAGAGGGGCCAAGACAGTCTCATTAGCTGGCAAGCTCAGACATCATCACACATACACACACAGAGACGCACATACGCAGCTCTGCATCTCTAGCACTTAGTGCTCGTTTGAGTTCCCGTCGCTCTTCTCCACTCGGACCAGAGTCCGACCGGGTATTGAACACCCCCCTTCTCATTCCTCACTCGTTTATACCCCCACTGCAAATTTTGAGCACCTAGGCTCAGGAATATAGTCACCGACCAACTAAAACTGGACGTAGGACACGTTGCCTGAACTAGTATAAATCCTGTGTCATTGTGTGCTAAGCCACATCCGACCTAACGTACGGCAAAACTACAAATATTTACTTGTTGGCCACATTTCGCACCAACAACGGCATGGATATGTGTCGAGGTGTGGGGGACGAGTATGGAGTACGCTACTCGCAAGCGGGTTTGGTGGTTGCGGCCACAAAACCAATGGTGGATGGTTTTCAGGTTTGGGCCTCAAAACCCGGGTGGAGGTTCCGAGGAGGAACAGGGCGGCACGTGGTGGAATCACAGAGGTTGCGTTGAGGCGAAGCAAATCTCTAAAGGAAGCGTGTCCGTTCGATCAATAAATCTCGAGTTGGACCATAACGCCCCCGAGGTTAAGTGGTTCGGCTCAAAAATATCTAGGGGCAAGTTGGTCATGTGTAATAGCCCTATAAATAAGGGGAGGGCTAATCCAACCAGCTCTATCTCTCCAGTCAGTCATTTCTTTCATCCTTGTTAGGGTTCCCTGCCTCTAGACTGATGTAGTGATCCGTAGATGATTTAGCCAAATCATTCATCTATGTAAATCAAATCTTGTAGATCTGATCTAAGCGGGAATGGAGGCATTAACCTCCTGTTGTCCTCGTGGCATCAAGATCTGAGTCAATTTCATTTTGATTCAGTTTTGGTGTTCTTCCTCTCCCGGTATCCCCCTTCTCTTGTGTCGAGGTGCGGGGGACGCGTATGGAGTACGCTACTCGCAAGCGGGTTTGGTGGTTTCTTTGAATCCTAGCTTTTGGGGGCTTTTGATTTGGTTCAAAACGTGCAAGGACATCTGAGAATCATTCCCACCTAGTGGTTTGGGCAGATTCAACTCGAGCACGAAAATTCACTCTTTTGAGGAATTTTGAGAAAACTCCACCCTTCTTGATGGATTTTGAGATTGCTTGAAATTTGTTGGGTTTTGCGTGTTGATGCTCTGAAGATATCTTCTCATCACTCCCAAGAATATCCCTACAAAGTTTCAAGTTGATCCGAGTTGATTTGGTCGAGTTTCGGGCTTCGAATCGATTTTTCTAGAAATCTGCTCGTACATACCAGACATGTCCGGTATGAATTTTGGACATGTTCGATAGGTCAAACTTTCTTGTTTAGAGCTGAAATTTGATGAAAATCTTCCGTTAGGTGTCTAGAGTCACTGGTTAAAATTTCAGAGTTTTTGGACACCATTTAATAGGGTTTTTTCCTTTTTCTCCCAAAGTCGCTCTGTGCTGTGCAGCATACCGGACATGTCCGGTGTGTGCTGAATGCGCTCTGTTCAACAGCTTTTCTGAGGTCGTGATTACCGGACATGTCCGGTCTAGTTCCCGGACAGGTCCGGTGTTAAGTGTTACTGTGCTATTTCCTCAGTTTGTGCATGTGAGCTCCGTTTTGCGATCCGTCTGTTGCGTTGGTTTTCCACTAATCTAAGGAACATATCTAGGTACTCTTGTCACTGGTTGGCTTGGGTATTTTAGATTCAGGAACTTGCTTCTTGTCAATAGAAGTTGAGTATCCTATTTTCGGATCCTCGATTTGGTGTGAGTGCTTCTCGGTCTGTTTGCTTTGTGGTGTCCCGCTATGTTCCTAGGGAACATCCACCCACTCATTTGGGTCATGGACATCACGATTCTCTCGCTTCTTGTTTGGAGGTGATTTTTGGGACAGCGGCCTAGAGTTTCAAAAGAAATTTTACGGCTCCCTTCACCCCCCTCTAGTAGCCATTTTCGGTCCTTGAGAAACATTGCATAAACAAATCCAATGGTGCACATGTATATGTGGGCCTAATATTTGAACCTTAATTATGTAGTACTAATAATAATAGTAAGGCGTTGTTTAGATGCACATGTATTCATCTCAAACCTTATGTATTGAAGAGAATTAGGGTGAAACATAAACTAAATTCCACCCCAACCCACTTCAACACACATGGATCGAGGTGGGTACATGAGCATCCAAACAAGGTGCATGTGTATCCACTTCAATCCACGTGTGTTGGAATGGATTAGAATGGAACTTAATTTAATTCCCACTTCAATTCATCTCAACACATGTGGATTGAAATGTATACGCATACATCAAACAAAGCCTAACACGGCTGAAGTCGTGAAGAGGAAGACTGACTGGGCTGGAGGTACCAAAGGAGCGCATCCGGGAGAGGATAGTCCGGCAGGACAGTGCCCCAGAACTCCTCGGCTACCGACGGAGCTGCTGCTGCAATGCTCTGCTGTGCAACCTGCATGCTTGCGCGTGGCCAGAAATCATGACTATCCGTTAGTTTACCACATAGATTAATTAACTCCTTCAATTTCACAGAAGGATATTAAGAAAAGTGTTGGTTATTATTACCGCCAGGAGGACAGAGGCGAGGAGGAGATAAGCGTGGAAGCGCACCATCACCATGGAACGAGGCACTAGAGTGTGTAGTTCTCGTGTTTTGGAACAGGGCGACCATGGAGGCTCCAGGTACTTATAGCAGGCGCCGTGGGAGGCTATAGGCCGGAGAGGAATATCATAGTCTTTGGCAGTAATATTAATGATTCATACTGCTGAGAGTGGCGCCGCGGTTAGTCTACAATAAGCAGTGACTTAAGAGAGAGACAAAAAATTGACTTTATCTAAGAATTGTACTATAGCAAGGAATCTGAGCCAGTATGAGCAGAGCTTAAAATATATTTATTCGCATTATTATTATGGTAATATTTTTACTTCACGACTATAGAAATATATTTTAGACACGCGTCAATTATTTCTAGCCATGGCCAGATAAAACTGCCGCTAGAATTTGTTCTAGAGATCAAATGTGGCTGAAAATGGATTAAGGTGGTCGTTCGTGTTTCCGACAGCCCGTATTGAAAATAATAGAGATTGTGTGGAATAGCAGATTGATTAGGGTATACAAGGTATACAAATATATAGGCAGCCCTTGAGAGAGGTTTATAGAAACAAAAAGAAACAAAACCAATCAAGGGATAACATGCCTATCCTAATCTATCTAGGCATGGCAGGAAGCCGGCCTGGGCCTGGCACACAGCCACAGGAGGCCCATACACACGCACACAGCACATACATATGTAACACTCCCCCGTAGTCTGATCGTCGGGAGCCTGAACGTTCAGACTGGACCTGAACTCCGTGAACACCGAAGAAGGTAGGCCTTTGGTGAATAGAGATTGTGTGGAATAGTAGATTGATTAGGGTATACAAGGTATACAAATATATAGGCAGCCCTTGGGAGAGGTTTACAGAAACAGAACCAATCAAGGGATAACCTGCCTATCCTAATCTATGTAGGCACGGCAGGAAGCCGGCATGGGCCTGGCACACAGCCACAGGAGGCCCATACACACGCACACAGCACATACATATCTAACACGTAAAAATGCCCTACATTTTTAGGAGCAATTTTACACCAGTCTGTCTAGAAATTCTATTTGTAAGGGCAGTTTGTGCTATCGACCGCCCCTCTACAGTCACAAACCTGTAGGCACAATTGGCAATATGAGCCGGTAAAAATAGCAACTACACAAAATAATTACTTTGTTAAACAGGGTTGGATGAAGACAAAGTTTGTATAAGTGTTGTAGAGCTCGGTGACATTTAAAACTTTGCAGATGACGATTTTTTTCATTACAAATGATTTAGTGGCACAAATATAATTTTTAAGTTCTTATATTTGGAATTTTAAATTTTAAATTCAAACGGTCTCGAATGGAGACACGTCCTATACCAAAGTTTTAGTGCTCAAGGAGATCTAAAACTTTATTGTTAATTTTTTTATTTGAAATCAATTAGCTAGGTGCCAAAATATATTATACAAGATTCTTACAATTTAATTTAATACAAAACGATAACATTCTACATTTGGTATGAGACTTTGTGAGAATGATCCTTAGCTAGTGGTCTTCACCAGCCACCAAGAACTTTTCGTGAGTGATACTTAGCTAGTGGTCTTCACCAAACATTAAAAACTATTCATGATAAGGATGGATAAGACCATGATGCAGCCTGCGGCAAGTCAAGACAAGCAATATGCTTTTTTTTGCTAATTATTAAAACCATCAGTCGTTGAAGTTGGGTTATCTATCTAGTTGTATTTGATCAAGATCTTTTGCTTACATATTTTAATTGCTCTGGTGTTCGTATGCAAATAGCATTATTGTTTGGGTTCCTTGTCTCAAGATCCGCGCGCGTGAGCTCTGCAACAGCATTATTGTTTGGGCTCCATGTCTCAAGATCCACGTGAGCCCAGTGCCTCTAATGTAAATCAGGCCCGCTATAGTCCTCAAGGACGTGCACTTTCTTCTTCCTGGGCCAGGAGGCTACCCCGAGTGTACTCATATTTGGACAGAGCTGTGAGCCCCGTCCAAATACAGGGACAGACAGACAGTGTTTGGTGCTCCAGCTTTTGCCTACATTTGCTAACGTTAGTGAGAGCCCATTCTGAATACTATACTGTTTCAGTGCAGTTTGGGCTACATTTTCTAACAGTTGGTTATGGGCCAAGAGGATGAGACCACGGTCTTGGGCCGTTTGTTGTTGGACCACAGAGGTGACACGCATGGTCGCGTGTGTAACAAAAACAGCCTGGCTTAGCCTTTCCAACGGTAACGTAATTACGTGGGCTTTGCTTAGGCCTGTTTGGTTAAGGTGTTGCTTTTGAAAAAGTTAATGTGAGCCAAGGTGAGAGCCGCGGAAAAAGCTGAAAGCCATTTGTGAAAAGACATGTAGCCTAGTGGTTACAAGAGCCTCAGTAACACCGTAGGTCCTGGGTTCAACTCCCCGTATGAGCAAATATTTTAGAATTTAACGACACTGTGCTTTCAGTGGTAGGCGACGTTTCTGTCAATAGCGATAGCGAGGCACCTGTTAATCTCGAGGATTTGCTGGACTAGTCATTGAAAATGCTCATATGGATATGGTTTGCGTACGTGCGTTTTCATACTACCAATTAATATAGCCCTACATAAGGAAACTATATTCATGATGGATGCGTTCGTCAAATTGAATATTTTATCAATCATCTACCCTTTCTCTCCTACCATGAATTTATGGTAACTTTTCTTGTCTTGGTTACTATGTAGACATAGTTTTTTATAAAAAAAAACTATTCCTTTTGTAACATCCAGTAAAAAAATTAATTTGTCTTTGGGCCTAATGGGCTTAGAGAGGGAGAAAGCAAAGGCCTAATTAGAGTCCAGTTAGGGAAGTTAAGGGATTAGAAAACAGAAACAGAAATCCTACCGTAACTCCTCGTCTCCCTGTTGGTCGATCCGATCTTCCCGGTTTCGTGAGGAGTTGGAGGCGGCGCTCGGCTCTCCCAGCGATAGGGCTTTGTGTCCAAGGTTTCAACCTTCTTCCCCAAATCAGCGCAAGAGAGAAGGGAATTCTTGCTGCTCATCATCATCCTGCCCTTGTTGGCTGTAGGACGGGAGGCAGCTGGACACGGCAGACACGAATGAGAAACGTGGTCAGGTTTAGGTAATCAAACAGATCAAATTTCCTTCTTGTAGTTTCCCTCTTGTACTTTAATAACCTTCCTAAACGTGGTCAGGTTTAGGTAATCAAACGTGGTCAGTTGCATACTGTGTGCAGGTAATCAAACAGAGCCAAGAGGCTGATTAATAAATATTTCTTTTTCTGTTCTAACACTGCCTGAACATGAGTTGATCAAGGATAAATATGATTTTACTGTATATGTAAACATGTTTTTCCCTGTTGTGTAAATATAGTTACGAAAATAACAAATGTGTTGTCCGCAATAGGAGGATCAGTGTGGTGGAAGTGTCGTTCAGATTTTATCTTCCACTATAGAAAAGGAGAGGGTACTTGACCATTTGAACTTAGAACGTAAAATTACTCTTTTTTATGGTATAAAACTGTTATTAAGCAACTCCATATATTTTTTTTATCAGGAAGTGCACCTCATAACCATTGTTAGACATGCTTGTCGAGGTTGTTTCCTTCAGTGAAAAGGCATGTAGCGTAAGGGTGTGGCTAATGCTATGCTTATATTCATGTCTTGCATTCTTTTTGAATAAAATACAACAAGACTAATAATACAATTCATCGTGAGAAAGCTCTAGAGGCTCGTAATGTAAGTGTTGCGCTGGCAATAGATGGGTTCAATCCTTATGGAATGGCGGCTGCCTCATACACATGTTGGCTCATGTTCGTTATCCCTCTCAATCTCTCCCCTGGCGTCCTCTTTCAATGACAGAACATATTCTTATCATTGATAATTCCTGAACACCCGGGGAATAATATGAGTGTTTACATGGAGCCTCTGATTGATGATTTGGTCCGTGCTTGGGAGGAAGGGGTATGGACATACGACCGAGCTACAAAGACAAACTTCAAAATGCATGTTTGGTACCAGTACAGCCTGCATGACTTTCTGGCGTATAGGATATTCTGCGGCTGGTGTGTTCACGGGAAGTTCTCATGCCCAGTATGCAAGGCGTCTATGATGTTCATTTGGTTGACGAACGGTGGCAAGTATTCTTCGTTCAACAAACATCGATAATTCCTCCCTCTTGACCATCCATTCAGACGAGACATCAAGAACTTTACAAAAGATATAGTAGTTGAAGGCCCTGCACCCCAGATGATGATTGGTGCCGCGGTTCGTGCTCAGTTGGGCGCTCTCGAGGTCAATGACCAAGGAGATCTTTTTCTGAGATATGGTGAGCAACATGCATGGACTCACAAGTCGCGCTTGTGGAACCTCCCCTATTTTGATAACCTTCTACTTCCACATAACATTGATGTAATGCACACTGAAAAGAATATCGCCGAGGCAATTTTTGGTATAATCATGAACATTCCAGATAAGACAAAGGATAATGTTAAGGCTAAAGTGGATCAAGCGAGGTTATGCAATAGACCAAAGCTTGACATGGCGCCTCCCGAAGGCGGAAAGTCATGGAGAAAGCATAAGGCCGATTTCGTTCTGACGAGGGCCCAAAGGAGGAAAGTACTAGAATGGTTCCAAACGTTAATGTTCTCTGATGGGTATGCAGCGAATCTGAAGAGGGGAGTGAACTTAGCTACTTTGCGAATCAACGGGCTCAAGAGTCACGACTGCCACATATGGCTTGAGCGGCTACTGCTGGTGATGGTTCGAGGTTATGTCCCTGATCATGTCAGGATAGTGCTGGCAGAGTTGAGCAATTTCTTTCGCTAGCTTTGTGCTAAGGAGTTATCTCGTACTGTGGTTGCAGACATGGAAAGAATGGCGTCTATGTTGCTCTGCAGGTTGGAGAAGATCTTTCCACCTGGCTAATTCAATCCGATGCAGCATTTGATTTTGCACCTCCCATATGAGGCACGAATGGGGGGGCCTATGCAGGGCCGTTGGTGCTATTCAATTGAGAGATTTCAAAAGGTTCTTCGAACTAAATATAAAAATAAATGCAAAATTGAAGCATCCATAGCAGAGGCATACATTCTAGAGGAGGTGTCAAACTTCACAACAAAATACAATGCCAACAACCTTCCTAGCGTGCATAATCCACCCCCTCGTTACAATGCTGGCGAAGATGAATCGAACCTTAGCATTTTCCGAGGGCAACTAGGAAGTGCAAATGGTGTGACTAACAAGACCTTGAAACAAGAAGAGTGGCGCACTATTATGCTATATGTGTTGACTAACCTATCCAAAGTGGAGCCGTACATGTTGTAAGTTCTCAACAAACTTTTTCTCAAGTAGTCACAATTCTGTGTCCAACTCCCTTGTTTCTCGTTGGTACAGAGAATTTCATGAACAATTCTGGCCTGAATCAAGGGAACCTACCCCACAGGAAACTTCGACCCTTCTTAGAGAGGGTATGGGAAATGAATGCCCGATTTCATTTCTTGGTTAAAACAGAAGGTACTGTCCAATTTGGCACATACTTAGTTTGACATTACAAGTTGCTTGGACGTGTGACCAAAATAGCGAACTACCCTGCTTGAACTTGTAGGGACAAACCGATGCGTCTATGAGTGCTGAGTTGAGACAGGTTGCCGATGGTTGTGCCTATAGGGTCAGATCATTTACCGGTTATGACATGAATGGATATCGCTTTCACACAACAAGCCACGATCAGAGTCGACCCAATCGAAGAACCACAAATACCAGAGTTATTACGCAAGGCTTAGATGGGGTTGAGTATTATGGAAGAATTGAAGAAATATACGAACTCATGTTTCATGGTTGCAAACCTCTTAATCCCATTATATTCAAATGTCATTGGTTTGATCCTAAAGTAGTGAGGCGGACCCCTAATCTTGGGCTAGTCGAAATTCGACAATCATCTGTCTTAACGAGAGACGATGTCTATATTGTGGCTCAACAAGACACGCAAGTTTATTATCTCTCATACCCGTTCCAAACTGTCGACTGTCTTAAGGGTTGGGATGTTGTGTACAAGGTATCGCCACACGGTAAACTACCTGTCCCAAACAATCAAGATTACAACATAGACCCCAACACATATGACGGAGAGTTCTTTCAAGAAGATGGGCTCAAAGGGAGTTTTGAGATAGACTTAATCGAAGCTCAGGGTATG
This sequence comes from Miscanthus lutarioriparius, assembly GCA_904845875.1. Taxonomy (NCBI): domain Eukaryota; kingdom Viridiplantae; phylum Streptophyta; class Magnoliopsida; order Poales; family Poaceae; genus Miscanthus; species Miscanthus lutarioriparius. The sequence goes on from CAJGYO010000009.1 coordinate 2,733,088, forward strand.
GAAGTAGACAATGAAAGTGGTGCTGACGAGGACACTAGAGACAAGGTTCAGAATGTGAAGGACTTAGAATTACTTCAGCGATTACATATAAGTAATGATGGTGATGACGACATTCCTCCTTCGGTGCATGGGGATGATTATATCGACATGCATGATAGTGATGATGAGACTTATGATCCAGCTAATCCCGATCATGATGATTATTTCTAATACATGTATGATCTGTGCTAATTGAGTTATTATTTGTCATACCATTTTATTTTCTAAGTATGTTTTGTTTATTTTACATCTATTTTGATGTATTATCTATGCTAATTGGTTTACTCTTTTTAATTGCAGGTGATTGAACAATGGTGGGCGGTATAAAGAGGATAATGTCGCTTTACTCAAAAGCGACAGCGACGCGTAAAGGGTCCGATGCAGCTGAGGGGTCCGAGAAGAGACCTCGGGGTAGACCCAGGGGTCAAGGGGAGGGTGGAGGCAAGACGAGGCCACCGTAGCCTGTACCTTCATCACCGTCTGAGTTACCTTCCCCTCACTCATCCTCTGAGGAGGAGGAGATATAGGTGGAGGAGGAGGTATAGGTGGAGGAGGAGGCAGGGTGGAGGAGGAGGCAGGGGTGGACGAGGAGACAGGGGTACCTCTTCATCTACTTCATCACGTGTGTGGTTGCGAGGTCCCTCGACCCTCCTGAGGCGACCGATACCTCTTGAGAGACGCCTGCTGATTCGACCCGATGGAGACAAGTAAGTAACTTTAGATGTTATCACTAATTTTTCGTTTGATATGTTTAAAATTATAAAAGAAACAAATAATTTATCTTAATCACTTGGGCAGGGGTTGGAGGAAGGTCTGTGGGGGTGATCATGCACGCCATGTGAACGACATCCTTGGTCTTTTGATCAAGGAAAAGTTCCCTTGCCTGGTGAAGTTCGGCGGAACTATCGAGCCGGCCTACACGTGGGCCCACTATGACGTCGTCCTCGACGCCCCTTATCGGGATGGCAGGGTATTCGTCGACAAGGCGCAGCGTATCAAGGCCGAGCTTTGGGTAAGTCTTTCTCGCACTACATTGCTCAATACATCACATTGATTGGACATTCTTGAAATAATGACTGGATACATCGCGTCTATATGCAGGATTTCTTTAGATGCGAGGAGGGATACGAGGCCAAGGCGTATGCTATGGCTGACAAAGCCGCCAAGAAACTCGTCAAAGACATGCACTAGAGGCGCACATCCAGGCCGTGATCCAATACCACGCTGAAATTCTTAGAGTGAGGCTCCCTAAAAGTGCGGCAAGAACCATGAGGCTGACCCCGGAACAATACCTGAAGGTAAATATAGAACATTAATACTTATTTTTTTTAGACTAATTATGCTTAATTTCATCTTCTTATATGTCATATACTTGATGACATAGGTGCCTCCGTGTTGGTACGCCTACGATCTGCTGTGCTAGGCCCGGATGGTGGATAGGTTGTGCGACCCTGCGTGGGAGGAGAACCACAACGCTTCCCGGGAGCGGCGTTTGCTGATGCCAGGTGCACCACACCATCAAGGCAATCTCAACTTCTCAGAATACGCGGCTAGATGGGTACACGAATTCATTTCTTTATTCTAACGCTCAATTCTACATAATTTCTAATCATATTGCTTTTTTTTTGCAGTCAGCGACACATGGTGAAGAGCCTTACTCCCAGTTCATGGCATATGCTTTGGCCCACAAGGGCAAGGCGACGGCCGACGTCGCCTACAACCCGGAGGACCTGCCCTCGGCGTACAACAACGAGTCCGTTCACAGCCACCTCGATGGATACACATCGATGGCAAGGGCAGTCCATGGCCCAGAGTACGATCCGAGCGCCCATGACCTTGATGGAGAAGTGGTCATGAGGGTGGGAGGAGGGAAGAAGCATGGCTGTTCTAGATTGGCGACGGTACAATCGACACAACTAGTACTCCCACTCTCTCCCAGATTCGAGCACGGAGAACGAGTTTCAGCCCGGCGATACGCCCACGGCCGGACTCTACAAGGTTCCAGATGAACGCACTCCAGGTTATTTTTGTTTTATTCATCGTTCATTGATTTTTACATACTTTTGCATTGCATTGTAACATTGGCATGAAATATTGTAGGCTCAGCTAGAACAAGAAACGAGGCGCCGGGAGGAACTAGAGGTGAAGATGGAGGCAGAGCGGCAGAGGATGCAGGCAGAGATGTAGCAGAGGATGGATGTTGAGCGAGCCCGGATGTTTGAATATATGAGGGGTGTTTACACTGCAATCGGTCAACCTCCGCCACTCCCTCCTCCTCAACCTGCTCCAAATACTGTTTCAAGCATTGTGAGTCACTTGACAACCTTATAATCACCGTTTCTAGTTTATGCAGAATCAATCTTACAAAGATGCCCAGACACTGGAAACTTAGTGACTAATGCTATGTGTTTGTTACCAATTAGTACTTAAGCAATCATACTAGAGCAAAATGCAACTGAGAAGATATTGCCGATAGTTGCAAGGGTAATACTAGTTAGGCAGCAGAGAGACCATATGTGTTGTTCAATTTTGTCTCACACATGCAATCTCTTCTCCTTTGTGCAGAATCAATCGGCGACATCGAATGAGCCTCATGACCCAGCGTGGTCGCAGTGGAACCCGTGGCCTAAGTGACTAGTTGTGATTTTATTTGCATTTGCATTTGTGGATTACCTGTGACTACTTGTGACTATTTGCGGTTGTGAATGAATCTACTAGTGATTCTGAAGTTTATTTGCATTTATGTGTTGTTGATATATCTATATAAACTGTCTGTGATGCTTATTGTGAACTATGTGTGATGCCTGTAATATTTATTTGAGTGGGGTACGTTATACGTGACCGAACAATAAAAATAGGAAATATATGGTGGCTTTGCCGAGTGTTATACTCGGCAAAGAGGCTTTTTGCCGAGTGTCAGGGTAAAAACACTCAGCAAAGCGGACACGTGGCAAATTTCTGTGCATTCTGGGACTAAAATGGCTTCTTTGCCGAGTGTCTACGCTGTGACACTCGACAAAGAAACCAACATTTGTACGTTCTGGGTTAGTCTTTGCCGAGTGTCCGGTATTTGACACTAGTCAAAGAAGCAGGTTTGTCGAGTGCACGGGATTTGACACTCGGCAAACCAGCCAGGTTTGCCGAGTGTCAGGTCCGGGACACTCGGCAAACGCGCTGTGACTGTCTCCGCGCCGTCACGTTACTTTGTTTCGCCGAGCGTCGGTTTCAACTCTCGGCAAAGTATTTGCCGAGTGCCCGACAGAAAACACTCGGCAAAGAGACGTTTGCCGGCACTGTAGATGACGTGTGCTGTTTGCCGAGTGTTACACTCGGCAAAGCCTTTGCCGAGTGTTTTTTGGACTTTGCCAAGTGTCTGTGGCACACGGCAAGCCACTGTTTCCAGCAGTGAGCTCTAGCTTCGGCCAAACCCCTATAGACCTGCGTCCGCTCTGCCGCATCCCAGAACCACGAATCGGTGATGCTATGCGCTCATGGCGATCGCAATGCACGGCTTCACCGGGCGGTGAACTGCGTCTAGGTTTGGGGTTGGGGAGCGGTTTCCATCGAACTCCACAAGGCCAGCATGATTCGCTCACGGATGGTGCTAAGTGCGCCCCCAGGGGGCTGTCTGCGCAGAACGGGGCCACAGCTGGAGAGTCGGAGGAGGAACTTGGGGTAGCCACCAGCGCCACAATAGCCTCTCTCCAGCTTGGGTGAGGGGAGCCCATCGGCCAATATGTCCCGAACTTGGGCCCGGATGGCACGGACTTGAGGAGACCGACGACGGCCAGATATGTGGTGTAGCTAGCGTTCCTTGCACTGGCACGCAGCATCGACAACAGGCGGGATGCCTAGGACCCGGCGGTTGGTGGGGCCGTCACTTGTGTCGGCACCGGCTCCCGCGGCGAGCGGTCTGCGTGGCGCGGCTTCAGCCCGCTACCTCCACAGGCACCAACCTTTCATTCTGAGTGTGTGAATTAAGCACTCCTAAACCCCCATTTTCTTTAGGTACACACACAATCTTCCAAGCTAGTTTGTGGGGTTTCTTACTGTTGATATCAGAGCGACACCATAGACAATGTTTTCTCAACATGTCAATTTGCTTGATCACAGTTTTTTTTAGTAGGAAAGTGCAAATGGCAAAAGTGGGCAGTGCACCACAAAAAACCATTTACTAATTCCAACCTCCCTGGTTCACTGAGAAAAGACGAAGTACTGATATGTCTCCTGTCACAACGGGTAACAAGAGGCCAAAAATCAGACACAGTTGACTTGGTTAGACTAAAAGGAAGACCCACATAAGTAAAAGGGAGAGAGTCCATTGAGCAACCAAAGTTGTGTGCAAGAGTGTTAGAACTGTCTTCAGATATGTTAATTGGAACTATCGTACACTTATCATAGCTGACTTCGGGCAAAAGAGTTCAAGGGCTTTGAGAAAGAAGAGTTGTCTGGCACCTCCTTGCATGAAAATTAAAGTGTCATCTGCATACAGAAGAATTGGGAAGTCCTGGTTGTGAGGTAAATCCACAGGTAGAGTGAGCAGACCTTGGGCCTTGGCTGAATTCATTAAAGTTTGTAAAAAAAAATTGCTGCCGGGACAAATAGCAAGGGGGATAAGGGGTCACCTTGTCTAACTCCTCTTCTGCAATGAAAAACTTTCCCAAGAACATGATGTTGGAAAAGCATTGTTATTGGTTGGTTCAGAGCCTTACGGGGCAAACTGGTAGATTCTACCATAATTTTCTGCCCCTACAACAGTCGGACATGATGTTGTAAAAGCATCGTTATCGGTCGGTTCAGAGCCTTACGTGCTGAACTGCTCAATAGTGTTGCAAGATTAAAATCTGATATCAGCAGCTGTAAACTAGTTGATCATCATTTCCACCCATTGTAGAATGCAGACGTGTTGAGAACTCCTATCGTAATGCGATGGTGAACTACTAACAGCTACTTTAGTTTTTATCAGATTCTGAAAGACAAAGCGAGAAAACAATTTTCTTGTGGAGCCTTGACTTATGGTTGACGTACATATCATCTAAAACTGGACTTGACCCAATAAGATTGCACCCGTAAAAGTTGAAAACAAATAGAAAACAGAAATGCTGAGTCGGATTCTTGTGACCTCTTTGGAGTGTAGTAGTACTAGGGTACATATATATTGTAAAGTTCTTCTCGAGTATGGTATAATAATTGCTTAGCTTTAGTTCTAACGAGAGACACTGATAAGGACTGCAGTTTGTATGGTGTGAGCATGCTGAGGAGGTAGATACATATGCTAGCGGCGGGGTAGGACCAACCAATAAGACAGACGGACTGATGGATGCAGCCATCTAGTATGTATACATGACGACTGACCAACTGATGGATGACTTCAACTCGGGTTAAGTCTAGCACAAAAGGACACTCACACGCTTATTGGGTCGTCCTTCCCTGGAACTGATGTAGCCAAATAAGACAGACGGGCTAAAGGACCACCAATTTGTCCTGGCATTTCATTTTCCTTGCAGTTTCACAGGAACAATTTCCCTATCAAACTCTTCTATTTAAACAACTGGGCGCTCACTTAGCTTGGGGCCGGGAATATTATCAAACTATAGCAAATCCATCGATTACTGAGCACACAACTAGTGTTGACCTCTTTGGAGGCAGGTCGTCTATGCCAATGTCATCACACCTAGCCCGTTTGTTGCAAGAATACCAAACACAGGTAGTTGGACGTCCTCAGGCTGTACAGATCAGGCCTAGCCTAGTCCGTCCTCATGGGCCTCTCTCGTGCAGCCAAGCAAATAGGCCCTAAGTCAGTGGAGGTACACACATCGACCCCCATCGAACAACACAATGCTTGCTATGGTTACGAACCCACGACAGCTAGCGCGCCATGTAGGGGGCAGCGTTGTGTATGATCACCACCCTCTGATGGCACGAGCCATCATTCTCGCCGCCAGAGCTGGAGACGTAGCGTACGATTCTCCGGAGAGATCATCTCCACCGGCAGCGCGTTCTCCCCCGGCAAGGCTCTCAGCTTCAGGAGCCTAGAGGACAAGAGTCCCCGACGCCGTATCCACCGGCAGGCCTCCTGCATGTCGACTTGGAGGTCCTGTCTCATCACATCCACACAATGCTTGCGTGGTTACTAACCCACCACATCTCACCTCCAACTCGTAACTTTCCGCAGTCGATAGGAACTCCATAACCACTCATGTTGCCAAGTTTTCCCTCGTCGCCCCCTTAACCTTCTACTGCCATCACTGTAACACCCCTTGTCCAAAATCTTCTTATATGGCCCAGCACTGCATGTGGAGTGGGCCAGCATACACATAGCACTCTTATATTTTTGTCATTGCTTCATGTAAAAGAGTTAACCCAGATGAGCTATGTTTGGAACGACAAGGATTATAAGCTGACCCTTACCCTCCTAATCTTCCAAAGTGATACTAAACCCACGAACTACAACTTCTCATGTGCCACATGGGTCAACTTCACAACTACCACATGCTACAAATGGGCTGGGGTTTTACATTCACCACCCTTAAGGGCTGACGCCCTCGCCAGCTCACCACATACGCAGCAGAAATCTAGGACCACCACTTCATACACCCCTCTATGGGCTTATGCAGCAAAGGTTGATAATGTGATACAATATGTGACACCCCGCACTATAATTGCGTGCTACCAATTGGTATTTAACGTTTGTGACATCTATGTCGGACATAGTGGCTAATGCCTAACGATTTGTAGATTCTACCATAATTTTCTGCCCCTACAATAGTCGGACGTGATGTTGGAAAAGCATCGTTATTGGTCGGTTCAGAGCCCTACGTGGTAAACTGCTCAATAATGTTGCAAGATTAAAATGTGATATCAGCAGGTGTAAACTAGTTGATTATCAGTTCCATCCATTGGAGAATGCAGACGTGTTGAGAACTCGTATATGTAGGGCGATGGTGAACAATTACCAGCTATTTTAGCTTATTATCAGATTCTGAAGACAAACTGAGAAAGCAATTTTCTCCACTATAACACCAAGCAAGATATAGTTTAGAACAACAACAACAACAACAACAACAACAACAACACGGCAAGAGTGTCATCAATACATTAAGTTTGCCTGTGGCGCCGTGACTTATAATTGACGTATACTTATCAGTCTAAAACTGAAGTTGACGAAATAAGACTGCCCTTTTACATGTTTAAAACAAATAGAAATTATAAATGCTGAGTGAGATCCGTGTCATCTCTTTGGAGTGTAGTACTAGGGTGCATATATATTGTAAAGTTTTTCTCAAGTATAATTGCTTAGATTTTGTGCTAATGAGAGACACTGATGAGGACTGCAGTGTGTATAGTATGTGCATGCTGAGGAGGTACAAACATATACTAGCAGCGGGGTAGAACGAACCAATATATAACATGCTCTAGTATGTACACATGACGACTGACCAACTGATGGATGACTTTCAACACGGGTTAAGTCCCTGTTTGGATCGTTAGCGCTAAAAATTAGCTAGCTAATAGCTAATAGCTACTGATTTTTAGTAGCAAACTGTTTGGATCTACCTGGATGGTTGGATAGTGAGTTGAAGGTGTATATGAGCTATTATTAGCAACTCAAAACATGATGATGGAACTAAATAGTCAGTAGCCCTGCAAGTAATACTTAGCAGGTCTGTTTGATTTCCTCTAGTATTAATTTTAGTTGCTAATTTTTAATGTTAGTGGATCCAAACAAACCCTAAGTCTTCCACAGACGGGCACTACATTCTTATTGGCTCGTCCTTCTCTGTGTTACTGATGTAGCCAACAAAGACAGGGACGTGCTGAACGACCATTGATTGTCCTGGCATTTCATTTTTCGTTGATGTTTCACAAGGACAGTTGCCCTAGTTCTTCAATTTATTAAACCATAGCACGCTAACTTTTCTTGGGGTCGGCAATACTATCAAACTAGCAAATCCACCGATCACTCAGCACAACTAGCGTAGACCCCTTAGGATGAAGGACGTCTATGCCAATGTCGTCACCCCTGCAGCCTTTGCTGCTCCTCTCAGCAACGGTACCTACCGCGGATACCCTGCTCATGACTCCAGGGTGCCATGGGCTACTACACGGATAATCCAAGAGATGGATAATTTTTTTATAAAAAAATGGAATAGATCCAGTGGCTATTATTGATGATGATGGTTTGAATCTATCAAATTAAATGCCAGACAGATATTTATAATTATTATGGGATTTCTAGAATTTATGTTTTTCTTAACGATGTAGTGGGGATTAGTATAACGTGGAACCTCCCTCTAAATAGTAATAGTAAGATGCACTGTACATAGTTAGTCTAAAATACAACAGGGGGACTGGCCAAATCACATGAGTGCAGCTGTAAAGCAAAAAACAAATAGAAATAATGGCGTGTCCAATTCGTGTGATGACTTCATTGGAATGTAGTACTTGAGAATTACTTCGTCAATTAGTACGTCGTATCTATAAAATATAGGGTTTCTGGTGAAAAAGAGGTAAGACAAAGTATAAAAAGGAATTGGTTGGTTTAGTAAGAGTTTTGGGGTTTCCAATGCAAAACCATTTAGGATGCTAGTATAGAGAACTATTGGAGAGAGAGAGAAATTAAGGTTGTTACTTATTTTGTTAACCTACTAAACTTATTGGTTTAGTAAGTAAATTATAGAAAATATTTGGAGATGCTCTAGGAATTAAGTTACACACAGGCAGCAGCAGTAGGTGGAGCCAACAAATAAAAATTATGACTTGTGGGCAGTCGTCTAGTACATATGGACGACTGACCGACCGGTGACCTGTGGGCAGGTCTACAAACAGAAATACTAAGGGCGCATTTAGTTGCCCTCAAAGTTGGCGTCGCCTGAAATCATGTAGCACTGTAGCGCACTGTAGCATTTCGTTTGTATTTGGTAATAATTGTCCAATCGTTGACTAATTAGGCTCAAAACGTTCGTCTCGCAAAGTACAACCAAACTGTGCAATTAATTTTTAATTTCGTCAACATTTAGTACTCCATGCATGTACCGCAAATTTGATGTGACGGTGAATCTTCTTTTTGCATAGTGCCAAAGTTTGGATTCTGGGTGACACTACTACAGAATGGACTTGTTGTCCCGGGCGGTAACGGCCTTTAGTCCCGGTTACTGCACCGGGACAACAATCCCGGGACTAAAGGGGTGCCACCTTTAGTCCCGGGTCATCGAGTCAAGAAGAGGGATTTTTAGTCCCGGTTGGTGTTACCAACCGGACTAAAGGCCCTCCAAACCGAAAGCAACGTGGCCGCACCCTTTTTAGTCCCGTTGGTAACCCCAACCGAACTAAAGGTTCCTTTTCTTTTTCTTTTTTTTTGTTTAATTTGTTTTCAGTTCAGTTACACGTATTTGTTTAATATATAATATGTTTTTATGTACGTATTCTATGCTGCTAATATAAATACACGCACGCATATAATTACATCTAATTCTCATCTCGAGCATTATTATATTCGAATAAAGTATGAACCTATATATATATACAACACTTTCATAATCTTGTTCTCGAAAATAACGATATCAATAAACATTTAATTTATATCATTTATTCGTTAGGATCAAAGTAGAACTCGCCGTTGGGATTTAGCACTTTTTCTAGAAGAAATCCTGCTATTGACTCTTGAACTGCTTTCAGATGGTCTTTTTGCATGACCCTTCATTTCAACCATTCAGTCTTGCATTTGAAATAAAAGGAAAAGTATTAATATATATATATATATTCATTTAAAAATAAATAAAAAATTGATATATACGTACTCTAAGGACATCTTTAGGAGTTCTTCTTATGTGCGCAGTGATAAATTCAGAAACGTAGTATCCACACAAGTTATTATTACCCGGTGGTCGCCAGAAACACCACCGCATTTGAGAAGAAGATTATTCTCATCATCTCACACGTAAATTGAAGTACGATATAGTAATTAAACACGTGGGGAAGTGTATATAGTACAACTTATCGGTATTTCAACTACATTAAGTGGTGCCTTGCAATCCTTGTGATGTTGCCGAATAAACTCTTTCCAAACCCTGTGCGACCAATAATGTACGATCGTTAATAAATTATGGCAAAGTCTATTCAATAATAGTTGTGCGCGAGAGATCGAAATTACCCCTGGATAATGTCTATCATATCTTGGTATAGTGCCCGCTCTTTTCTCAACGAGTCAAAGATTACTAACCGACTTGAGTTTAACTCAATGACAATGAGTATCCAATGAAAACTGCATTGGTTTATACACACACGTACATGCATATAAGTTGTATTGATATTACATAAAATGTGTAGACTACATTATTATTAACACTTACTCAAAGTTGTACGGGAAAAGTATTGTTGTCTTGTCGTGCTGCTTCACGAAGAACATCATGATATTCTCCTGTGCTTCAGATACCCACCGCTCCTTGATAATAATACCGGTTTTGAATACGATATAAGGATCAATGAAGCCAACACTGGTGTCTTGTATTCTTTGGAGCTCTGACATCTGGAATCTGTATATAAATATAAGTTACATGTGAGGATAATTATATACACGTACGTATGGAAGTGAGTTTATTAAATAAAAGTAAGAATCACTTACAAACAAAAGGAGCTAATGATTAATTTGTCCAGAGCATCCAAGTGGTATAGTTGATGCAATTCTTCGAAACTAATATGTAAGATGTCATCACCACGAAAGTAATGATGGTCTCTAAATCTGACAAAGATCCACTGCTCACCCCTGCCACACGCCTGCATGTACCACTTGTTGAGCAAGTACATTTATGCACCCAATTCATTCAGAGCGGGGGTTGTACGACTTTTGCCATATTTATAAGTCTTCCGGTATCAACTTTCGTGTTCGATTGGAGCTTTGCCCATCAATTGATCCAAGGTTAAACCAGTATCTTCAAAAAAGCATTAAGGGCTTGAACCGACACTTCTCCAGAGTTGTCTGGTCGATAGACTTCTATGTTGGAACCATATTCATTAGCAACAACAAGATTTTGCATTGGTTACTTCAGTTGTCCGAGCTGTGGGACATCCTTCCCCGATGCTCTTTTCCTTTTCTTATCTTGCATCATGTGACTTCATGAGGGAGCGGTCATAGTCTGATAGTGGCGAAGGCTTACGAAGTTCAATCATCTTTTTCTTGTGAGCATCGACCTTCTGCCTCAACACATCTCGTGGTATGTAAAAGTACGGCTTCTCCTTAAGCTTCGCTTGACTCTTGTTTTGATATCTATAAAAAAATCTTTCACTTTTTTTCTCTTCTTCACCGCTATTCGCTCATCACCTTTTTTCGTGAAGTATTTCTTGAGAAATAACTCTTTTCTCTGGGTCTTCTTTGTCACTGGGACCTTAGACGCCTTTGTAGTGGTCATTGTGGAGGGGGTGGGGCGGTGTTGGAGACCGGCGTGGAGGCGATGAGGCCGGTGTTGGTGGAGACTCCATGGAGGCGTTGGAGATCGCTGTGGAGACGGTGGGGCCGATGTAGGAGTTGGAGATCGCTGTGAGGCGATGGGGCCGGTCTAGGAGTTGGCGATCGCCGTGGGGATGAAGTCGTCTCGCCCCCAGCAAATGGTGATGAGATGGGGAATGAATGATTAGGCTAGGTCAGGAGACCCGCTACAAAAACAAGTTGTGTGTCAATTATTTTTGAAGCCAATAGAAAATTAATGGAAAATAATATTTCATTCACTTTCATTCGTACCTAGGGTGAGGTAGGGGAAGCGGTGGCGCCTCAGAATGATGATGAAGCGCTTGCACCATTGAATAAATGTCTTCTCCGCTTCTCCTAGTGTCTTCTCCCCATCACCGCCTTCAATGTCAAGAGGAACATTGTCAGTAACCTTTGAGCACTCTATCGACCGAGACGCTAGCATATCCAGGTTGAATAATCGACCCATGGATTCTTGGTGTCTTCGTTCGGTCTATTGGAGATACAACAATCGATACCACCATGATTGATGCATTATTACCATCCGGAATGTGCAGCTCACATGTTGTTAGAGGCTCGGTAATGTCATCAATAGGGAAGCGCAACCCAAATCGTCTTGAATAACTCGGCAGCTCCATAGAAGCACAACCGCTTTTCATCGACCAACGGGCTAATGGTGACTCCGGTGTTGATTGCGATTGCATTTGACTCATTGCTAGCTGCACTTGCCTCTTGATCTCCTCCTGCATTCTTGCCTCAAGAGATTTTTCTCGCTCACGTGATTCAAGCAATGCTTGTCATGACTCATCAACAAATTGCTCCAATGCACGGATTCGCTCGCCTCCTCATCCTTCTTTCTCCGGCGGCTTCAGAGGTATCCTTGTCTGCTGGGAATGCGTAGCCACGGAACCGCCTATAGCCTCTTGTTCACCCACCGTGTTCGGATTCTCTAGGGCATATGTCAATTCATCCTTCTCTCTCACCACCACTATCAGCTTCTTCCCTAGCACAAGCTAGTCTCGTGTTGCTCTCTCAATTTTTTGGCCGAAAATTAGCTTGCCGATGTCTGCGGGTCTAGGCTTCCCCATGACCGTGAGAACCAATTCTTCGCGCATTGAGGCCAGCTTCTTCTCTATTGTTTCGGTATGATTCCCTTGGCGGTAATCTCGCTTCTAGGTTCGCCACTTGGGAATAGCACTCCTATAACCACCGATCCCATGCGATGATGGTATTGCTTCAGTCGGGCATTTTGCTGATTCCTCATCACACGTTCCTCACTCTCTTGAGATGTCTTGTATTCTACGAAGGCATCCCAATGGGACTCCAACTTGACAAACGCCTTAGCATTGAAATCCGGCGTAGCATTCTTCAAGATAAACTTTTTATACAATGTCTTCTTCCAACTCTGGAACAATGTTGCCATCTTCTTCATTGTCCAATCCCTCACTAGCTCCTTCAAAGCATCATTTGCTTGTAATGTGAAATGCTGAGTGATATCTCTCCAAGCTAGGTTCTTGTCACGATCAGATACAAAACTAACATTAGGAGAGGATATCTTCTACTTCCATTCACGAGCACTAACTGGGATCCTATCCCTTACAATGAACCCACATTGATTGACATATGTCCGAGCATGTGGTCCCAATGGTTTGCCGGTGTGTGTGTCGTTTAATTCGATATTATGAAACGGCCCTCTAATGGCTTTTTTTGGCCCTCGGACTTTCCTACTTTTGTTGGTGGTTGATGTAGATCCAGAGACCGGCTACATGAGTAGAAACACAACGATTAACAATAAATATACGTACGCATGCATCTATAAGAGATGATAGATAATCGAATATACCTCGCCAGTATTTTCTTGCGCGACAATTTGTTGATCTTCAACCACCGGCATATTTAGGATATCCTCATAATCAGCAAAGTACTGACTCGTGTCATCTACATCCACATTGGTGCCAGCGTTGATAATATCCGCCATTATGTCATCACTCAAGTTATCATCCGGAGCAGCCATTTGTATCTTCAAGATAACATATAGATAGAATTACTATGGTACATAACATAAGTACATGTGATAACACATATAGAATTACTAAATCCAATTAAATATAATAACACATAATATTTCATAAGGATAAACAATAACAAGGTATAGGCATTGGAATCGAATCAAAAACACTTTCGATCCAAAAACATGGAAATAAGTACATGTACATATATACACATAGAATGATACAATATATTTTCTCTCTCTCTCAACACATAGAAATAAGTGCATATGTCTATATCTCTAGATATGCATGTGATAACACATAGAATGTCTCTCTAGATACAATTTTCTCTCTCTCTCAACTTATGAAAATAAGTACATGTATATATACATATAGAAATAATTAAGTACATATGTATACACATATAGAATCTCTCTCTAGATATATATATAGAGAGAGATAGAATATATAATTACTAAATCCAATTAAATAAATCTAACATGAAATTAGATAAACTAGTAATAGATAATACATTTTAAAAATTCTAACTAACTAAAAAATTATCTAAAAAACTAACATATATCAACTAATAATTATCAATTATCTAATAAATCTAACTAACTAAAAAATCTAAGTAACATATATCAATTATCTAATAAATCTAACTAACTAAAAAATCTAACTAACATATATAAAAAACTATCTAAAAAACTAACTAAACTACTAAATATTATTTATTAGTATTATCTAAAACAATTAAAAATCCAATATTATAATCGATTTAAGGCAAATGAGGTCAAGGGAGGGCGAAGTTCGACGACGAGGTCAAGCAAGGGCTCGACGACGGCAGCAGACGAGGCGGGCAAGGGCTCGATGACGGCAAATGAGATCACGAGGCGGGCGGGCGAAGCGAGAGCTCGACGGAGGCGGGCGGGCAGGGCTCGACGACACTGGCAGACGAGGCCAAAGGCGTGCAGCGGCGAGCTCGGCGACGTCACGGGGGGCTCGATGATGGCAAGACGAGGTTTGGATCGACGACGAGGCGGGCTCGACGACGACGAGGATGAGCTTCAAAAAGCAAGCGGAGACGGGATCGAGAGACGACGCGAGATCAAGATGAACAGTAACAAGTCGATATATATAGGCGGTACCCTTTTAGTCCCTACTGGTAACACCAAATGGGACTAAAGGTCATTTAGTCCCTACTGGTAATCTCAACCGGACTAAAGGTCCAACCCTTTAGTCCCGGCTCGCCTTTCAAGCCGGGACTAAAGGCTTTTAGTCCTGGTTGGTGTTACCAAACGGGACTAAAGGTATTTTTAAGCGGCACCGAAATTGCCGCCCACCCTTTAGTTCCTGTTCTTGGCCCGGGCCGGACTCAAGGCCTGAAAATTTTGGCCACCCGCCAAACAGAATTGGAAAGGCCTCTTGATTTTGATTTTGTTTAATACTAGGTTAATCAATTAATTCCATAGCAACTTCAATACTTTTCAATATTTATTTTAAAAAATACTATTGATTAACTAATTATTTATTGTAAATAGAAAAGTTTTGTAACCTAAAGTTTTTAATTTCTTTTATGAATATAGAATATAAATGTTACTAATACTAAGTATTTTGTTAATGCAAAAATATATTTGTAACTTAAAATTAATAAAACTAATATTATTCGATAGGAAATTTATTATCACATTATTGTAACGTCAATGTTTCAATTTTTTTCTCGGTTTTTGACCAAAATTGACAGAAAATTTTTGTTGAACCTATAAAAATAAAGAAAATATAGTATTTTTTGTTCTACAACTTTCTCAAATGAAAAAATGACCTATATAAGGATTGTAGATATTGATGAGCTGAACAAACTTGGCATTCAAAACTTTTCAATTTGAGACAATCTAGGGTTCCGAAAACTAGTTTGTAGGCGTCGAAATTTAAAAATCACAAATTTGAACCGTCCAAACTTTCTCAAATGGAAAGTTGACCAAAACAACAATTGTATATATTTTTGAGTTTAACAAACTTGGTATTCAAAACTTTTCAATTTGAAGTCATTTAGAGTTCATAATACTAGAGTCAAAGTGTTGTTTTTTCATTTGACCAAATTTGACTTGGTCAAACTTGCTCAAATGAGACACTAAATGACCTCAGATGAAAAAACTCTGAATACCAAGTTTGATCATCTCAGTAAGATCTACAATTGTTACATAGCTCATTTTCCCATTTGAGAAATTTTTATCAAACACTAGTCACAACTTCTTGAATCTCATATATACTTTCTAAAACTATGTCACACACTTGTGAAATTTGAACTACATTTTGTTTAAGCTTTCTCAAATGAAAAAATGGCCTATATAAGGATTGTAGATATTGATGAGCTGAACAAACTTGGTATTCAAAACTTTTCAATTTGAGACAATCTAGGATTCCGAAAACTAATTTATAGGCGTCGAAATTTAAAAATCACAAATTTGAACCGTCCAAACTTTCTCATATGGAAAGTTGACCAAAACAACAACTGTAGATCTTTTTGAGTTTAACAAACTTGGTATTCAAAACTTTTCAATTTGAAGTCATTTAGAGTTCATAATACTAGAGTCAAAGTGTTGTTTTTTCATTTGACCAAATTTGACTTGGTCAAACTTGCTCAAATGAGACACTAAATGACCTCAGATGAAAAAACTCTGAATACCAAGTTTGATCATCTCAGCAAGATCTACAATTGTTACATAGTTCATTTTCCCATTTGAGAAATTTTTATCAAACACTAGTCACAACTTCTTGAATCTCATATATACTTTCTAAAACTATGTCACACACTTGTGAAATTTGAACTACATTTTGTTCAAGCTTTCTCAAATGAAAAAATGGCCTATATAAGGATTGTAGATATTGATGAGCTGAATAAACTTGGTATTCAAAACTTTTCAATTTGAAACAATCTAGGATTCCGAAAACTAGTTTGTAGGCGTCGAAATTTAAAAATCACAAATTTGAACCGTCCAAACTTTCTCATATGGAAAGTTGACCAAAACAACAATTGTATATCTTTTTGAGTTTAACAAACTTGGTATTCAAACTTTTCAATTTGAAGTCATTTAGAGTTCATAATACTAGAGTCAAAGTGTTGTTTTTTTATTTGACCAAATTTGACTTGGTCAAACTTGCTCCAATGAGACACTAAATGACATCAGATGAAAAAACTCTGAATACCAAGTTTGATCGTCTCAGCAAGATCTACAATTGTTACATAGCTCATTTTCACATTTGAGAAATTTTTATCAAACACTAGTCACAACTTCTTGAATCTCATATACACTTTCTAAAACTATGTTATACACTTGTGAAATTTGAACTATATTTTGTTCAAGCTTTCTCAAATGAAAAAATGGCCTATATAAGGATTGTAGATATTGATGAGCTTAACAATCTTGGTATTCAAAACTTTTCAATTTGAGACAATCTAGGGTCCCGAAAACTAGTTTGTAGGCGTTGAAATTTAAAAATCACAAATTTGAACCGTCCAAACTTTCTCATATGGAAAGTTGACCAAAACAACAATTGTAGATCTTTTTGAGTTTAACAAACTTGGTATTCAAAACTCTTCAATTTGAAGTCATTTAGAGTTCATAATACTAGAGTCAAAGTGTTGTTTTTTTATTTGACCAAATTTGACTTGGTCAAACTTGCTCAAATGAGACACTAAATGACCTCAAATGAAAAAACTCTGAATGCCAAGTTTGATCGTCTCAGCAAGATCTACAATTGTGAAGTCATAACATATTACATAATATCCGTCTCTAAAACATAATATATTAAACATGCATCGTTGTATCATGCGGGCACAACAGTGAATTTCTTCTTGACGTATGACCCTTGGTTATGATCTTGTCGTAACCATGGAGTGTCTTCATCATTTAACATGATGCTTGGATCTTTCTTCACTATGAAGGGTGGAATTGGACATTTCTTTCGTAATCTTCCGATATGTCCGACTTGTCTTCAATTCCCACTATATTTATTTTCCCGTAAAGAATTATGTAGGCGCTTTGGCTCATTGATCATTGAGTTGATGTCTTCGTTTTTCCTCTCTTTGATTTTGTAGACATGTCTTTCACATAGAACACCGACTCACATCGGCAGCAAGGGACGAATGGTTCCTCTTTGTACCCAATATTGTTGAGGTCCACTGTTGTCATTCCATACTCTTTGTCGATCGTTACCCTCCTCCTGGGCCACTTTCACCCATTGGCACCGGAACAAAGGGACTTTAAAATTAGGTGCGTAGTCTAGTTTCCATATCTCTTCTATATGCCATAATATGTTTGTATATTCCCATTTGGATCATGCCATCTATGCGAACACCACTATTTTGATTGGTGCTCCTTTTATCTTGGGCAATCAGATAAAAATGTATTCCCATTTATCTCGCACTTTGGTACGTGAGGATATGCCATGATGGCTGCCTAGCCAACAAATACAGCTTGCTCATCAATATTGTCATCGCTTTGACATTCTTTTCGCAACCAACCACCGAAACTTTCCATGTGTTGACGCCTAATCCAAGCTTCACCTTCCCTCGAAACTTGGATCGTAAGAACTCCTTATGTATCTCGATGTACGGATGCACCAATGACGAGTTCTCAAGAACTGTAGTGTGCTTTATTGAAATAATCATCTTCCATGCCGATATATGTTTTCTTCCTAAAGTTCCTTTACCATCGAGTCTCCCTCGTGTCGTGATTCAGAACGCCAATCGAGGCAAGGTCAGAATAAAGTCAACACGTAACTCAATGACCTCCTCTGCTCCATAGCCCCGGGCGATGCTTCCTTCGAGCTTAGAACGGACTTTCACATATTTCTTCAAGACTCCCATAAACCTCTCGAAGGGAAACATGTTATGTAAGAACACAGTCCAAGAATACTAATCTCCTTCACCAAATGAACTAGGATGTGTGTCATGATATTAAAGAAGGATGGAGGAACACCAACTCAAAGTCGACAAGACATACTGAGCACCATAATTTGAGTAATAATGTCATCAATGTCTAAATCTTCTCCTTCACCTTCTTCCATCATGACCCCGCTTTCTCATGCTTACTCCAACATATATAGTTTGACATGAAACCCCGACTTAAGCAAATGTGAATGAAGACTCACCGAGCTTGAATATTCCTTTAAATTCTTACATAGGGCACATGGACAAAGACATGAAACCATCCCGCTTATTTGCCTCTTACCACACCTAAGAAATAGTGCAAGCCCTCAATAAAGTCTTGGGAGCGGCGATCGGCATTGTACATCCAATGACGTGACATAATCAGATTACACGACAAATTATGAAAACCTTGAACATAATTAAGTATTTTATTACACAACATAGATGACACACACACGGTTGATTAATTAACTAAGCCCTGCTACAACGTAAGCAATCCCAACTATCACTAAACAAACTAAAACTACAATGCACTTCAAGAATATAATTATTTCATGATCGCACGCAACTAAAAACAGACAAATCATTCTTCCGTTGAATATCAATAAGCTTCTCCTGCATTGCTCACTCACCTCATCGCCAGCAGATTAATTCTCGCATTTATGTAACATAATCTTCCTCCCAAGACCAACCATCGCATCCATTGCCCTCCCACTGAAATTAAAGCTAAAAATATTTAGTCAAAAATATTCAAAAAAGCAGTCAATTAGCCATAATCCATGAAAAAAAAATGCTATATATAATTTAGCGGCGGCCACTCTGGGAGCTATATGCGCTATAAGCGCCGCTATAGCGCCCTTGACGTGAGATAGTCTCACGCTTATATCGCCGCTATAGCCGCTATTTATATACAAATGGGCAAAAAAATAATAAACAGTCCAAACAGCAACATATTCATAGTTTCATACTTCCATACAGCCTAAACATCCATAAGGTTCAAATATTCAAGAGCTAACATGAAACAACAATAACGGAGGGTACTCTGGATTAGGGTTAGAGAGCTCAAGATGGGCCTAAATCGACACCTCGTTTTTTTGTCAAGACATGAAACAAAGAATAGCGGCGATTTAGCGCTATATGGCGCTTATAGCGCGGCAATAGCGGCGCTATAGCGCGCTATAGCGGCAATAGCGCGTATAGCGTGAAAATGCAAGATATCGTCGCGGCGAGCTATCTGGGACGCTATTAGCGCGCTATAGCGGCAAAATAGCGCGCTATTTTTTTCGTGGGCCATAATAATCAAATGCGTAAGAAACTCACATCGCGATCCGGGCACTTGTAGAAAACACGACCCTTGTTGGGTCCCTATCTCTTGACTCGGTACTCCATCACAATCTTCTGCTTACACTTGCCGCAGATAATGAGAGGGAGTTCTGGCCTCAGTCGTTTCGCAACCGAACGAGAGGCCGAGGATCCGGTACCAGTTGTCATCTACTTTCTATACTTATTTTTGTAAACTACTGTAAATTTCACATTTTCTAAAATAATATATTTAAACAAAACTAAAATTATTTATTTATCTAACTAAACCATGAAATATGTACTATGTATAATAGTAAAATACCAAACTATCAAGTGATTTTACTATTGTAAATCATCATGTGATTTTGAGCTAAAAATGACATAGAAATCACATAGCTCAAAAACATGTTTCAATAAATAACCATCCGTACTAGTTGACCTTGCTTACGTGATCATCTCGGCGAGCATTTCTCCACCGGACGGCACCGTACTTGGCCAAGGAAGAGCTCTGATTCTACGAGGAAGGGAACACGGTCTTCCACGACCATTGCCGCTCTCCTCTCGAGAATCAAAGCTCCTCCTTGACGCCCTGCTACCGCTTTCGGCAGAGAAAATGCTCACCGAGATGATCACGGTCCGCAAGTTCAACTAGTACGGATTTTCTACAATTTTCTAACTATTTTCTAAGTTTTTCATTTCATGGAAAAATTAATTCTAAGATCACGTAAGCCGCTGGGGACGAGGATGGCGCGTGCTCCAGCGAGGACGAGCGAGGCGTGATTTTAATGAACTAATTTAACTTTTGTTTATCCAAACATATATGCAAATCATCATGTGATTTTGAGCTAAAAATGACATAGAAATCACATAGCTCAAAAACATGTTTCAATAAATAACCATCCGTACTAGTTGACCTTGCTTACGTGATCATCTCGGCGAGCATTTCTCTACCGGACGGCACCGTATTTGGCTAAGGAAGAGCTCCGATTCTACGAGGAAGGAAACACGGTCTTCCACGACCGTTGCCGCTCTCCCTCGTAGAATCAAAGCTCCTCTTTGACGTCCGTTACCGCTCGGCAGAGAAAATGCTCGCCGAGATGATCATGGTCCGCAAGTTCAACTAGTACGGATTTTCTACAATTTTCTAACTATTTTCTAAGTTTTTCATTTCATGGAAAAATTAATTCTAAGATCACGTAAGCCGTCGGGGACGAGGATGGCGCGTGCTCCAGCGAGGACGAGCGAGGCGTGATTTTGATGAACTAATTTAACTTTTGTTTATCCAAACATATATGCAAATCATCATATGATTTTGAGCTAAAAATGACATATAAAATCATAATAAAGTCCAACATATAAAGTTACACATGCATCTACATCGCAAAATGAGATAAGCTACTGATAAAACATAAGAGGATTAAGTTTGTTACCTCCAAAATCGAAGAGCAACACCAATGGAGGGGGAGAGAGCAAGAACAACAGCAAGCTGAAGAACAGAGATAGTGAGTTTGAATGGAATGGCTCGGGCTCGGGGAGGAAGAAATGAGCCGTTGTATAGGCCCGCATAATTAGTCCCGGTTAGGTGGCCAAACCGGGACTAAAGATTAATATTTATTCCCGGGATATCACACAAACCGGGACTAAAGATCCCTGCCACTCGGACGACCGTTGGGCAGGGACCTTTAGTCCCGGTTGGTATTACGAACCAGGACTAAAGGGTCCTTTAGTCCTGGCGGCAAAAAATGCCGAGGCTAATGCCAAATTAGGACATCATTCTAAAGTCTGTTCTCTAGTAGTGTGAACTAAACATGGCCTAAACGCTTGGCTCATCCATCATCGTCCTTCTCAGTGGAGCTGATGTAGCCATCAACAAAAGTACAAGACAGTTGCGTTGCAAGGGTGCAGGAGCATCAGATTCTTAAAACCCAAGATTCCTGCAGGACTGGTTGTCCTGGCGTACGTTGTACTTTCCTGGCTGTTTCTTATCAGTTGGTTACCTTTGGCTGGCTGCTACACCCCTAGTTCTTCTATTTAAACCCTTGGAGACTAACCTCGGGGATACATACCACGCATCAAACGAGAAACAAAAAATCCAGTGATTACTCAGCAAAGCCACCGATGTCATCACTCCTGTTGCTTGTGCTGCTCCTTGCAGCAAAGGAAGCCACTGCAGACAGCCTCCCTGATGCGAGACCGGGCTGCCAGGCTCTCTGCGGAGACGTGGAGATACCATACCCATTCGGCATCAGCACCATCTGCTCCCGCAAAGGGTTCGAGATCGACTGCATCAACAACGGCAGCGCCGGCGAGATTCCCGTGCTACCTAAGCCTGACCAGAACATCCGGGTGCTGAACCTGTCCGTGTCACCATTTCCAGAGGCTCGAGTGCTTCTTCCGGTGGCATGGCAGTGCTACAACTCCACCGGATACATCACTGGCGGCTACTCCGGTGATGTCGACTTCAACAGAGAGGGCGTGTATCGCATCTCCAACACACAGAATGAGCTCTTCGTCCTCGACTGCAACACCTATGCCTACACCAATGGCGTGAGGGTGTATGACGGTCGCTTCCGTTACAAGTACTACACGGGATGCATCACCGTCGCCAATGACAAAACGGATCCCCGTGATGGTGCGCTGGCCTAGGCTGCTGCCGCGTCGACATCCCGCCAGGCATCACGCACACCAGCATGACCTGGTCTGACTGGTCGCACGACGACCAGGAGTTCTGCCCCTGCGACTACGCCTTCATCGTAGAGAAGGGCAGCTACAACTTCTAGGCATCCAACCGACGACGCTGTTGGAGCAGACGGTGGCCGTCGAGCTCTTGATCGGCGCCAGCGAGCCCTGGAACACACACGAGAAAGTAGAACGCACGCGAGAGGTGGAGAGCAGTGATCGGGAACACGAATGGACACAGACTCATTTACTGCGTACGGGCGCAGCCCCCTTCTGTTGCCGTTTTCATTTATATATGCATGTTCTATACATGAGCCTGAGGCTCTCCATCCCCACCACGACGCAGTCACTGCACGGTGCGCCCTTATCTTCGGAATGCCCGTGCGACATGCACTGTCGACGACGTCGTGGTGAGAACAAGTCAAGCAGGGAGCGGTCATGGCGCGATCCACGCATATCTCCAGATCGCCCACGATATCTACGCTCTGAACACAAACGTGCAACTAACTAATGCAGCTAGTAAAAGCAAATAAAACATCGACTGGATTACAAGATAACAAATCACCCCCTTAATCCTGTCGAACGTTGATAACGCCAATCCTCCCACGCAGCTCGATGAACCTGACTCTGGGCAGTGCTTTCATCAGGATATCAGCCAATTGATGTTCAGTGCTCACGTGCTCTACATCCACATCTCCCTTGCCGACACACTCACGGATGAAATGATAGCGAGTGTCAATGTGTTTGCTCCTTTCATGATAAACAGGATTTTTGCTCAACTCGATTGCTGACTTGTTATCAATCAGCATCTTGAACTTCTGAACTTCACCTCCTGTCAAATCTGCCACCAGACGGCTGAGCCAAACACCCTGACAAGCACCAGCTGCTGCAGCCATGTATTCAGCTTCACAGGATAATAGAGCCACTGACTTTTGTTTCTGGGAGTTCCATGTCACCAAATTTGGTCCAAGGAAGAACATCATGCCTGTGGTGCTTCTTCGATGGACAAAGTCACCCCCATGATCACTGTCTGTATAGCCCAAAAGCTTCAGACCTGCATTCTTCCCTGACACATACTTGCAGCCGTAGTCAAGGGTACCTGAGATGTATCTCACTGTCCTCTTGACTGCTGCCCAATGCTCACTGGTGGGTGCCTCCATGAATCTGCTTGCCAAACCCACTGCATAAGCTATATCTGGCCTAGTATTCACCAAGTACCTCAAACTGCCAATTATGCTCCTGTACATGGTCACATTCATTTCAGTTCCTTTTTGAGGCCACTCACCAGCTTTACACGCTGTTCCATTGGAGTATCAGTTGGATTGCAACCCTTCATCCCACACTGTTCCACTATCTTGGAAGCATAAGCACTCTGGCACAATGTTATCTCACTAGGCTTTTGCTGCACTTCCATTCCCAAGTAGTAACTCAACAGTCCCAGATCACTCATACAGAACAAGTTCATCATTTGTTGCTTGATTTTTTTGATCTCCTGACTGTTTGGTCCACAGATGATAAGGTCATCCACATAAACCCCAACTAGCAGAAAAGAATTTCCTTCTGCTCTTCTGTATACAGCATTCTCAACATCACTTCTCTGAAAACCAAGTCCCCTTAACTCAGCATCAAGTTTGGTGTTCCAGGCCCTTGGTGCCTGTTTAAGGCCATACAATGCCTTTTTCAATTTCAGGGCTCTGCCTGCAAATCTTGGATCACTAAACCCAGGTGGTTGTTGCACATAGACATCTTCTTGTAGCTCTCCATTCAGAAATGCTGACTTCACATCCATGTGGTGTACTTCCCACTGACCATCAGCAGCTAGAGCTAAAAGAAGCCTCACTGTCTCCAATCTCGCTACTGGAGCAAAAACCTCATCAAAGTCCACCCCTTGAGTTTGTGCATATCCCTTGACCACTAGTCTAGCTTTGTGCTTGACTATGTTACCTGCAGGATCCCTTTTCACTTTGAATACCCATTTGAGGCCAATAGCCTTTTGCCCCTTAGGCAGATCAGACATTTCCCATGTCTGGTTTTCATGTATTGCCTGCAGTTCTGCCTGCATAGCATTTCTCCAGCACTCCTCCTCTAGTGCTTCATCAATACTTGTGGGCTCATCTACAGCCAGTAGGCACACTCCACTGTACTCAAAATTTTGAATAATATCAGTACTGTCAAGAAGATCCACCATTGATCTGAATCTCTGTGGTGGTGTTTCTGAACCTCCACTAGAACTGGATCCTGCACCTCCTGACACTGCACTGCCTTGATTTGGTGTGCTATAGTGACCAGAGATCGACCCACTATTCCCAGGTGTGTGTGGTAATGATTGAGCCACTGAGCTGCCAGTTCCCCCACTGTAATCAGCAGTCTGTTGCTCTGTCTGTGCTGCTGTCGGACCAGCTACAGTAGGCTGAAAGTAGTTAACTGTGAAAGTTTCAGCTTCGTCTGCACTGTCCACTTGATCACTCCATCTCCAGGCTCGATTCTCCTCAAATATAACATCTCTGCTGACTACCAATTTCTTCTGTTCTGGATCATATAGCCGATAACCCTTGGTTCCAGGCTCATACCCCAAGAACACCATTTGCTTTGATCTGTCAGAGAGCTTGTTGGTTCTAGGACCAATCAACTTTACATGTGCAGTGCAGCCAAAGGTTCTCAAGTGATCAACTCTCGGTTTCTTGCCATGCCAAGCCTCAAAAGGAGTTTTGTTACTTAAACTTTTTGTCGGAGCTCGGTTCAGCACATAAACAGCAGTAACCACTGCTTCTCCCCAAAATTCAAGTGGTACTCTCATGCACTTCATCATGCATCTAGCCATCTCAACCACAATTTGATTTCGACGCTCAACAACCCCATTCTGCTGAGGGATGTAAGGGGTTGTTGTATAATGCTTGATGCCAGCATCATTGCAAAACACTGAGAACAGATTGGAGTTAAACTCTCCCCCCTATCCGTTCTTAGTGTTTTCAATCTTCCACCTTGATCTACTTCAGCTCTCTCTTTCACCTTCTTCAGATAGGCTAGTGCTTGATCTTTGGTCTTCAAAATTTCAACCCACATATATCTACTGTAATCATCCACCACTAGCAGAAAATAGGAGCAACCCCCCACAGTGGGTGGAGTGATTTGCCCACAGAGATCTGCATGAAACAGGTCAAGTGCCTTCTCAGCCCTGAAAGTCGATGACTGTGGGAAGGGTGCCCTATGTTGCTTGCCAAGAGTGCAGCTATCACACACTTGTTCAACATGATCCACCGTGGGCATGCCACTCACCATCTTCTTTCTGCCCAAATCACGTAGGGCTCTGAAATTCAAATGACCAAACCGAGCATGCCACTGCCATGCCTCCTCTGACACACTGGACAAGAAACAAACAGGTGGCACTACTACAAACTTTATAGTGTATAGACGATTAGCAGTACGAGGAGCACTGATCAGCAACTTGCACTCCCTATCAAACACCTTCAAAAACCCTTCCTTCAATCAAACATCACATCCCCCTTCCTCGAGCTGTCCTAGACTCACTATATTGCTCTTCAACTTGGGAATGTAATATACATCAGAGAGTACCTTATGCTCATGTTGTCGTCCCTCGATCACCACGGACCCGATGCCGCGGATCTCCACACATGAGCCATCACCAAAGCGTACCGAGCCACGCACTCCGTCGTTGAGGTAGGAGAGCGCCGACCGGGTGCCCGTCATGTGGTTGCTGGCGCCCGTGTCTAGCACCCACGTGTTGTCGTCGCAGATCATCGGCATGACGTTCTTCTCGGCGAGATGCACGAACGCCCTTGGTTCGTGCACTGCACTGCCTGACGTCGCCGCCATGAACAACATCGGTTGTTCTGTATCCGCCACAGCAATGTTCGCCGCCTCCTTCTTCTCCTCTTTTCTCTCCCTCTTCGGCCGTTTACAGTCTTGTGCCCAGTGGCCATAGATGCCACAGTTTCGACACCGACCTTTGCGCCGGGGAGTGCCTTCTGAGGTGAGTTTGACGCCGGCGCTTCCACTGGATCCGCCTGCATCAGATCGTGGCTTCCCTTTGGATTGACCACCACCGCCGCCGCCTTCCTTGGATCAACCAGATTGGAAGCGATGTTTGTGCTTCGCTATCCAGTCCTCCTCGGCTAGTAGAAGCCGCCCGGCCTTGTCTGTGATCTGATCTACCTTGGCTGTTGAATCCTCCATACGATCTTCAACAGTGTGAAGGCGGCCCACCACTTCCTCAATGGTGAGGGTCTTCATATCACAAAACATCTCAATTGAAGCCACAACTTGACTGAGTCATGATGGCACGACGCACAGGAACTTCTTCACCACACGGGCATCATCCACTGTCTCCCCGAGGGTCTTGAGATTGGCCACGAGACCATTGATCCTCATGCCGAATTCATCGATTGTCTCCCCTTCTTTGAAGCTGATGTTCTCAAATTCTTTTAGCAGCTTCTGGGCATTGACATCTTTCACTCGATCAGCACCGAGCCTCATAGTCTTCATCAACTCCTACGCCTCCTTGACGGTGTTCTTGCTCCCCAACATCGCCCACATCTCCTTCGGCACCGAACGCAACAGCGCAATCATCGCCTGACGATCTTGTGCGCGCTTCACGTTCGTGCTCACTCGGTATAGTTTACCTGCATCAACATTGCCCACTCGGTATAGTTTATGCGGGCCAACATAGGCCACATCAGGGAACTCTCTCGGACACCGCCTTGAACACTTGGTCCGTCACCCATCTTCTTCTTCTCCGCCGATCGCCTGTCCCACGCCTTGTGCTTCTTCAACACCGGCGACTATGGCGGACTCACCGACCCAGTATAGAATGGATCCACGGCTCTGATACCACTTGTTGGAACCAACGGTGGCCGTCGAGCTCTTAATTGGCGCCGGCGAGCCCTGGAACACACACGAGAAAGTAGAACGCACGCGAGAGGTGGAGAGCAGTGATCGGGAACACGAATGGACACAGACTCATTTACTGCATACGGGCGCAGCCCCCTTCTGTTGCTGTTTTCATTTATATATGCATGTTCTATACATGAGCCTGAGGCTCTCCATCCCCACCACGACGCAGTCACTACATGGTGCGCCCTTATCTTCGGAACGCCCGTGCGACATGCATGGTCGACGATGTCGTGGTGAGAACAAGTCAAGCAGGGAGCGGTCATGGCGCGATCCACGCATATCTCCAGATCGCCCACGATATCTACGCTCTAAACACAAACGTGCAACTAACTAGTGCAGCTAGTAAAAGCAAATAAAACATCGACTAGATTACAAGATAACAGACGCACGTGCCGAGTAACCAGACCATCCCGCTGCGCTTGGACTGGACCATGCCGCTGCGCCTGGACTGGGCCATCCGCAACAACGGATCGATGACTTCCATCTCCTGTGCTCAGGCACCCAACAGGACTGATCATGAGTATGCCTGCCTTAGCAACCACTGCGAGTGCATTGACTCAACCAATGGCCCTAGGTACTTCTGCAATTGTACCCAAGGCTATGAGGGTAACCCCTACGTCGTTGGTGGATGCAGTAGTCTTGATACATGGATCTTATATCTTATCTTAGGCACTACCGGATACAGGAACTTTGTCGAGTGCCAGGGGCACTCGGCGAAGCCCTAAAAACACTCGGCAACTGTTTTAACGGCAAAGGCTAGTTTACCGAGTGTTTTTTGTCGGACACTCGGCAAAGACGTTGTCGAGTGCCCAGAAAACACTCGGCAAACTTTTTTTTTCAAAAAAAATAAAAAAGGCTTGCCAACAGCACGACCGCACCACCAGCACCGTCGTCGCCGCCACCATCCACGCCCGCACCACCAGCACCGCCACCACTATCCAAGACGCATCCGCCTCCGCCACCACACCCCCGCCACAATGCCGCCGCTCTCGGCTAGGGGGCTGCAGCTTGCCCCTGGCCCACGCAGCCGTCCCCTCCGCCGCCGCCGGGCCCCCTCCCTGGATCTCGCCGTTGGGGGAGGGAGGGAGGGAGGGAGGGGGCGGCACCGGCCGTTGGATCTTGCTGGTGGGGAGCGGGAGGGGAGGGGCCGCGCCGGGGAAGAAGGTAGGGGAGGGGGGAGAGGGAGGGGGCGGCACCGGCCACGACGGATCTCACCATGGGGAGCGAGAGGGGAGGGGCCGCGCCGGCCGCGCCGGATCTCGCCGGTGGGGAGCGGGAGGGGAGGGAACGCTGGGAATGCCGGCCACACCCGGATCACGCAAGTGTGGTGCGGGAGGGGGGGGAGGAAGGTAGGGAGGGGGGGAGGAGGGGGCGGCACCACGCACGCCGAGGAAAAAAGGGAGGGAGGGGAGGGCGGGATCTGGGAGGATGGGCGGGGTGGGAAAGGGAGGAGGGGGGGATTGTGCGGGGGCTAGGGAGGGAGGGTAGGGTGCAAGGGAAGAAGGGGAGTGAGGGAGGGTGCAGGTGAGGAAGGGAGGGCAGGTGGCTTTTTTGTTTATACAATTTTTTTTTTGACTTTGCCGAGTGTTATTTTGGGACACTCGGCAAACCTCCCTTTTTGCCGAGTGTTTTTGTGTGACACTGGGTAAACCTCTTGTTTGCCGAGTGTTTTTTGTTTGACACTCGGCAAACCCCCCTTTTTGCCGAGTGTTTTTTTTTGCCGAGTGCTTTAGGATAGCGCTCGGCTAATAATTTGTTTGCCGAGTGCCCGAAAGAATGCACTCGGCAAACATAAAAACACTCGGCAAATTTGAGGTTTCCGGTAGTGAGGCTTCAATGGCGCCTTAATTCTCACCATATGCACTATATTCTAGATATTCTCATAGAGTAATTAAAACATCTAATCATTAATTTGGTAGACTCTAATAATCGTCATCAATAATATTCTTTGGATCCATTCTATTTTATATAAAAATACTAACCTCTATCATTATGAAAATATGTAAAGTAACTCCCAATAATACCCACTTTTGGCATTATGAAAGTCGATAATTCAAAATAACCCCCTAAAATTATATTTAAGTTTCTCACCTCTATCTTTATGAAAGACGATTCAAAATAAAAACCCACAATTTACATCTAAAATACAAAGCTTTGCAATTATGGAAGATAATTTAAATAGCCCCCTATTGTTCAATCTAAATTACTCACCACTGCAATTATAAAAAAGATAATTTAAAATAACCACCTATTTTTTTTAAATTATCTCTATCTGTCATTATGAAAAATAGTGCAAAGTAACACGCCACACTTGCATTCCACTTAGCCATATATGCATTTAGAAAAGAAAATACATTTTAATTTGTTTCTAAATTATCCAACTCAATAATCATAAAAAAAATCCCTCAAATGTACATAAACATACTAATATAAATTTCATGAAAAAATCAATATCCATAGAAGATGCTACGTAACTCTAAATTACACACTTCAATAGCTATGAAGTTAAAGGTAAGCACAATATTATGTTCGACTATATAGACCAAGTAATTGTGTATCGATTAGGATATTTTTTTGATAGCATAGAAGCATGAAAAAATATTTGGCTCACAAAGCAAAGAACAATGATACTGATAATTCACTTTAAGTATATTAATACTCCATGAGAATAAATTTTATAAGTTCTTGTAAATAAGTTGTTTATACATTTTGACTCGGTAATGGTAATTTAATTTGAAGTACTCATGGTATATTAAACACATGAACTCATTTTTCAGCAATCATAAAAGTATCTTTCTATAATAACTAATATATATACTAACGATAATAACAAATTATATAAGTTATAAATAACTATGACATATAATTTGTATAAGTTATTACTTTAGGTATATTATACATTTTAAATAATATATTGACATATCTATATTGATTGCATAAATTTACAATATATAATTCTTTGATAAACTCACACATAACTAATCTTTAGTAGTCAGAGGTACTTAACAATAACTAACGCTTACATCCCCTAAGATTCTTGTCCGATGCGCGAGCACAAGTTGATGGACTATTACTTGACTTTTAAAATAAAATAACATTACTTCACTAAAAGTTAAGAACCCAACTCTAGACTTATTTACTCCCTCTGGTTTCCTAAATAATATCGTTTTGGACAGTGACACAGTCTCCAGAAAACAACTTTGACCATTACTTTTTGCTATAAAATATTTATAAAATATAGTCAATATATACCTTTTATGAAACAAAATTTTGAGATGAATCTACTTACGTCACTTTCATATTTTTCAAGCTCAACCCAAAAGAATTTATTTGTAGTTAATGTTTAAAATATTTGACTTAAGACAACCTCAAAACGACATTCTTTAGGGAACAGGAGGGAGTACTTATTTGGAGGTTCAAAGCTACAGATATACTCTAGCTAGTAACCAAATTTCTAAACTAGCAACAACTACATTAAAATTTTCATTTTAATAGGTGGAATTATTTTTTGAAATTTTGGAAGTCTTAGGTGGTTTAATTCCTTGTCAATTCTCTAAACCATACTTTGTGTTTTCTTTAATCAAAAAGAATTTCAAGATTTTACCGCTTTATTTCCTATATTTTCCATTTACCTTATACATGTGATTATTGCTCAAATTATTGTGTTGTTGACGAATGAAATTTTTGTGATTATCGCAACTATATACAGATATCAAGGAATGCCAATCACTACGGGAGAGACAAAATTCCCCGAGTGTCGCTGGCTTCCCCGAGTGCCAAAAATCGGGTACTCGGGAAAGAGAATCTTCCCCGAGTGTTGCACTCGGGGAAGAATTGCACTCGGGGAAGAGAGGCTTTCCCGAGTGCCGCCGAGATCCTGGCACTCGGTAAAGATCAGCACTCGGCAAAGGCCCTCTTCCCCGAGTGCAACACTCGGGGAAGATCGGCACTCGGCAAAGAAACATGTTACTTGACGGTTCACCCCGCCCACGTCGTTAAAACTTAAAAAAACAAAAATTCTTCCCCGAGTGCCAGGGAAGGCACTCGGGGAAGAGGTCCTTTCCCGAGTGTCAGAACAGGACACTCGGGAAGAAAACTGCCTTCCAGGTGCCACTCCACACACTGGAAAAACCTTCCCCGAGTGCTAGGAAAACACTTTCGGGAAAAATTTTTTTTTTTGTTTTACTCATTTTTTGTGAGGCCTTCCCACATTATTTGAAAT
This sequence comes from Miscanthus lutarioriparius, assembly GCA_904845875.1. Lineage (NCBI taxonomy): Eukaryota > Viridiplantae > Streptophyta > Magnoliopsida > Poales > Poaceae > Miscanthus > Miscanthus lutarioriparius. The sequence goes on from CAJGYO010000009.1 coordinate 2,764,632, forward strand.
GTCTGTTTAAATTTGGGACAATTTTGACTTTTTTGTTATATTTTCGTTAGTTTTTTTTTTTGCATACGTTGAATTTTTTTGCATACTTGAATTTGAGCTGCGGTGCATGAACTAATAGAATTTGGTGATTCAAAAATTATATTAATGATATTTGGTGTATGTTGATGCCTTATCCGGGATCTCTACGCATGCGAGATGTCTCGATTTTAGGCATCCGACGTGATGAACTTGCTCAAAAAGTTCTCGATTTTTTTCTCATAGCCTCTACATGCGCATAACAAAACGCCTTGCATAAGTTTCGTGATTTTCGGACTTCGCTCGATTTTATATAATTTAAAAACACTTTTCTCGCAAGTTGTTCGTCATGTTACGCCAACAAGATGCTCGACATTTCATGCGAGTTCCTGGATAAGGCCTCAACATACACCAAATATCATTAATATAATTTTTGAATCATCAAATTCCATTATTTCATACACCGCAGCTCAAATTTGAAGTATGGAAAAAAATTCAACGAAAACGAAAAAACTAACGAAATATAACAAAAAAATTAAAATTGTCCCAAATTTGAATAGGGAGTTTTAAATAATGTGGGAAGGCCTCACAAAAAAATTATGTAGAAAAAACAAAAAAAAACAAAAATTCTTCCCCGAGTGCCTTTTCTGCCACTCGGGGAAGAGGCCCTTTCCCGAGTGCCAGGACAGGGCACTCGGGGAAGACTTAAAAAAAAAAGCCCAGAGGCCTTATCTAAACCTAACCGCGCTTCCACAGAGGTTAGGGTTTGCGCCGACAGAGGACGCCCGACGGCGTGAAGAAGGACACCGCAGGGGAGCCGCGGTGAGGGTTGCCGTCCCATCTTCCTCTCGCCTCCGTCTCCGGCACTGGCCACGGCGGCTAGGGTTTCCCTGCCCGCCCCGTCCGACATTCGCGCTCCGCTGGTTTCGTCCCCACCACCGGCGATCCCTCATCACCGAACTCTCGACGCCCGCGCGCTCTGTGGCGAGCTCCCCGGCGGCGCCCCAGCCCGCTCGCGCGCTCGGGCTGTCATCCCCGCCACCGGCGCCTTCTCTCCTTCATCGACGGTCTCATGCTCTCCCGCCGCCGCCCCTTCTCTCTCTTCCTCGACGATTTGTCCCAGAGCGGTTCTCTCCAAAGGTACCACCCCACCCTCCTCTCCCTCTTTCTCTCGATTCAGAGCACATGATGCATTCACGATACGTATCAATATCAAGATGAGTCGGCGCTTCGATGAACTAGTAATAAGCTATTTCCTAATTCTTCAGTCTGTTGTTTGTTTGGATTTATTTCTCATGTTCTATGACTGCAGAAATAAATGATATGCCCTCTTGTGTTTCAATGAAAAATGATCGACCTGCATATCTGAATTTTTCTGCTAGTTTACATGACTAATTGGAATACATTAGGGAATACACAAGTTCCCGAAATTTTGTAAGAGAGGTTAATGGCTAGCTACCAATATCTGATTAGCATTAGTTATATTCTAAAACCTTTTTTCGATAAAAGGAAGTTCTTATTAACTTTTCAAGACATCACATTCAGATGATACAGAGTTTTTAAAAAAGAACTAGACAAAGCCATACACGCTCTAGTAACTATCGATACAAAAGCTAGATCGCCACCCATACACCCTAAGGGTTGTTTTTTCTTCCTGTAAATTAAAGGGAAAGCAAATTAAAGGCTCATCAATGGATCATTATATATTTTAGAAAATTCAGTGTGTGACCAACATATGTTGTTTTACTCTTTATATAGAATTAGAGCTGTGTTTTAACATGGACTGTACTCTAACTAACCTTTGGAGTAGTAGACATAGTTCACATGAGCTGTGTTTTATATAGAATTGGAGCTGTTGCTTTACTTTTTATATAGAATTGGAGCTATCCAGTCTGCCATCAAGAATATTACTGTCTGCCATCCATTATGGCTTGGCTACATAGCTAACCTGACTATTTTCTGAATGTGAACTGCATCAATAACTGACATGTTATCCTACTAATGTAAACTATGTCTGCCTTATTGCTTGGTTCCGTCAGAGGTTTATGCTGATACTAATGCAAGTGCTAGCTAAAACTAGGAAAATAACTGTGTCATTTTCATTTGGATAATAACTATTGCATCCCATACCTTATTTGCAGTATGCTTGGTTACCTCACTTTATATTGTTTTAAGACAAGAACTGGATATCTGCTAATTTGTTTTGGCGAAACTACAACTGGATATCTGCTTGGTTACCTATGTTGCATATATTCTGCCTAATGCCAATGATGATGTTTTTTAAAACTGAGCTCATGTCTTTTGCCAATGATGACAGTTTTTGTATAATGAGGCATAATTATTGCTGTTTATATGGCAGGTTTACTGCTGTTTATATGCCACACTCCTCTCTACTACTACTACTCTACTCTCTCCACTCCTGTTCTCTCCAACTCTCCTCTACTCCTATTTTGAATTGATCACATTTTTTAAACTGTGCGCCTCCTCTATACTACTACTACTACTACTACTCTACTCTGAACCTGAGGCATAATGCATATGCAATGATGTTTCATTTTGATGCTACTCTGAACATGAGGCATAAGGCATCTGCAATGATATTTTATTTTGATGCTACTCTGGACCTGAGGCATAAGGCATGTGCAATGATGTTTTTACCTGCCTGTGATGATGTTTTTTACATACTGTGCAATGATGGTTGCTGCTGCTGGCCTGAATTGTTCTGATCATTTTATCTGAATTGAGCACATTTTCCAAATTAAGCGCATTAACCGAAGAATTGAGCACATTTTTTTTTGAATTGAGCTTAACTGGTGATTCTGAAATGGCACTTGATTCTGAAATGACACATTTTGTCTAGTTTACTACTCTTACTACTGTGGGGTTGCTTAATTGGGAATGTTGCCTGCTGTGGGGTTGCTTAACTGGAATGTTGCTCGTGATGATGTTTTTACATACCGAGCACCTGCCTGCTGCTGTGACGATGTTTTTTTTAACATACTGAGTACCTGCCTTATGCCAATGATGAGAGTTTTATATACTGAGCACCTGCCTTATGCCAATGATGAGGGTTTTATGTACTATTCCTATCTGCTCCTGTCCTATCCCACCTCTACTACTACTACCTACTACTACTCTACTGTACTCTACTACTACTACTCTAGCTAACCTTTGGAGTAGTAGACATAGTTCATATGAGCTGTGTTTTATATAGAATTGGAGCTGTTGCTTTACTTTTTATATAGAATTGGAGCTATCCAGTCTGCCATCAAGAATATTACTGTCTGCCATCCATTATAACTTGGCTACATAGCTAACCTGACTATTTTCTGAATGTGAACTGCATCAATAACACTTGTTTTGAATTGTCTCATATGTCACTCTTTTTGTTGCCTGTACTACTATACTACTCTACTCTCTCTACACTCTACTGCACCTCTCTCTCTCTACTGTACTACTCTTCTCTCTACTGCACCTCTCTACTCTCTACTCTCCTACTCTCTCTACTGCTTTTTTTTGCCAACTCTCCCCTCTCCTCTCTGTTTTTTGCCGATGATGAAATTGTCTAAGTCCATTCATTATATGGAAATATGAGCTGATGATCAAAAACTTGTGAGGAACTTGGCACCACTACCACGTCGCCTTATTATTATCTTCTCTCTTCTCTGCTATGATGCCTTTATGCTCCAAGTTTATGATCAAATGATGATTGACATGTTTCTAAGGCCTCTACTAGTTCTACTACTACTACTTGCACCACCACCACCACCACATCGTCGAGAGTCTACTCCGGTGAGTATGAGTACGGATGTTTTACTTTCTTTGCTCATGCTTAGTGTCAAACCTAGTGATGGCCTTCGTGCCGGATTTGTTGATGTGTCGGCCTTCGTGTCGAATGTGGTTGTCGGCCTTCGTGCCGACGTTTTTCTTGCAGGTTTTGGAAACCTCCCCGTGCAGGGGAGGTGCTACCGAAATTTTCAACTTTTCTTTAAACTCCTTACATTTTTATCTTGTTACTCACGTGCAATCTCCTCTCTTTTTTGCAGCATCAATCGGGGGCGGCGTCGAACCATGTCGAAGGGTCGCCGCATCGCACGTCGGGCCATCCCCACTGGACCGTCAGCCGGGATCGCACGTCAAGGCGTCCCACCCCTCACAATCGCCGTGAGCCGCCTTCGGAGTCGTTTTTATGTATTGAACTTGTGAACTTGGAATAGTGTGTACTTTTGAACGTGTGGTTTCTAATATATTGTGGATTTCGGACAAATTTGGTCGTTTGTGATATATAAATGTGGTTTGTGACATATTGGTGTTGATTTGTGGTTTGTGATATATATATATGCTTTGTTGTTTACATGGAAAAGCAAAAAACAAAAAAAAAAGAATTTTAGAGGTGGCTTCCCCGAGTGCCTGTGCTGTGGCACTCGGGAAAGAGGGATTTTTTTTTAAAAAAAACAAATTTCTTCCCCGAGTGCCTGAGCTGTGGCACTCGGGGAAGAGTATTTAAAAAAAAATTCAAAAATCTTTCCCGAGTGTTGCACTCGGGGAAGAAAATCAAAAAAAAAAACGGCGGCCGACGGCCAACGGCGTCAAGTCTTCCCCGAGTGCCAACACGGCACTCGGCAAAGCCTTCCCCGAGTGCACAATTTTTGACACTCGGGGAAGGCGACTTTCCCGTGAGAGGATTAGCCGGAGGCGCTTCCCCGAGTGTTGCACTCGGGGAAGGCTTCCCCGAGTGCAATTGGGCCTTCCCCGAGTGCAACTGGCACTCGGGGAGTCCAGCAGTTCCTGTAGTGAATATCCACAAAGATATCATTGTCCAAGTGGTTGCACATGCATTGACACAGACGGAGGCTACAAGTGTCAATGCAATTTATTCCGAAGAGGAGAGGAATGTCGTCCCATAATTCCAATGACTGTTATTGCTCTATTAGGTGAGCATAAAAGTCAGCATAAGCTAATTAGGTTCTTTTGCAACTCTATGTTTATTACACATTTCTTATTTCTCTTATTTTTCACATTATCCATGTGATGCTATATTTCTATTGATGAAAGAAATGAATGGAACTAGGGTTAGGGGTTATTTATACACGGTAATAAAATATAGCACACGAACATATATACATGTATATGCATGTATATACATGTACACACACACACACACACACACATATATATATATATATATATATATATATATATATATATAACTCAAATCAGTATAGTAATTATCTCAACTCAAAGTGGCCATAGAATAAGTCATTCTATATAGCCAGCTATAGAACAGTACTTCTATATATGTAAATTTCTTTTTAATCCGAGGTGTAGCCACTATCATGTTTGTATCTCAAGATTTAGGGTGTATATGGCCAGATGAAGCGTATGTATATAGAATATGTGATCATACTAGATCATCTAGAGTAGCATATATGTCAAGTATGCAAGTATACACAAAATATGTGGCTATACTTATTTTATATATTAATATGATTGAATTATAACAATATATTAAAAAATGTGTGCTCCTTTGAAACTTTTTTACATAGTAAGATTTGGAGTATCTTAAAATGTGTATATAAACATACTGAAATTTATAAACGAGTATTCATACGCATGGCTGTTTTTTGAACATGGGAGTAGCTACACCTGGGAGTAGGAAAAAACTCACCATGTATTCAAACACACACATGTGTGTGATATCAGAAAGCAAGATACAAATAAAGAAAGTGTCAACAGAGGGCTCATAACTTTGTCTCGTTAACGTACAAATGCATATATAGATATAGTTGAAATTTAATCCTCCCTGCTACACGCTGTGTTTGTAGGAACGTTTGTCGCAATCTTTTTTCTAGTGCTCCTACTCTGGTTCATTTACATGGATCGAAAGCGGCGAGTGAAGATGGCCTGCTGTGACAAAAATGGGGGTGAAGTACTTAAGGAAGCAGCTGGCATTGCCATATTCACACAGAGCAGCTGAACAAAATAACAAACAACTACGACACCCCCATTGGAAAAGGTGCCTTCGGCAGTGTCTTCTTGGGAGCAATCAATGAGAAGGAGCGAGTTGCGGTTAAACGATCTCATTTTGAGAACAATAAAGGAGGTCAGCTTCAGCAAGGGGGTGAATTTGTGAATGAGATCACCTTCCAGTTCCAAAATAGACACCCAAACCTGGTTCGCCTTGTTGGATGCTGTTTGGAGACAAATATCCCTGTGCTGGTCTACGAGTATATCAGTAATGGGAACCTCTACAACCAACTTCATGGGCACAGGGATAAGGTGCTCCTGCTAAGGACACGCCTCAACATTGCCATTGGCTTCTATACAACTTGATTCACACTTGTTATGGTGCCGCTTGTAATTTTGTAGTAGTATCAGAAAACATTGCCAGGGAATTCATCTAGATTGTGGGTTCGGGCCTCCTCAAATGCTCTTATATAACAACGATCATTTTGTCAAAAGAAGCAATAATATCTAAGATTGGACGCTCAGGATCAAACCATCCAAAGAAGTGGTTGACGACAAAAAGGACGGCCAAAAAGAAAGGCTACCATGATAATTGTAGCAAAAAACAAATTAAAAAAAACATTCTAAGATTGGACGGTCAGGATCAAACCATCCAAAGAAGTGGTTGACAACAGAAAGGACGGCCAAGTCAAGGGGCAGTGCGACCAAGCTTCATCTGGAGCATGCCGATATCGAGTTGCAGGCCACCATTCTCCGTGCGGGGAGGTGTGTCAGAGAGTGGGAAGGATGGTGAGTTCTTCGGTGGTGCTACTGATGGTTGGCTGGTTCCATTGGAGTCAGGCCATGGCGAGATCAAAGAGGTGGTGGCCGGCGGTGAGCTATGACAACTTCAGAAGAATATAGGATACGGCGTAGCATGTGGACGCTTGATGAGAAGTAGTGAGGTGGCTGCTATTAGAGTGCGCAGCGGAATCTGGCCCAACTTGCTATAGCCACGAGCCGGCGCCCCTCGGTCTCAGGTTTTTTCCGACCATGGGCTCCGATTCCACTTGTTAGCGAGCTGGGCCAGATTCCACTACGCACTCTAAAAAGTCTTGGACCTAACTCAACCAAAAGACTAGTATGATAGGTGAAAACTATCCTCGTTTTATATGTTGCGCTCCTCTGTTGGTCCCAAGATCTCCTGCACGGGTGAGCCGACTGCTCACCGTCGTTCCCGACCACACACTACGGCTGGAGGTAGAAGAGGAAGGGAGAACAGAGCGCACACACACAGTACAAGCACCAACGTTGCCCGGAGCTCTGTAGAGGAGATGGCAAAACTGAACTCGCTCCCTTTACTGAATTGCAGTGGGAAACTATGTATAGAACTCTACCCATCTAATCCTAATACACAGACATGCCCGGCTGCCATGCTACTACAGTGACTGGATATGACAGCATGGCTGACCTTTCGGCGCCTGCCCCTGCACCGCGTATAGAAGTAGAGCAGCAGATTACTTTACAATTCTTCCCATAATCCTGCTGCTAACCCTAGAGCCTCCACCATGCCGATCACCTTCTTCAGCTCCGTGAACCGAAGACAGCCAAGCGCTTTGGTGAGGACGTCCGTGAGTTGCCGGCCAGTTTCGACGAACTCGATGACGATCTGCCCTCCATCGACACAGTCCCTGAGGAAGTGGAACTTGATGTCGATGTGCTTGCTCCGGTCGTGAAGAACCATATTCTTCACGAGGGCAATGGTGGGCTGGTTGTCCACCATCAGTGCTGGTGGGTGAGCTTCCACATCGGTTAGCTCGCCCAGCAGTCGGCGCAGCCACACAGCTTGGCACGCTGCTGTGGCCGCCGCCACGTACTCTGCCTCGCACGTGGACAGCGCCACCACCTTCTGTTTCAGCGACAGCCTTGAGATTGGAGCCAACCCGAGGAAGACGAGCACGCCAGAGGTGCTCCTCCGTCCATCGATGTCCCCACCATGTCTGCATCGCTGAACACAGTGAGCTGCAACCCACTTTCGCCGGCCTTGGAGAAGACAATCACCTGATCCACCGTTCCCTTGACATAGCGCAGCAGCCGCTTCATCACGGCCAGTGATCCTCTCAGGGATCCTCCATGAAGCGGCTGATGTAGCCCACAGCGAATGCAATGTCTAGCCTTGTGTGGATTAGGTAGCGCAGACCACCGACGATGCTCCGATAGAGTGTTGCATCTACCTACACCGTGGTACTGGCTTTTGTCAGCTTCAGTCGCTCCTCCATCGGAGTCACGAACGGCTTGCACTCAGCCATGCCGCTCCGCTCTAACAGCTTTGAGGCGTATGCGCTCTGACCGAGCGTGAGCGCCTCCTTCCCCTGTCTCACCTCGATGCCGAGGTAGTAGGAGAGCACGCCGAGATCGCTCATTCGAAAACGAGCCGCCATCTTGCGCTTGAAGCTGTAGATGTCCTCTACACGTGCGTCGTTGACGATCAAGTCATCCACATATACGCCGACAATGAGCTCCTCCTTCCCCATCGCCGCGTGTAGAGCGCATGCTCGGTTGTGCGCCGCGTGAACCCAAGCTCGCCCAGCGTGGCGTTCCACGCTCGCGGGCCTGCAGCAGCTCGTGGAATGCCTTACGGAGTCGGAGCACCCTATGCTCCGCTCCTTTGATGGCGAACCTCAGAGGTTGCCTAACGAAGACCATCTCTGCCAGCTCGCCATTGAGGAAGGCCGATTTTATGTCCAGGTGATGGACGCGCCAGACCTTCGCTGCTACCAAAGCCAGCAGCAGTCGGATAGAATCCATGCATGCTACCGGCATAAAGACTTTCTCGAAGTCGATGCCCTCGCGCTGGACAAAGCCTTGGGCAACGAGGCACGCCTTGTGCTTGATAATGGTGCCGCGCTCATCCTGCTTGACCTTGTACACCAACTTTAGGCCGATCGGATGGCATCCTGGAGGTGGATCGACGAGCTCCCATGTCTCATTTTCCTCAATCGCTTTCAAATTATCCAGCATCGCCCGTCGCCAATTTGCATCGCGCTCAGCTAGCGCGAACGTGGGTGGTTCCTCTCAATGACGAGAAACAGCTCTGGGTTATCGAGCAGCTGATCCACTAGGCCAGAAGACCTTGTGCCACCGACGATGTCATCCAGCCTATGGAACCGCACCTCCTCACCATCATGGAAGGCATCCACGAACTCGGTGATGTCGCTTGGATGTGAGACGAACTTGATCGGCGTCGATGGAGTCCCCTGTTCTGCCGTAGTGATTGGCACAACACCTAGAGTGCTCCGCACCCCAGCTGTAGTGCTCGGCACTACTCCTGGACCACTCGTCACCACTCCTAGAGTGGTTAGCACCATTGCAGGAGTGCTCCTAGTACATAGATATGACAGGCTGCTACAGTGACTAGATATGATAGCAGGACTGATTTTGGCGCCTGCCCCTGCTGTGGCTAGAGTACGGCAGGGGAGCCTTTCGGTGTCTGCCCCTGCCGCGGCTATAGTGCATCTGCACGGGAGCCCTTTCGGCGTCTGCCCCAGCCGCGGCTATAGTGCATCCGCACGGGAGCCCTTTCAGCGCCTGCCCCTGCCACGCGTACAGAGGGAGAGCAGCAGATTACTTTACATCCTCCACCATCAATTACCGATGTGGGACTAAACCTAACGATCTCCCCCGTCACACATTGGACCCAGCTCTTCACATCACACAACTCCGTGTGACCTCCAGAAGACGTTACCCAGGCCCCGAGTCCAACGCTTCATATCACAGACAGCCCATGTGACCTCTGAGATATTAATGCACTCCCCGTCACCATGTGACCCTGAGATGTTCCAGTTTTTTTTTCTCGACCATGGGCTCCGACCATGTGACACTGTTAGAGTGCGCAGCAGAATCCGGCCCAGCTCGCCATACCCACGAGCCGACACCCCTCAGGTCTAGGTCCACCAAAGTCCACAACATACCTAGGCTTTGAGTCTGACTCAACCCAGTGTCCGGGCGGTAGGTACGTGGGACGAGATAATGGTAGTTGCCAGAGCTTCCATTCATGTCTGAGAATCGTGTTCTGCATGATTAAATGGGGAAAAGGTACGGCAGGAGAACATAGAGGGTCGGGTTGTGGTGTGTGGCCACGTGGAAGCGCTTACGTCCAGGATTCCAGGTTGGTTTGGGGCCTTTACAGGGAATGACGTGGTTGGAAGAGATTGGTGGCAGTTAGACATAGGAGAGGAGGCAAAGGTGGGTCCTACTTGTCATTGAAAATGAGTGTGAGTTGGTGGGCTAGACTGCTCTTGTTATGGGCATTGAAAATGGGCTGGTGGATGAGCAAGATTGGAAAGGAAGCACATGTTCTAGCAGGCCTTGCGGAAGTCAGCCTAATTGAGAACATGGCAAAAGAGAAATGATGAAATAGACAAAGGAAAGCGGTGCTTCTAGGCTGAGTTTTTTTGCTTCTAGGCTGAGTTTTAGGTAGTCTAGCGCTGGTTTTGGCCGTCAACAGAATTTATAATCCTCTAAATCTTGTTTTCAAATATGTTAGTAGTTAACAAACCTCTTAAGAATTAAAACTTGGGCAAGAAGTACAATTCTAGTTTAGCTGATTTTAAACTCATGTATTTGTAATCTCTTTTTCAAACTCATTTAGAGATCCTTCATAAAATCCTTTTTTCCAAACCATTTAAACTATACTTTGTGAAAATGAATCTAAAACTATTCTTTGATGCTATTTTTAGAAAACCATATAAACAATTTTTGAAACCGATAGACTTGACACCAAAATAGGAATCAGATACGTGGATGTGGGGACTGGGGGAGGCGATTTTCCACCCAACCTTCCTTAGTTCACAAATTACGCACATGTTTGTAGCCATTATCGTCGAGGACTTTTTGCAAGAGTGGTACAACGCTCACCCCACCTATCCTTGTTAGCAGGCATTATAGCCTGCTGGTCCTGTTTCACATTCGTCTCTCAAGTACACGCAACCAAATTTGTGGTGCATAGTGAAATGGCCAGTAGTCTAGTGGTTCCAAGAGCCTCAGTGGCATCTGAGGTCCTGGGTTCGACTGTCCGTGGGAGCAAATATTCCAAGATTTAACACCTTTTGTTCCTTCAGTGGTTGGCGACATCCCGTTGATAGCGAGGCGCCGGTGGTAACTTCTTCGTCAATCTCAAAGATTTGTCGGCCCATAGGGGTGGAATTTGTGTACGTGCATTCATATGGGTGAGTATGTATTCATTGTAAGCGTTTGCATTGTACCATGTAATCTGAAAAAAAATGGTGGCGCATAGATTAAGTGGGACTAAACTAAACGAGGCATATGTATAGTGCGTCCATTATATTTTCTTATTTCAGAAAAAGGTTTTTTGTCACTTCGATATGGCATCCAGTACATTCATATTCCAATTTAATTTGAACGAGCATTAATCTGATGACTAAACTAAAATGAGGCATATGTTTGTACCAGTAGTATTCTGGTGGCTTCTGTTCGTGAAAGCAGAGCTCGAGACAAGGCATCAAACACACGTACTTGCAACGAGGCATTAGTGATGAGACTGTAGTGGCTTTTCCAGAGTAGTGTTTGTAGCTGTACATTACTCAAGACGGATGAGGCAGCAGGCAACCAGATGGAAGATGGGCCGAAACATCCGAGGAATCCTAGGCCCAAGAAGAAGAAGCCGATAATGTTTGGGCTGGATTCAGTAAACACTCACACTGAGCATGAGCTGTAGCACTCCTAGATGGGGCGTGTAAAAAAATAAAAAACACAACCGGCCAGATTTGGATCGAACCCTCCCGTTCCCCATCTATAAGAAAAGGCGGCGCCAGGGCGATGGACGTTTCCGGTGTCAATCCAGCTGATTTCTCCGGCCGGCGACCTCTTTAGAGGCCATATATAGGAGGTGGGGATCTCTGGGTTGACGGTCGTCGTAGTTACTAGTATAGGAAATAGTACCTATATTAGCATATATGTTTAGATCTTCGACTCTCGGGGGTATACTGATAAAGGTATGTCCACTTATGAGATTATTATCTTCCTCTAGGCCACTCCGACAGCTGCGATGATGGTGATGCGGTTTCCGGTGAAAAGCTGGTGAGGTAGGTTTTCCTCTACCTAGACTTACAGTTCGGGTTGGAGTCTTTTATCCCCATCTTGGGTTCTACGGCGTCCACCGATTGGGGTCTGTCATGGAGGCTGGAGGCGTCAGATCCCGTTCCTTGTGACGAAGGGCTGACGGCTGTTTGCCAGGGCGTTCAACGTTTCAAGAGCACATTAATTTGTTCGATGTGCTACTGTTTCCATTTGTAAACTGTGATGCATCTTGGTACATATGGGGACCGGTTTCAAGCTTCCATCTTGATAGGCAGGTATCCCAACCGGAGGCGATGAAGACGATAAGGACCTCAAAAGGACTTCAATGTAATTTCTTTTTTTTCTACAAGGGGTCCCCTTACATGGGGCTGGATGTAATATTACGTTCGCATATAAAATAAAATCCAACCTATTTTCTCAAAAAAAAAAGGATGGGGCCTGTACGATATATGCTTGAACTCCTCTCGACATAACCGTACATACATCGGACCCCCCAACTACAATTCTTCTGGCCTTCTCCGAATTTCTCCCTTCGCCTAAATTGCTGCTAACAACTAGTCCTCACTTGACAATTCTGATGCAGCAAGCATTCATTTGGTAGAGTAGCATCGTGTTGAAGGCCACGTCCTGCTTCAAACATACAATGGCAAGGCAAGTGGAACTGCTAGTGTCCAGTGTACCCAGCTGGCCGACGTTGGCTGCTACCCGATTCACACATCCAAGTTGCTCAGGGCAAGAATCTCCAACAGTCCATGCACTACTCGACATGAATATAATTACACCCATATGCCCAGCACCCATGATATGACTTGGAAGGGTAAAAAACAAAACACAAGTGGGCAAGCTGCAGCTTCTTCCCCAGCTCCTTAATAAGGTCACCATTGTTAGAAAATTAGGCATTTTTATGGTCAATTTAATCCACAAATAAAACATCAGCAGATTCGTGACGACATATATGTGCATGTGTATGTGTATATCTCTAACAAACGCTACAACATGCATATATGATATACTGATCGATACAGTAAGTGCGCAAAGTATTGTAATCACAGAGATAAGAGTGTACCGAACAGAGGGTCCCATGCCAAGGACATCGGAGGCTCCATTCGCACTAGACATAGTGCGTTGCTCGAAGTCGTGGATTACAGTCGATGCAGGAAGATGTTCGCAGTGCAGTCCCACAAACAGTCACCAGGAAGAAGACAGATTCCGCGAGCGATCACCAGGAAGAAGACGTCGGACGAGCAGTCGTGGAATCGCTCCCCAAAAACCTAATCGTCGCACACCCCGTGCAAGGTTCGCAGGTGGACGAGGGTTCCGTGCGCGCAGAGGTACGGGACGGGGAAAGCCAAAGGGCAGCTGAGATGTGGTTTCTCGGAAGGGGGGAGAAGACTGACGGAGGACTTTCTGTTTTATGCCTGTGGCCGGGAGGGAGAGAGCCAGCGGAGGAATTCAGGAGTCGTGACATGGAGAGATGGTAACTGGCGCAATCAACTCGCCTCCACCATCAAGGAGAGAAACTCCCATAATTATGTGGATTAAGTGGCAAAACCTGACCACGCCCGCCCGCCCGCCCGTCCGCTCGCTCGCCGCCCGCCTGCCTGCCTGCCTCGCCACGCCACGCCACGGCCACGGCTCACAGCCTCAGCCTCGGCCCATGCCCGGCCGGCGGCGGCGCGCACGCGCGTGTGGCACTCCTTTGTTCTTTTCTCAGCTTCTCAGTTAAGATGGATAATTTCCAACAAAATAAGCTGAGTAAACGTTGAGTCAAAATCTCATATGGTATTAAACCATACAACGCTTACTGTAGTTTTATTTGATTTATTAAATATTATACGGGCCAAGCCCATAATATATCCAACAATCCCACCAAACTCTAGGGTTTGTAATAAAGTAGTCTCTGAACCATATTTCTTTTATATACCAGTGTTTTGATGAAGACTGTTAAGTTGAACATCCATCTAGAGCAATAATTTCACTCAGTCAGAACCGAACAATGGACTAAGCCTTGAATTGATAGTTTTGTGTGAGGTGAATGTCACTAAAGTCCTTAGCTGATACTAGGATACAAAAGGCATCCACTCTATTTTAAGCATATAAGTCATACTCCAGTGCCTTTCATGAGTATTTAGATATCACCAAAATCTCATAGACTGTGACCAGCAGTCTGACTCATATAGGTGTGTTCCTAAAATGATGTTCTGTAGGACAACATCTATGCTTTAGCAAGCTACTTGGAACACATTAAGGTAAAAACCAACCTGCCTTACAGAAAGTAAAGATATGCATCAGAAATGAGTCTTACTAAGGATCTTTCCTCACAATTTACTACTAGCTTGTTTCACCATCCTACTTCACGGGATCTCCGATCACATAGAACAGGTTACCACTATAGTAAATTTCATGTGGGTCTCAAACCCATCTCTCTCGATGCACTTTTTATCGCATTGCGTGACAAACCCTTAGTGAATTGATCTGCCAGATTATTAGACGAGTGAACATAGTCCAACGCTATTACTCCGGAGTTTTTCAATTTTCTGACAGATTTTAGTCGTCTCTTAACATGCCTTGTGGACTTCATGTTATCCTTAGAACTGTTAACCTTCGTAATCACAGTCTGGTTATCACAGTTCATAGAAATAGCTGGTATGGGTTTTTCAACAACCGGTAAATCCATAAGGAGATCACGAAGTCACTCGGCATCAGATCCAGCGGTGTCTAATGCTGTGAGTTCTGCTTCCATTGTAGACTTCGTTAAGATAGTCTGCTTGCAAGACTTCTAGAAAACAGCACCACCTCCCAGCGAAAACACATATTCACTTGTGGCATAAAGCTCATCAAAATCAGAGATCCAGTTGACATCACAATAGCCTTCCAGCACCTTCGGATGTCCGGTATAACGAATATCATAGCTCATAGTGCCTTTTAGATAGCGCATCACTCTCTCAAGAGCACACCAGTGATCATCTCCTGGGTTTGACACAAACTGGCTCAGCTTGCACACAACAAATGAGATGTCAGGTCTTATTGCACTAGCAAGATACATGAGCGAACCAATGATCTGGGAATATCTCAATTGAGAGAGGAGAGAGGTTGAGGCAGTTTGAGAGATGTGAGGAAAACTGAGGATGTGGCTGATTTTCAGAGGCGATGACTGCAACTGTGGACATTTGAATCCCATTTCTGGAGGCGGACTTGTGAGGAGGGCCATCGCTGTTCATCAATTTATGATACAATCATTTATCAAACTATCTCCATAAATGTACAGGCTGCCTCTGAAGTTAACTACCTCTTTGTGAAGACTATATCTATTTTTACCCGCCTCGGTAAAAAAGGCCAGTCTCCTAATACCAAATTCATAGTAGTGTTCGAACAATGAAATCGGATACCAGATACACTACAGCTATCAAAAGCATACCACTTCAAGCTGAGTTTCTATTTTGTATTTGAATAAAAATATGGTTTAATACTTAAAAGTTCATAATAATTTATTTTAAACACAAAACATGAAACTAATATCCATTTTTTTTTCCAAAATGTTATCTATGTGTTCGTGCTTAATTATTTGGATCGTATTAGTTCATGTCCCCAGTGTGTCAGCTTGTAACAATAACTAATATTATTTAAATTATCAGTTTTCACTCTACCTTGTTTTGATTGTAGACTAGTTAGTTACATGATGTTTGAGGCACTTCCTTGTTTAAAACATATAATTGGTAAATATGATCTATACATCTGTACATGTAGTGGGGTAATGGTATGTATCTCTCAGGTTGGTGTCATATTCCACATCTGTCTACTGCCACGTCTGCTTCTTGGTCAGTTCCCAAGTCTTGTACACTGGAAAGCAATTATTTAAATGAATAATGAGCATGACTACAAGCAATTAAACACTATAAGCACAAACAAATGAATTCTAGATACATCTAAATAGACTAGTATGTTTCATATTTTGCTAACTCAAAATTAATTGGTGATTAATCTTTCGAGAACCCAACTGTCAGTATTACTTTTCTAAAAGAGAAATCCTTTCTGAATATAGGTGATGACCAAATTTATCTGGCTTTTATAGTTGGAGAACGTACCCTGTTTTGTAGTTATTAAAGCTTGAAAATCATAATACCATGCGATTTTTTTTTTTGTGAATCATAATACAGACATAGACACTCAATATATAGAGGCATACTCACCTTACCTCTATGAAAACACCTCCGAAAAACTAAGATTGAACCGGCATATATCAAAATTGATGGTCACAATAGGAGCCTCGCTGTCCGTGGGTACAATAACAACGGTATTAAATTCTAGAATCAGTCTAGTAAAATGCGAGCGCCGGCGTCAAGTCGATGACTTAACTAGAGTGGACAAATTCAACTAGGTAAGCTATGCTCAGTTCGCGTACTACCATGCAAGTTGATGGTGGGAAAATGGAAATTATTCTCGTGAACACAGAAGCAACAAACACTTGATGGTGCTATATATTTGTATAGAAGTGTTGCTACTTTCGTTCCATGTTCCGAAGTCACTAGATACAAGAAGGGTCGTTGCTTTCATGCGTTTTATATGGTATATGCATCTCCTCGGTGTGGTCTCCCCGGTGGTCTTAGATCACATGCAAGGTAGGGACGTAACTGTGGCATTCATGTGTGCACCAGCAAGTTGCCGATCGAGTTGGCATTTGCTCATCCTACTTGCAGCCCACTATATTTGGCCTACCAAGACTCCAAGGACATCCCATCTCTGAGACGACAAAGCCAACCAGATCAAGAGCAGCTAGAGGAGAAGAAATGTACGTAACAAGGCCTCTGTCAAGGTACCTGGCCGACCCCAAGGCCACGGCAGAGCCGCCGCCTGAAGGACCGGGCTCAGGGTTCCTCGTCGTGCTCGACGAGGCTACCGAGCAAGCGAGTACGCTCTGCTGTGGCCTGTGCCTAGATCCCAGGGTGCGCCGTCTCCCATTCCCGCAGAACCGGCAGCTCTCCGTGAAGCAGGGCAACATCTCTGATCCATTGGAGGGTTTCGGGAAATGTATCGATGTTATCTCGGAGATTCTAGGTATCGCATTACAAGTTTTACGACCAGATGACCCCTCCGGCGGCGGCAGGCCTCCGGGCGCCGGCAGGTACATGGCGCCACCAGACTATGTCATGTTCGTGCCCGTCATCGGCCAGCCGCTGTCGTCCGGCCGCTACTATGTCGTCAAGGTCGACGGCAAGCACACCGGGTGAGCACATACATCTCGGCCGAGGATGATCGATGTTTCGATCTCAGTCACCATCTGACTGACATGTGACATGCATCCGTGCAGGAAGGTGTCGACGTGCTCTAAGGAGGAGGACCGGACGGAGTGCTGCTTCCGCTCATTCCCCACCGACGTGAAGCCCAGGGCCTTTGACCACGGCGACGTCTACCAGCAGATGCAGGTGCAGCAGCATCGCGAAGGCTTCAAGGCAGAGGCGGTCGCCGAGGACGGTATCCCGCCAGACTACCTTTTGAAGAAGGGCTGGACGGTGGTCGCCATGGCGAAACCGAAGTACCACGACCTCGCCGATGACGCGCGAGGCGTGGACTCTGCTCTCCGAGACCGGATGCCAGACCTCGGGAGCCTCGGCGTCCCTCCTGCCGCCGTCGTCGTCGGCAGATGGTATGTCCCGTTCCTGTTCGTGAAGGCCGACGGGGAGCGCCGCCTCAAGGACCAGGTCCGAAAGAGCACGTTCTACGAGATGACGATGGAGCAGAGCTGGGAGCAGATATACAGCCGGGAGAACGCCACACATCTTCAAGGGACTGGGAGCTGCAGTACCAGGCTGGAGATCGCAGTGACTGCGACTGTGCGGCGCTTCACGGCGCTGCTGGGCGGCACCAGCCCGGTACAAGCAGGCGCGCCCCAGGCGGATGATGGGGCGATGTGGTTCCGACCAGCGACGGCCGCGAGAACCACTGTTGAAGGTGTGGGGCTTGACATGGTGCTGTGGGAGAGGATGAGGTGGGAGGTGGAGAGGGGAGGCCGGTGGGTTGCGGCGATCGGCAATGGCGACGAGGAGAGGATCCAGCGGACAGAGAGGCGCGACGACGGCCTGGGCCACTGGAGCAAGTTTGGGTGCTATTTGCTGGTTGAGAGGTTTGTGCTCAGGAGGATGGATGGCACCGTGGCACTCACCTGTGAGTTCAGGCACACAGACAAGATTAAAGCCAAGTGGCTATGACCAAAATGTACATGAAGATGACCACTGAAGCTATCTGTTCGTCAAAATTGGAGTCAAATTTTGTGCCTATGGACTACCTCGTTTCAGGTTCATCAGTTGTGGTTTTTAGGGAGTCCGTATATATCTTATTGTTGTCCTTTGCTTTCGGCTAGCAAGTTGGGTACTTTTGGTATAGCTTGTGCTCATGTTCGTGGTGGTGTTAATTAGTTTGCTTGTCTCTTGAGTCTCGGATCTTCTATTTAAGTTCAGTCAAAGTCCAGAAAAAGCTGTGTTTCATGGCAGCACCAAACCCTCTGTGTATGTTAGTCGCTGACCCCATATGCTCCTACGTGGGCTAAAATTTAAAAAAGACACAAATGTGTCATGTTTATTTGAATACGGGCAGCGAATAAAAACTGGCAGAGACATCCCAAAGCTGTTGGACCTTTGGGATAATAGAGTGCCAATGCACACTTTCCGAGAGCTTTTCTGCTTTGTGAAAGGCTTGCAAAAGCCAAAATTTGCGCTAATCTTCTTGACCTTTTCCATGTACCATTACACAATATAGAAGTACATTTTCAATGGACAGTATCATGCGCAATAATTAGGTGCCACATATTTCTTTCTAATATATGTCAAAAAGAATTATGTAGCAGCGTGAAGGAATTTGTAATCCTTCCGTCATGAAATACAGTGCATTCTGACTTCTAAAATTTGTACTGAAATATAATGCATTCTAGATAATGACTATCAGCCTGTTCGTTTTGTCGTAAACGATCGTGGATTATTTACTACTGGCTGGTTTGGTGTGAGAGAAAAATACTGTTCCAGCTTATAATCCACGATCGTATATGAGCAAGCGAACAGGCTGTATGTCTAGATCTGGCAAAATGTATTAAAAATGAAATCATAATCCGAGGAGAAAATGCTTAATTGGAATAATCCATGGGTACCTGCGTTATTGGAGTGTTCTCTTAAGTTATATTAAAAATTTTATTAGAATGCACTATATTATAGGAGGGAGAGAGTATATACTATGGATTTGACGTGATATCTTCTTTGATGGCACTGAAATCTAATGTCCAGTTCAACTATCGTCAGACATGGCATCAGCAACAAAAAATTGTTACGTGAGATCATAAAAACAATAATGTGATATCTATTATGCATATGAGATGTTGTCTTTCTAGACAGGAATTTAATTATATTTCTATATGAAGTGCGGTCTTGGATCCAATTAAGTCATCTGTTTGCTCGCAACAGCCTAATCATTACTAAAATGGTGGAATTCACCTAGTGTTTTTAAGTTGTAATAAAACACCATAACTAGTCATAGCACATGTGAATTATACTAGGAGGTATTTAATAGAGAAAATTTATACTAAATTTTAAATATCAAAACAATAGGAGAACCCCACCTTGGAGTTAATATTGTGGTTGTGAATACTGCACGCAAATGATCTTTTGTCAGATTTCTTTGAAGTTATTAAATACTTGACTTGCATTACGATATCAAGATATTATTTATGTATCAGTAGAGTGCATATAACTTACTGGATAAGGCAAGAACAATCTAGGCCTGAGTGCATAATGCATTCTAGATAATGACTATGTAACAGCGTGAAGGAATTCGTAATCCTTCCGTCCTGAATACAGTGCATTTTGACTTCTAAAATTTGTACTGAAATATAATGCATTCTAGATAATGACTATGTCTATATTTGGCAAAAATTATTAAAAATGAAATCATAATCTGAGGAGAAAATGCTTAATTAGAATAATCCATGGGTACCTGCGTTATTGGAGTGTTCTCTTAAGTTGTATTAAAATTTTTATTGAAATGCACTATATTACAGAATAGAGGGAGTATATACTACGATTTGACGTGATATCTTCTTTGATAGCACTGAAATCTAATGTCCAGTTCAACTATCGTCATAAACATGGCATCAGCAACAAAAAATTGTTACGTGAGATCATAAAAACAATAATGTGATATCTATTACGCATACGAGATGTTGTCTTTCTAGACAGGAATTTAATTATATTTCTATATGACGTGCGGTCTTGGATCCAATCAAGTCATCTGTTTGCTCCCAACAGCCAATTCACTGCCAAAATGGTGGAATTCACCTAGTGTTTTTAAGTTGTAATAAAACACTATCACTAGTTATAGCACATATGAATCACACACTAGGAGACATTTAGTAGAGAAAATTTATACTAAATTTTAAATATCAAAACACTAGGAGAACCCCACCTACTAGGAGTTAATATTGTGGTTGTGAATACTGCACGCAAATGATCTTTTGTCAGATTTCTTTGAAGTTATTAAATATTTGACTAGCATTACGATATAAAGATATTATTTATGTATCAGTAGAGTGCATATAACTTACTGGATAAGGCAAGAACAATCTAGACCTGAGTGCATACAACTGATATTCTCCTCGTGGTACCAATGAAGATAAGCAGAAGTAGGATTGGGTACTCCACAGCGGCTGCCGTTTGTATACGTCTTCCTACTCGGCCATGAGACTGACGCATGGGCCAGGGCTGGTGGGCTGGGCGGCCAGTACTGTTCTATAGACCGGCTTGGGTGCTGTGTTGTCGGCCCCCGTACTACTGCTTGGTCTATGAGAGCCGGGTCTACACCGAGAAGAAAAGAGAAGGGGTGGACGCACTGTCCATGACACGTGGGACCGGAAAGTGGACGTGGCGCGGTGCTATTGGTCCTGGCGACGTGGACGGCTTATCCCTGTCTTCTCCTCACGTACGGCTCCTGTGTCCGACCGAGAAAGAGAGGAAGCAGAGGGGAGGAGCAGAGCAGAGCGGCGACGGGGATGTGGTCCAGCTCCGGCGGTATGGTGGCCACCGCTAGCGTCGGCGAAGCGGCTTCCTATCGCGCGGATGCAGGCGTCGCTGTTATGTTATCAGGCAGGGGTTCTCGCTCCGGGGCTTGGCGTGGCGGTTGGCGATGCCGGAGCCAGGCGGCGGTGCCGGCGAACCGAGACAGCCCTGGCCGACTGCGTCGAGGAGAAGGGAGGCGGTGCTGAGAAGGAGCACAGAGGGAGCGAGCTCGGAAGGGGGAATGGTCGAAGCCGGAGCTCGATGGGGAAAAGGCAGCTTGCCGGCTGACTATTTATAGCCGAGCTCGTCTAACAGTAAGGCGGTGGCGGTAAGAAAAGTCTCAGTGGGCAGAGGATTTTTGCCGGCAGCCATGGCCACACGTCGACGGTTGGTGTGTGAGTGCCGCAGGTGGCAGTAGTGCATCGTCCACACGTGCACACGCGAGCTGCGAAGACGCTACTAAGAATCGGACACCGGGAAGACGACGCGAACGCTGGGCCAGCGTGGTGCATGCATGTGCGGCGGAAATATCTTGCAAGGGAGAGCTTATTTATTTACCGGCAGCCATGAGAGCTTTACTTGTGTGCTGATCGTGCTGCTCTGGCGTGCTTGCTTCCATCAGACATCAGTGGCTGGTGTCCACGCGACCACGCGGAGACCTAGCACAGGTGCACAACGAAGGGAAGGGAATTTGGGCCGGCGTACACAGGACAAGTAAGCCATGTGTGGAGGATTTAGGCATGAGGGGGGCTACGAGTTTTTTGGGAAAAGCTGTTTCGGAAATTAAAGAAATATTTCTGGTGCCGCAAATAAATTCGACAAAAGCACCCAAACACTCAAAAAATGCAGATGGTCAATTTTTAATGCAAGGTTTGTGGGAAAAAAAATTCAAAGCAGTTTTGCAGAAAATCAACTAACCAAGTTTTAATTTGTTGTGAAATTCTAAAAGTTCAAATTCTTAGTGAATTTTAGCATGAGGAAAAAATACAGGGTGTTTCAGTGGTCCTCATAGACTTCACGATCCGAACAATGGCTGCGGATGACCTAGACGAGGGCGAGCACGCTTGCAGTGCAACGGTAGTTTTTAGCGCTGTGGATGTGGTGCAACCATGACCATGTTGTCCTCAGCTCCCAGCTATTTGCCACAACTAGGGTCTCACACGCTTGCGCTCATCGATGCCGCGCCACACATTGTCGCCATACCGCTTCTTCCTAAGAAGAGGATGAGGGGAGAGTGAGAGAGAGCACCACTACTACAGAATGGACCTGTTGTCCCGGGCGGTAACAGCCTTTAGTCCCGGTTACCGCGCCGGGACAACGATCCCGGGACTAAAGGTGGAACCTTCAGTCCCGGGTCATCGAGCCGGGATTAAAGAGGGATCTTTAGTCCCGGTTGGTAACACCAACCGGGACTAAAGGCCCTCGAATGAGCGAACTGGCGCATTTTTTTTAGTCCCGGTTGGGGTTACCAACCGGACTAATGAGTTCATTTTAGTCCCGGTTGGTAACCCCAACCGGGACTAAAGGTTCCTTTTCTTTTTCTTTTTTTTTGTTTAATTTGTTTTCAGTTCAGTTACACGTATTTGTTTAATATATAATATGTTTTTATGTACGTATTCTACGTTACTAATATAAATACACGCATGCATATAATTACATCTAATTCTCATCTTGAGTATTATTATATTCGAATAAAGTATGAAACTATATATATTATAGATATATATATATATATATATGTATATATACAACACTTTCATAATCTTGTTCTCGAAAATAACGATATCAATAAACATTTAATTTACATCATTTATTCCTTAAGATCAAAGTAGAACTCGCATTGCTGGGATTTAGCACTTTTCTAGAAGATATCCTCGCTATTGACTCTTGAACTGCTTTCAGATGGTCTTTTTGCATGACCCTTCGTTTCAACCATTCAGTCTTGCATTTGAAATAAAAGGAAAAGTATTAA
Source organism: Miscanthus lutarioriparius (assembly GCA_904845875.1). Taxonomy (NCBI): domain Eukaryota; kingdom Viridiplantae; phylum Streptophyta; class Magnoliopsida; order Poales; family Poaceae; genus Miscanthus; species Miscanthus lutarioriparius. Next base: position 2,787,699 of record CAJGYO010000009.1, read on the forward strand.
TACACATATATGTATATATATTCATTTAAAAATAAATAAAATTGATATATACGTGCTTCGAGGACATCTTCGAGTTCTTCTTATGTGCTTGTGAGGATAAATTCACAAACGTAGTATCCACACAAGTTATTACCTGGTTCCTGCCGCAAACACCACTGTACGAGAAGAAGATTATTCTCATCATCTCACACGTAAATTGAAGTACGATATAGTAATTAAACACGTGGGGAAGTGTATATAGTACAACTTACTGGTATTTCAACTACATTAAGTGGTGCCTTGCAATCCTTGCGATGTTGCCGAATAAACTCTTTCCAAACCCCGTATGCGACCAATAATGTACGATCGTTAATAAATTATGGCAAAGTCTATTCAATAATAGTTGTGCGCGAGAGATCGAAATTATCCTGGATAATGTCTATCATATCTTGGTATAGTGCCCGTTCTTTTCTCAACGAGTCAAAGATTAGTAACCGACTTGAGTTTAACTCAATGACAATGAGTATCCAAAGAAAACTACATTGGTTTATACACACACGTACATGCATATAAGTTGTATTGATATTACATAAAATGTGTAGACTACATTATTATTAACACTTACTCAAAGTTGTACGGGAAAAGTATTGTTGTCTTGTCGTGCTGCTTCACGAAGAACTTCATGATATTCGTCTGTGCTTCAGATACCCAGTGGTCCTTGACAATAATATCGGTTTTGAATACGATATAAGGATCAATGAAGCCAACACTGGTGTCTTGTATTCTTTGGAGCTCTGACATCTGGAATCTATATATAAATATAAGTTACATGTGAGGATAATTATATACACGTACGCATGGAAGTGAGTTTATTAAATAAAAGTAAGAATCACTTACAAACAAAAGGAGCTCATGATTGATTTGTCCAGAGCGTCCAAGTGGAATAGTTGATGCAATTCTTCGAAACTAATATGTAAGATGTCATCGCCACGGAAGTAATGATGGTCTCTAAATCTGACAAAGATCCACTGCTCACCCCTGCCACACGCCTGCATGTACCACTTGTTGAGCAAGTACATTTGCGTACCCAATTCATTCAGAGCCGCAGGGTTGTACAGACTTTTGCCATATTTATAAGTCTTCCAGGTATCAACTTCCAGGTTCTGGATTGGAGCTTTGCCCGTCAATTGATCCAAGGTTAAACCAGTATCTTTAAAAAAAGCATTAAGGGCTTGAACCGACACTTCTCCAGAGTTGTCTGGTCGATAGACTTCTATGTTGGAACCATATTCATTAGCAACAACAAGATTTTGCATTGGTTGCTTCTGTTGTCCGAGCTGTGGGACATCCTTCCCTGATGCTCTTTTCCTTTTCTTATCTGCATCATGTGACTTCACGAGGGAGCGGTCATAGTCTGATAGTGGCGAAGGCTTACGAAGTTCAATCATCTTTTTCTTGTGAGCATCGACCTTCTGCCTCAAAGACATCTCGTGGTATGTAAAAGTACGGCTTCTCCTTAAGCTTTGCTTGACTCTTGTTTTGATATCTATAAAAAATCTTTTACTTTTTTGTCTTCTTCACCGCTATTTGCTCATCAGTCTTTTCAGAAGAAGTATTTCTTGAGAAATAACTCTTTTCTCGGGGTCTTCTTTGCCGCCGGGACCTTAGACGTCTTTGTAGTGCGTCGCTGTGGAGGGGTGGGGGCGGTGTTGGAGACCGACGTGGAGGCAATGAGGCCGGTGTTGGTGGAGACCGGCGTGGAGGCGTTGGAGATCGTTGTGGAGGCGGTGGGGCCGGTGTAGGAGTTGGAGATCGTTGTGGAGGCGATGGGGCCGGTGTAGGAGTTGGCGATCGCCGTGGGGATGAAGTCGTCTCGCCCCCCACGACGCTGTGATGAGATGGGGAATGAATGATTAGGCTAGGCTGGGGAGAGACCCTGCTATAAAAACAATTTGTGTGTCAATTATTTTTGAAGCCAATAGAAAATTAATGGAAAATAATATTTCATTCACTTTCATTCGTACCTAGGGTGAGGTAGGGAAGCGGTGGCGCCCCAGGAATGATGATGAAGCGTTTATGCCATTGAATAAATGTCTTCTCTGCTTTCTCCTAGTGTCTTCTCCCCATCACCGCCTTCAATGTCAAGAGGAACATTGTCAGAACCTTTGAGCACTCTATCGACCGAGACGCTAGCATATCCAAAGTTGAATAATCGACCCATGGATTCTTGGTGTCTTCGTTCGGTCTATTGGAGATACAACCCCGACAGCCACCATGATTGATGCATTACCATCCGGAATGTGCAGCTCACATTTTGTTAGAGGCTCGGTAATGTCATCAACAGGAAGCGCAACCAGCGTCGTCTTGAATAATCGGCAGCTCAGTAGAAGCACAATCGCTTTTCATCCGACCAGCAACGGGCTAATGGTGACTCCGGCGTTGATTGCGATTGCATTTGACTCATTGCTAGCTGCACTTGCCTCTTGATCTCCTCCTGCATTCTTGCCTCAAGAGATTTTTCTCGTTCACGTGATTCAAGCAATGCTTGTCGTGACTCATCAACAAATTGCTCCAATGCACGAATTCGCTCTCGCCTCCTCATCCTTCTTTCTCTGGCGGCTTCAGAGGTATCCTTGTCTGCTAGGAATGCGTGTAGCCACGGAACCGCCCCTATAGCCTCTTGTTCGACCACCGTGTTCGGATTCTCTAGGGCATATGTCAATTCATCCTTCTCTCTGTTGGGCTTGAAAACACCACTATCGCCTTCTTCCCTAGTACGAGCTAGTCTCTGTGTTGCTCTCTCAATTTTTTGGCGAAAAAATTAGCTTGCCGATGTCTCGGGTCTAGGCTTCCCCATGAGCGTAGAACCAATTCTTCGCTTGAGGCCAGCAGCTTTTTCTATTGTTTCGGTATGATTCCCTTGGCAAGTAATCTACGCTTCTAGGTTCTCGCCACTTCGAATAGCACTCCTATAACCACCGATCCCATGCGATGATGGTATTGCTTCGCCGGGCATTCTACCGATTCCTCATCACACGTTCCTCACCGCCTTTGAGATGTCTTGTATTCTACGAAGGCATCCCAATGGGACTCAACTTGACAAACGCCTTAGCATTGAAATTCGGCGTAGCATTCTTCAAGATAAACTTTTTATACAATGTCTTCTTCCAACTCGAACAATGTTGCCATCTTCTTCATTGTCCAATCCTCACTAGCTCCTTCAAAGCATCATCTCGCTTGTAATGTGAAATGTTGAGTGATATCTCTCCAAGCTAGGTTCTTATCACGATCGATACAAAACTAACATTAGGAGCGGATATCTTCGCTTCCATTCACGAGCACTAATCGGGATCCTATCCTTACAATGAACCCACATTGATTGACATATGTCCGAGCATGTGGTCCCAATGGTTTGCCGGTGTCGGTGTCGACTTCTGATATTATGAAACGGCCCTCTAATGGCTTTTTTGGCCCTCAGACTTTCCTACTTTTGTCGGTGGTTGATGTAGATCCAGAGACCGGCTACATGAGTAGAAACACAACGATTAACAACAAATATACGTACGCATGCATCTATAAGAGATGATAGATAATCGAATATACCTCGCCAGTATTTTCTTGCGCGACAATTTGTTGATCTTCAACCACCGGCATATTCAGGATATCCTCATAATAAGCAAAGTACTGACTCGTGTCATCTACATCCACATTGGTGCCGGCGTTAATAATATCCGCCATTATGTCATCACTCAAGTTATCATCCGGAGCAGCCATTTGTATCTTCAAGATAACACATAGATAGAATTATTATGGTACATAACATAAGTACATGTGATAACACATATAGAATTACTAAATCCAATTAAATATAATAACACATAATATTTCATAAGGATAAACAATAATAAGGTATAGGCTTTGGAATCGAATCAAAAACACTTTCGATCGAAAAACATGGAAATAAGTACATGTATATATATATATACACATATATTTTCTCTCTCTCTCAACACATAGAAATAAGTGCATATGTCTATATCTCTAGATATGCATGTGATAACACATAGAATGTCTCTCTAGATACAATTTTCTCTCTCTCTCAACACATGAAAATAAGTACATGTATATATACATATAGAAATAATTAATTAAGTACCATATGTATACATATAGAATCTCTCTCTAGATATATATATATACATAGAGATAGAATATATAATTAATAAATCCAATTAAATAAATCTAACATGAAATTAGATAAACTAGTAATAGATAATACATTTTAATCTAACATATATCAAAAACTATAATAAAAAACTATCTAAAAAAACTATCTAAATAAGTACTAATTAAAATTTAATACATTTTAATCTAACATATATCAAATATTATAATAAAAACTATCTAAAAAACTATCTAAATAAAGTACTAATTAAATTTTAATACATTTAAATCTAACATATATCAAAAACTACTAATTAAATCTAACATTTTAATCTAATATTGGCTTACCGAGAGCAAGCTAGCTCTAGCAGTTTGGGATCGAGGAGGATGGCGCGGGCGGCGGGCGTGCTTGGCCGCCACCACTGTGTGAGGCAGAGCTGAGCACCTCGATCGCGCGAGGACGACGTACGGCGGAGACGGCGGGGCTCGACGACGAGGCCGCGCTGCAGCGAAGCGGTCGACGGAGGGACTCAAAAGCAGGCAGAGACGGGATGCGGCCGAGGCGGATGGCGCGGCCGGGCGGGGGTAGAAGACGACGGCGGCGCGGCAGAGACGAGCTCGATGTACGGCCGGGCGGGGCTAGGGTAGAAGACGACGGCGGCGCGGCAGAGTCGAGCGCGATGATCGACGTGTAGATCGAAAGGTAGAAGATGAAACCGTTCGATATATATAGGTGGGGACCCTTTAGTCCCGGCTAGTAACATCAACCGGGACTAAAACCCTTTAGTCCTATCTGGTAGTCCAACCGGGACTAAAGGCCCAACCTTTAGTCCCTGCCGCTTACAAGCCGGGACTAAAGGGTTTTTAGTCCCGGTTGGTGTTACTAGCCGACTAAAAATTTTTTAGGCGAACACCGAAATTGCCGCTCACCCTTTAGTCCCGTTCTTGGTGCAGGCGGGACCAAGGCCTAAAAATTTGGCAACCCGCCAAATAGAATTGGAAAGACACAGGATTTTGATTTTGTTTAATACTAGGTTAATCAATTAATTCCATAGCAACTTCAATACTTTTGCAATATTTATTTTAAAAAATTCTATTGATTAACTAATTATTTATTGTAAATAGGAAAATTTTGTAACCTATAGTTTTTAATTTCTTTTATGAATATAGAATATAAATGTTACTAATACTAAGTATTTTGTTAATGCAAAAATATATTTGTAACTTAAAATTAATAAAACTAATATTATTCGATAGGAAATTTATTATCACATTGTTGTAACGTCAATGTTTCAATTTTTTCTCTGGTTTTTGACCAAAATTGACAGAAATTTTTGTTAAACCTATAAAAATAAAGAAAATATAGTATTTTTTGTTGTACAACTTTTCAAATGAAAAAATGGCCTATATAAGGATTGTTGTTTTTCAATTCGACCAAAATTAACAAACTTGGTATTCAAAACTTTTCAATTCAAGTCATTTAGAGTCCATAATACTAGGGTCAAAGTGTTGTTTTTTCATTTGACCAAATTTGACTTGGTCAAACTTGCTCAAATGAGACACTAAATGACCTCAGATGAAAAAACTCTTAATACCAAGTTTGATCATCTCAGCAAGATCTACAATTGTTACATAGCTCATTTTCCCATTTGAGAAATTTTTATCAAACACTAGTCACAATTTTCCTTATCTCTTATAGACTTTCTAAAACTATGTCACACACTTGTGAAAATTGAACTACATTTTGTTCAAGCTTTCTCAAATGAAAAAATGGTCTATATAAGGATTGTAGATATTGATGATATGAACAAACTTGGTATTCAAAACTTTTCAATTTTAGACAATCTAGGGTTCCGAAAACTAGTTTGTAGGCGTCGAAATTTAAAAATCACAAATTTGAACCGTCCAAACTTTCTCAAATGGAAAGTTGATCAAAACAACAATTGTAGATCTTTTTGAGTTTAACAAACTTGGTATTCAAAACTTTTCAATTCAAAGTCATTTAGAGTCCATAATACTAGGGTCAAAGTGTTGTTGTGCATCACGAATGGCATCGCCAAGAGCATCACCGAGATCATCTTCTACCGCTACCTCTTCTTCATCTCCCCCGATTGTAGTATCATCAAAGGCACCATACTGAGCAATAATGTCATCAATGTCTAAATCTTCTCCTTCACCTTCTTCCATCATGGCCCCGCTTTCTCCATGCTTAGTCCAACATATATAGTTTGACATGAAACCTGACTTAAGCAAATGTGAATGAAGACTCATTGAGCTTGAATATTCCTTTAAATTCTTACATAGGGCACATGGACAGCATATGAAACCATCCCGCTTATTTGCCTCGGCCACACCTAAGAAATAGTGCAAGCCCTCTATAAAGTCTTGGGAGCGGCGATCGGCATTGTACATCCAATGGCGTGACATAATCAGACATACACGACAAATTATGAAAACCTTGAACATAATTAAGTATTTTATTACACAACATAAATGACACACACACGGTTGATTAATTAACTAAGCCTGGCTACAACGTAAGCAATCCCAACTATCACTAAACAAACTAAAACTACAATGCACTTCAAGAACATAATTATTTTGTGATCGTATGCGCAACTAAAACAGCATAAATCATTCTTACCGTTGAATATCAATAAGCTTCTCCTCACTGGCTCATCGCCTCATCAAGACATCCGCTACCTCAAGCGCACCCAAATTCTCGCACGTATGTAGCATAATCTTCCTCCCAAGACCAACCATCGCATCCATTGCCCTCCCACTGAAATTAAAGCCAAAAATATTTAGTCAAAAATATTCAAGAAAAGCAGTCAATTAGCCATAATTATAAAATGCGTAAGAAACTCACATCGCGATCCGGCACTTGTAGAAAACACGACCCTTGTTGGGTCCCCTCGTCTCTTGACTCGGTACTCCATCACAATCTTCCGCTTACACTTACACTTGCAAAGCAGATAATGAGAGGAGTTCTGGCCTCGATCGTTCGCAAGAACCGAACGAGAGGCCGAGGATCCAAAGAATACGCTTGTCATCTACTTTCTATACTTATTTTTGCAAACTAGTGTAAATTTCATATTTTCAAATATCCATCAAATTATAGCTCAAAAACATGTTTCAATAAATAACCATCCAGACTAGTTGACCTTGCTTACGTGATCATCTCGGCGAGCATTTCTCCACCGGACGGCACCGTGCTTGGCCAAGGAAAGAGCTCCGATTCTACGAGAAAGGGAACACGGTCTTCCACGACCGTTGCCGCTCTCCTCGTAGAATCAAAGCTCCTCCTTGACGTCCGTTACCGCTCGGCAGAGAACATGCTCGCCGAGATGAACACGGTCCGCAAGTTCAACTAGTACGGATTTTCTACAATTTTCTAACAATTTTCTAAGTTTTTCATTTCATGGAAAAATTAATTCTAAGATCACGTAAGCCACCGGGGACGAGAATGGCGCGTGCTCCAAATGAGGACGAAGCGAGGCGTGATTTTGATGAACGAATTTAACTTTTGTTTATCCAAACATATATGCAAATCATCATGTGATTTTGAGCTAAAAATGACATATAAAATCATAATAAAGTCCAACATATAAAGTTACACATGCATCTACATTGCAAAATGAGATAAGCTACTGATAAAACATAAGAGGATTAAGTTTGTTACCTCCAAAATCGAAGAGCAACACCAATGGAGGGGGAGAGTGCAAGAACAACAGCAAAAGTGAAGAACAGAGGCGGTGAGTTTGAATAATGGAATGGCTCGGGCTCGGGGAGGAAGAATTGAGCGAATTATAGGTCGGGATAATTAGTCCCGGTTAGGGGTCCAAACCGGACTAAATATTAATCTTTATTCCCGAATAACCCAAACCGGGACTAAAGCTTTAGTCCCGGCTGGTATTACCAACCGGGACTAAAGGTAAACCTTTAGTCCCGGTTGGTAATACCAACCCGAGACTAAAGATCCTCGCCTCATGGACGACCATTATAGGGGACCTTTAGTCCCGGTTGGTATTACCAACCGGGACTAAAGGGTCCTTTAGTCCCGGGGGCAAAAAATGCCGAGGCTAATGCTAAATTGGGACATCGTTCTAAAGTCTGTTCTCTAGTAGTGCACGTGGAAGAGATAGAGCTATCGGTTGTCATCAGGCATAGATCCACCAGTTCGGGCCAGAGGTTGTGGTCAGGCATAGACCCTAGACCTTTACCCCAACGACGATGCTGAGGAGCGCGCTAGAGGTTGTGGTCAAGGGCGGTTAGGAAGTCGAGAGGAAAGGGGTGATATGGTCATTCGCAATGCTTTACGTACGTGGCAACCATGCTAACTTTGGGATGACATGTATATCAGGTCGGCCGCTACAACTTTGGTATTAACTATCTGAAAATTCAAGGTCGTTTAGAAATTTTGAATTTTGAATTTTAATTCAAAATCTTTGAACATAAAACACACACATATATGGTTCTCTAAATGACTTCGAACATAAACCGTACCTCCTCACCTTCGTGGTAGGCGTCCACGAACTCAGTGATGTCACCAGGAGGTGAGGCGGACTCGATCGACATCAATGGAGTTCCCTGTTCCGCCGGAGTGCTTGGCACAACACCTTGAGTGCTCGGCACTACTTCTGGATAGCTCATCATAACTCCTGCAGTGTTCAGCCACACTGTAGAAGTGCCCAGCCTCAGTCTTGGAGTGGTCGGCACCACTGCAAGACGTCTTGGCTCCGCCACGGGAGTGCTCGGCACCCGTCCTGGAGTGGTCGCCACCACTGCAGAACCTCCCGGCACCACTCCTAGCATGCTCGGCATCCCTCTAGGAGTGCTCGGCACTCTTCCCTGAGTGCTCGGCATCCCTCCCGATGTGCTCAGCACTGCCCCAGGAGTGCTCGGCTCTACCGCTGGAGTGCACGGCACTCCTCTCGTAGTGCTCGGCACCTCTTCCCCAGCGTCTCCACCACCGTGGATGACCAAGTGCTCAACAATGAAGGTGCTGGTGAAGCCGCCAGCTTTCCCCGTGCTCGGACTGCTCCAGTCCCAAGCTGCCTCCTCGTCGAACACGACGTCGCGCGAGACAAGCACCTTATCTCCGCGTGGGTCGTAGAGCCGGTATGCCTTGGTACCCTCCGTGTAGCCCAGGAACACCATGGGTGTGCTCCTGTCCTCCAGCTTGGTGAGGTTCGGCTTTGTCTTCCTAACGTGGCCGATGCAGCCGAATGTCCGGAGGAAGGACACGCTCGGCTTGCGCCCATACCAAGCTTCGAACGACGTCTTGCCCGTCAGGGCCTTGGTCGGAGCGTAGTTGAGGATGAACACCGCCGTGGTCACCGCCTCTCCCTAGAACCTTGCCGGCATCCCTTTGGCCTTCAGCATGGATCGGGCCATGCCGACCACCGTCTGGTTCCGCCTCTCCACCACGCCATTCTGTTGTGGCGAGTATGACGCAGTGTGGTGTTGGCCCACACCCTGATCCGCATAGTACATAGAGAACTCCACCGAAGTGAATTCATCGCCGCGATCAATCCTCAGCACGCAGAGCTTCTTGCCGCTCTCGGCTAGTGGGTGCTCGGCAAGACTGGTGAGTGGTTCACTCACCTGAGCCGGTGATCCTGTGGGCCAACAAGTGGTATCAGAGCCATAAAAGTGCCGTCACCAGACTAACCGTTGGCCATGACGGGCGGTTCGGAGATGGGCGATAGCAGTGGCACTGCTGTGGCTGCCCAGCCACGACCGGAGGTCGTTGTTCGCATGGTGCGGGAGGTCAGCGGCACCAGTTGGCCGACGCTGACTCGCACCAACTATGGAGAGTGGTCGGTGACCATGAAGGTCAAGCTCAGAGCCCAACAGCTCTAGAATGTTGTTGATAAGGGCACCGACATTGAAGAAGATGACATGTCAGCGATGGAGGCTATCCTCGCTGCTGTACCGGCGGAGTACAGGGAGCCGTTGGGGACGAAGAGCTCGGCTAAGGAGGCGATGCGCGTCGGTTCCGACTGCGCAAAGAAGGCGACGGCCCAACTTCTGAAGCAGGAGTACGCCAACCTCAAGTTCAAGGATGGTGAAACGGTGGAGGACTTCTCCTTCCATCTACAGACGCTCATCAGCAAGCTGAAGAGGCATGGCGTCACCATCGACGAAGAGGAGGCGGTCTCTAAGTACCTCCACTCCGTGCCGGCAAAGTACATCCAGATCGCTCTCTCCATAGAGACAATGCTGGACTTGTCCACCCTCACCATTGAGGATGTGACAGGCCGTCTGCGGGTGGTGAACGAGCGCCTAGAGCAGGCGACAACAACGAAGGACAGCGGGAAACTCCTGCTGACGGAAGAGGAGTGGGCTGCTTGGAGGAACTTCGGGAAGGCAACCTCCTCCAGCGGCGGTGGCAATGGCAAATCTGAACTCTCTTTACTGAGTTGCCGTGGTAGTCTATTTATACAACTATATCCATCTATTCCTTGTACAGCGCACATGATATAATAGTAACTAGATAACATACATGGCTGACTCTGCGCCGGCCACTGCATTTGCCTACAGTGCTGCAGGTGAGCCGTGCGGCACCTGCACCTACAGCGGCTACAGTATCATAGGAGGGGGCCTTTCGGCGCTGTCTTTCCTTGCTGTGTTCACACATGGTAGCAGTAGATTATCTAACATGGCAACGACTCTTGAAATCGAGGAATGTTCACATGCTTGATGAACTTCAAAAATTACCCGACCCAAGTTATATACTGCTCGATAGTAGTAACACTTCAAAAATTAGCCCGCAACACCACTACACCCAGACGAAAACGAGACCCAAGTTATGTATGAAACCTGGGAGAATAATGTCAGTTGACGTGTGGCTACGGCTAGCTGTGATGTGATTTGTAATGAGTGAGGAGAACAAAAGGTGATGGATGTCCCATATGCTGGAGCGAAGCGTGAAGTAGATCCAATACCACGGATGTAGCTATACTTGGCCATGCAGCAAGAGGCACGACGGCATGACACGAAGCACGGAAAAAAAGCCCGACACGAACCCGGCATGGCCCAATGAAACTCGAGCCCAGGCTGGCCCGGCCTGCTGCTCAGGCCGTGCTTGGGCTGACCCCCAAGCCCGTGGGCCAGCACGGCCCCGCACGAGAAATGGAGGGAGGCCCGACAGCGGCCCAACTAGTCGGCCTGCTAAGAGCACCAGGCCACCAGCCGACCCACGCAGCGCAGCCCCCTCCGGTCCTCCTCAGTCCCCACACGGACGCGGCCATGCCCGAAGTCCGAACCCTATCCTCGCGACCTCACCCCAGTCGCCTCCCCATGCGTCCGCCTCCTCCTCGGCTCCTCGCCTCCCCACCTCCTCTCTCCCTCCCTCAGTGGCCCTCCCTCTCCCTCCAACCACACCGGCGACCCTCCTCGCTCCCACCATGGTGAGGCCCCTCCTCCCTCTCCCTCCAACTACGGCGGCGCGGCTCGACCACGGCAGCGAGCGTGGCCCCGTCTCCCTCCAACCACGGCGGCGGTGCAGCCAGGAGCAGGCGGCGCATCCACCGAGCTCGCAGCCCCGACGAGATTCGGATCCAGTGGCTTCGTGAGATCTGGTGCGAGGAGGCGGAGGACGACGAGATCCATGCACGAGGAGGCATGTGGCGGTCCCCTGCGGCGGATCCAGGGTGGTGGCATCCCAGGCGGCAGATCAAGGGCGGGCACGCTCCCCGGTGGCAGATCTAGGGTTCAAGGCTTCAAGCACGCGCAACCGTCTTCCTCCCGCGCGCAGCGTCCCCGCGCGGCCCCACCTCTAGGGTGAGCGCTCCGGTGGTGGCGGCCGCCTGCCGCGGCGCCCTGCCTCCTACTCTCCCCTTCCCTTCTCTGTGGGCCCCGGGCCAGCCTGGCACGCTTGGCAGGCCGTGCCTTCTCGTGTCGGCCTAGCCCGAAAAACGGCCCTGCAGGCCGTGCCTAGGCCCTTGGTCAGGCACGACGCCCGGCTAGGCACGGCCCGGGAGGCCCGCGTGCCGTGCCGTCCCGTGCCTGGCACGGGCCCGTGCCGTGCCGTGCCAGGCTAGCCCGATGGCCAAGTATAGATGTAGCCATGCCACAAAGTGGATGTTCTGTGGCTGCTTCTTTCTCCTGTCCTAGTACTCTCCCTGGTGCCGGCGCCGGCCATCTCCGAAACGGCTCAAACACCAACACCGGATTGCCATAGCAATACCATGTGCGGCGATGTAACCATTCCCTACCCATTCAGCTTCAGTGAAGCCTGTTTATGGGATGAATCCTTCACCCTCTCCTGCAACCATAGCTTTAGCCCTCCGAGACCGTACTATAGCAATATTGAGGTGATCAATATTACTGTGGAGACAGGCGAGATGCGTGTCTTCACTGGCGTCTCGCGCATCTGCTTCAACTCGTCCACACACTACGTAAAAAATGGTTTTTAGCAACGACATAAATTTTTTTAGGGGCGGCTGGTGATGGAGCCGCCCCTACAGTGACGTGCTCGGAATCTACGAGACCAGCCGCCCCTACAAATAAAACAGCAGGGGCGGCTGGTGATACGAGCCGTCCCTATAAATAGGTAGGATTTGTAGGGGCGGCTCAATCACCAGTCACCCTCAGTGTTTCTATTTGTAGGGGCGGCTGGTGATTGAACCGCCCCTAGAAATGCCCAACGTACGGTATAAACCATCCGAAATATCTACGGCCTCCTCTCTCTCTCAGTCTCGACTCCCTCTCTCTCTCTCCCTTGCTCTCCCTCTCCTCCGACTCTCCGAGCCCCTCCGTCTCTCCCCACGCCGCCCTCCCCTCTCCCCCACGCGGTGACGGGACCTCCCTCTCTCAGCCGGAGGCACACGGAGTCGCACCCCTCTCTTCTCAAGGGCGGCGGCACTTCGGCGGCGCACCCCTAGGGTGGCGGGGTTTTGCTTGGGTGGGATGAGGAGTCTGCCCTCGCCACGATGGTCGTTGAGGACACCCCCCATCCATGAGTCCCGTCGCAAGAGGCAGGCCTCCACCTCCTCCCCCGGGCGGCACAGACCGGATCCAGCATTGTGTACGGGCGGCCGACCCGCTAATTCTTTTCCCCGCTCGGGTTCTCGCCCGATGCACGGTGGAGCAATAGCCCCGCTTTTACACCATCCGCTGTTTTTCTTCGTTTCTCCCGTTCAGCTCGCCTATACGCTCGATTCGGCCGTTTTCTGCATCAACGGGCCAGCGACCACCGGCGCGCCGCCGCCTACTCCCAGCTGCCCGGTCCTTCGCCGACGACGAGCGCCCACCACAAAGCAGTACTCTTTCCCCCTCTCCCCCCTTCCTTCTCTCGCAAAATGAGCACCCGGTCCCGAACCCTATCTGGATCTGATCTAATCACAAGTCTAAGTGTATGCATGTGGCCCAGCGCTCGGCTCCGGTCAACCGTCGATCCACGCAACCATGGTAAGCGAGCCTCATCTCGTGCAGTTAAGTACGCGGATCTAGGTGCAATATCTCATAGCGGTGGGGTTCCTAAGAGCGTAGATTTGCGTGGAATTTTTTTTGATTGAAGCTTGTGCTCTGTGGGCTGCTGCATCGCAATCGTGATTCGCCTTTCGCTGAATTAGTTGACTGTAATTCGTACTCTGAGTTGAAGACTGAAGTGATGTGCTGGGGTAATTCTGTTGTGAATCTAATCGCGATATCAGTCTTCTAGGTGAAGATGTTTAGCTGTCAAATGCAATATTTGAGATGTGCTTTTAAAACTGTGGAAGTATTGATACGGCTAGAAAGTAGAAACTACTACTTACAAACTTAAGAGTCGGAGATGCTGATTACCTACTGCTTACGAGCTAAGAGTTAGATATGCTGATTACCTGGGGATTTGCTTGGGTTGGAAGTATTTACGAAGCTGGAAAGTCATGTTTTGCAAGGTTTATTGTTTCCCAATATCAATATACATCGTGATGCTAATCTAGTTTTAATCCTTGAAATGATTGACTTGATTAGTATACTGAGATTGATTTGCTGTTGAATGGCTTCTATCCGTTTTTTCGCTCAACACAATTTCATAGTATAAATCCACAGACAGGCTATTTATTCATACTGCATTGTGCTCAATTAGTATGGCCTTTTGGTCCTCTTAGGCTCTTAAAATTAGAACATGAGGTGAACTCAGGTTCACTCGTTGTGCATGGTGAAATTGTTTCTGGAGGCTGTCAACATGACAATAAGTTCAATCTAATCTGATAGTCATATATGTTTGCAGTCGAGGAGGAAGACCAGGGAGCCCAAGGAGGAGAACGTTACCCTTGGACCCACTGTCCGTGAAGGAGAGTCTGTCTTTGGTGTTGCTCACATCTTTGCATCCTTCAATGACACCTTCATTGTAAGTGCTGGATGTTTTTTTTCTGTGGATGGACCTTTTTATTCCCTTCCCCAGTTTAAATGTGATGTTGTAATATTGGGGATTGATTTGGGAGTTGCTCATTGTGCAGATTTGCCTGGAGATCTGCTTTGAGCCGACCACCACGCCTTGTGGGCATAGGTAATTTCTAACTGTGCTTTTGGAAAAAAAAGTGGTTGCTTGAATTCTGTATGCAAAGAGAAGAAATAAAAAACTTTCCCTGGTTCATTTTGTTTGTGCCGTGTGCAACCGTAGGATGTCAGTTGCTTCCTGTGAGTTGCACAATTCATTTTGTATGCTGATTGCCTGTCAGAAAGTGATTTCTTCTGTTGTTAAAAGTGCAGTTTAACGAATGATCTTGGAATTGTAAAATTCTGTTGGTTAGTGTCGGAGAAGCCTGTTAATTACCCCGGGCAAATGGACCACAAAAGCTTACCATGTACATGTGCACTTCTTGCGCATTTGCAATTCCTTTTTTTCCTGATTTTGTTTATATACAAGACTGGAGTACTAGGATTTTCATCGGTACTTTGACTGTGCTTTGACACGCATATCTCATTTCACAGAAGGAAACCGTGTTGGTTCTAGAGGAGAACCAATCCTTGGAAAATGCTCATCGAACATTGCTGCAGGAGCTTGTGGTAACTTTCTATGTGGCTACACTGTCCTTTGATCTCACTTGATGATAAATTGGTTAGGGAGTGTTGTCGGCACGTGCATTTTTCTGGGTCATTGCATCTGTTCTGAGCAGTAGGGTTTTAATGATTATTTCTAAAAGAAAACGGAAGGTGTGGCTGCATTTTTATTTGCAATCCTAGAAAATTACATTGATTGCTGATTCTGTTTTATATGGAGAGTGTGTATTTCCATATTTCATTTGCAATCTTAGAAATCAACATTGATTGCTGATTCTGTTTTTATTAAATCTGTATTCTTAGTCATCTGCAGTGCAATCGGGTAAAAAGATCATGCAATATGGGAATTCATTGGATAGCGGAGAAAGTAACTGCCTGATAGCTCGCCTTCTTGGTCAGTTGCAGTTCTTCCAACATTCTTTGTTCAAATCCATACCTATCTGAGGACCTTATGGCATCACTTTCTCTTTTTTTCTTGAACACTATTTGGTGCCTGTGTAGCATTAGTTTCTGTTATGAGAAAACAATGTTCTTCCATGATAGATATTGTGCTTTATCTTTGCGAAAGAGGGCATGTTGAGGGTGGTATGGTATTCCAGCTGTTAGAAAACCTAACTGAAATGTCAACAATCAAAGACTGCAAAGATATCTTTGGGTATATTGAGAGCCAACAAGATGTACTGGGGAAGGTAATTGTGATCCTTATTCTGTTTGGTTAGTTCTGCTTAAGTACAGAAGATGCATGTTTGTAACTTTGCTGATCGATTATCGTTTTGGGTTGTTTGTAGCAAGAACTTTTTGGACGTGGAAAACTAGTTATGCTAAGGACTTGCAACCAACTTCTTCGTAGACTATCGAAGGTTAGGTTCAATTGTTTTGTTGTGTCTACTCTTTGAAGTTTAGATTTACTGTTGTTCCCACATTTCATCTTGGTTAAGTGGCCATTTTGTTAGCCAGCTGATTACCCTTAGTTATCCTGTATGTAAAAAGTAATACCCCCCCACAAAAAAAAACACTAAGAGGAACTATGTGGCATTGCCAATAAGGAGAAATAGACACCAAAATTGAAGTAAAAAAGGACACGAACCTGGGTGGTAGGCGTACCAACTGAGCTCGTTCCTAGGACATTTCCATTTTCTTTCATTCAAAAGAAAGGCTTTGTGTTCGAGAAAAAAGAAAGGCTATGCTTTCCATTTGTGGTTAGTGTTTGCAGCCTGTACACAAGCAATATGGCATCTCATCTGGTATTGCTGTTTATGCAGGTGGAGACAATTAGGCTTACCGAGTCATTGTCTTGTACATTCTCAAGAATTGCTGCGGTGTGTCTTGTTCTCTCTTGTGTTACTTGCATCGAGCGAAGATTGGTTTTCACAATACTTTTCATATACCTATGTGCAGTCTCATAGTTTAAATGAACAGCAAGCACAATAATTTGCACCGTGTATTGTCATGGAATATTTGTTATAATCCGGTATAAATAAATGTTCTGGTCGAATTTGAATTGTAAATTTAATTTTTTTTGACGGAAAAATGATTTGTAGGGGCGGTTGGTACTGTAGCCGTCCCCTATAAATCGATCTGTAGGGGCGGCTGGTGTTCCCAGACCGCCCCTGTAAATTGATTTGTAGGGGCGGCTACAGTACCAACCGTCCCTACAAATCGATTTGTAGGGGCGGCTGGTAACACCAGCCGCCTCTATAAATTGATTTGTAAGGGCGGTCTAAGAACCGCCCCTACAAATACATGATTTGTAGAGACCCTTGCGTAGGGGCGGCTGGGCAAACCGCCCCTACGAACGGTATTCACCCACCCCTACAAAACCTTTTTTCCGTAGTGACAAACGTGTCTGACGAGTACTCCTGGTGGTTCAACTTCACCGGTACCCCGTTCCTGGTCACGCCGGGCCGGAATGAGTTCACAGGCATCGGGTTCCACACCCTGGCGTTGCTCCGTGGCAAGGAAGACGACAGCTACTTCAGCGGCTGCGTAACGACGTGCACTAGCCTCGATGAAGCTGAGTCTGCCGGCAACAGCAATGGCTGCACAGGGCTCGGATGCTGCCAGATTCTGACCCCGAGCAACCTGAACAAGATCGAAGTTCAATGGCAAGTCAGCACCAACCGTGCCTGGAAGTACAGCCCATGCAGCTACGCCATGGTGGACGAGAAAGGATGGTACGTACACGTCCTTCTCCTTCATGCTTGAGAGCCTGCGCATTGTTAAAAAGATTGTCCTCGTTCGTTCTAGCCAGTGGCTCCTCTGTACTGCAACCCAATGAGAAAGCACAATACGATCGACGCATCGTTCTCATGTGACACGGATGGTGAACCTGAAGAGACACCTCCAAATCTCCAACCATCCTCATCCCACCGTCCTCACTTGAGGGCCTGTTTGGCTACACTTCAATCTACTCCATTCTGCATGGTTTGAGAGGTACTGAGGTGGAAAATTATTAACTATTAGAGTTTTTGGTATGGGGAATCAATTCATCTTAGATGGGGTGATGCATCATAAGTTTGTTCCATAAATTTTGTAGTTTGTGATGATTGAGGTAATGATGGATTAACTCATTTTATTCCATAAGCCAAACAAAAAACTAAAGAGTGAGATGATGATGAACTGCCTTATTCCACAAACCAAACATCCCATAAATTTACACCTCGATCCCCCCAACCCATGTGGATTGAGGGGATTGGACTGCTAATAAACATGCCTTTACTAGATCGCTGTTAGTCTGCAAACCTGCAATAATAATGAGAGAGAATGAAGTAGGGAATACTCGATACATTGATTAGTGACAATCAGTGAGTGCTGAGTACATATAGGCACGATGGTTAGCCTAGGCAATCGGAAATGGGAGCACTGTGAACATTCAGACTGGACCTAAACCCTTGTAAAGACATACGTTGGCAATCCTTTTGTGAAGATGTTAGCGTACTGGGACGATGTGGGAATATGCAGGACGCGAACTTCATCAAGAGTGACGCGTTCATGGACGAAGTGTAAGTCAATCTCCATATGCTTGGTTCGCTGGTGCTGGTTGGGATTGGTGGAGAGGTAAATGGCACTGATGTTGCCTCAATAAACAATGGTTGCACAACAGACATGGCTGTGGAGTTCCATGAGAAGCTGGCACAACTAGTAGGTTTCAGTGGCACCATTGGCCACGACATGTTACTCGGCTTCTGCACTCGACCAGGACACTACGGCCATTACTTGGAGGACCAAGAAATAAGATTGTCCCCAAGGAAGACTGCATAACCGGCCAGCCCAACCAGCATCAGAGTAAACTATGAGGTCGGTCGGCAAAGTCCGGTACAGGTGGAGGCCGAGATCCAGAGTGCCAAGTATCACAGAGGTTTCCCTCCTACGCCCTCCACCGCTTCCGTAAACCTTAGCTGCCGCTACTCGCGCTGTTGACGAACCCTGCTCGCTGGTCGCCCCTAGCCGCCGCTACCCGCCGTTGCTGGGCCCTGCTCACCTGCTTCCTTTCGCCGCCGTCGCTGAGCCGTGCTCGCCGGCCTATCTTCTTCGTCGTCATAGAGCCTCGCACTCGCCGGCTCAAACTTCCAAGCACCGCACACCTCCAAACCATGTTGGCCGTGCTCGCCTAGAGTCGCTCTTCCCGCGCGCTATCCTTCCCAAGCCTAGTCCGTCGCGATTCGTAGTCCACTCTGATAACATGAGAGAGCATGAGAGAGAATGAAGTAGGGAATACTCGGTGCATTGATTAGTGACAATCAGTAAGTAGTGAGTACATATAGGCACGATGGGGAGCTTGGGTCGACAGGCCCATGGCCCATGAGCTTACACTCTAACAAATAACAACCCTTTAATGAGGCGAGCTACATCTGCACTAGGGTTGGAGGATCCCTCACCACTTCAACGCGATGCACGTCTGCCCTTTTTCCTGAGACCTCAAGACGTACACAATGCGACGTCATGGCAAGGTCATGAACCAAAACAAGGTGTCACAGCATGGACTATGGAGTATGCACATCATTATCCACTAGTGAATCTACGCTATAACTAATACTTCTCCAAATTATTTAGCTCGTTTGCAGCCTTCAATAGAAATTCTACTTCTACGTGTGCAATATTTTCTCCCGGAAGCCATCTTCTTCGTTGTCTTCACCATCGCACTACCTTATGCACCGTCATCTCCCTTGCCATCATGCATCATGACAAGATTGGCATTATTGTAGAAATCTTCATGAGTCTTATTTGGTTCCCTTACATCTTGTGTAATGCCTTCCTGGTTGCTTGATTTTGTTCATCTCTCACCATGATGGTCCCAAATTGTGTAGTTCTCCATGAAACCCCTTCTTACCAAGTATGATCTTATCATATTTGAATCCTCCTATATTATATGGTTTTGATAGTCACAATAGAAATAATATATATCTTTTGTATGCTTAATCAAAGTGTATCTTTTAGTGAATTCAATAAAACTATTCACATCTTGTATGTAAGAGGCTTTATGGCTTAGTTTCGTGTACATCCATGACCTATCCATATGTGGTCGAGAAAAGGTATATATGCATCAAGATATTAATAAATGGTGAAGGAAATGACTAAATTTTTGTTATAAGTATTAATATTGACCTAGGCCTAGAGCTAGAGCTAAAAAATAATCTAAAACCTTGTACAGTCATGGAGAAAGTTTAAGTTAATATTGACAAAGTAACTATATAAAGTAACTGGAGTTGATGTGAGCCCAGTAAGTTGGGCAAAATAATTGGTCTAAATTGCTAACAAAAATGAAAAATTATCAAACATCATGCCTCTCTAGATCTACATCCACATCTCAAACCCAACTCCTTCAAAGGTTCAAAGGGCAAAAGCTCCCTCCTTTTTTTTACAATTTCTCACCTTGAAGTGAACTCAACGAAGGCATGAACACCTATAGTCGTGCATGACCAGCTAGAGTCGCGAGTACGAAGAAGGGTATTTGTAGGGGTGTCATTTCTAGGGTTGATTGACTAAGAGCACAACCCTAGTAATACATTTTAGGCACGGTTCTCTTAACAAAACCGTCTCTGATAATCTGCTTTTTATAATGCCAGTTTTGTTAAGACGTCCGTCTCTAGAAATCATATTTTCATGGGAATTCAAATTATGGAAACTACCCCGGAAAATGGATCCATCTCTAGGTGCGATTTCTTAAAAGAACTGCTCCTGAAAATTGATTTCCAAAGGCAGTTCTTGAGCTACAGTGCTCCCCGCCATAGTTATAGTCAGTTTCTTATGTCATCAGCTTTTGCTAGCAAAAATCATTTATATACTAGTGATTTATACAAGGGTATGGGGCACTACGAGAAACATATTAATACGTCAAGGATGGTTGCAAGAGTAAGCTAGCTACTATATCTATTTGTCACTCGATATTTGTTTATTGCAACTTCAAATAAGACACTTATTTGGCAGTATTCTTTGTGGGTCACACTTGATAGGTATTAGTGGAGTAGTCATTTTTCTTTGGCAGTTTCATCATCTTCTTTCTCATAGACGTCATCTTTGCAACATACTCCCTCCATTCCAAATTATAAGACGCTTTGCCTTTTCTATTATATTGCTTTTACCATACATCCATATATAGTGTACATATAAGTGCACAACAAAAGTTACGTATGTAGTATAGAAAGCCAAAAAATGTCTTATAATTTGGAATGGAGGGACTATGTGATGAGAAAAAAAGAAACTTTGTGTAACGACAGTAAACTCCTATGTTAAAAATTTTCAAGGATTTTTAAATAATTCTTAAAATAGATGACTTTTGTCGTTATTTTCTTAAAAATTATATACACTATTTTACAACTGCGGGTCTTTCTTTGCTAGAAATGGTATTGCTTGAAATTTTCTTAGTACCTCTGTCGAAAAAGGAATGCAATTCCGAACGGTGAAGGTAATAAAACTTAATTTCTGAATTTTACAACTTGCCAATATTTTGCAGACATTTTGTACTAATGGAAACAATGTTGTATTAGTTACAAATAAACCGTAGCCTCAGGTGACTATGAGTAAATAATGTACATATGTTGTTCAATAGGTGCAGTCACAATGAAAGTTTGAATGTTCACATACCGTATTTGTATATATATACAGATGTCAACGAATGCCAGCTTCAATCATATTCTTGTCAAAGTGGCAGCAAATGCATTGACACAGAAGGTAGCTACAAGTGTCGATGCAAATTTGGCCGAAGAGGACACAACTGTCAGCCCACATGTCCGGCTCCGGCTGTTGCGGCATTAGGTGAGCACAAAAGTCACCGTAAGCAGATAAGACCTTTTAGAACTTCACTCACGTTATTGGTGTGCCTTGATTAGCTAACCAAGCCAACCTTTAGTTAAGGCTAAATAAAGGTTTGACCAAAATATAGCCACATTACATATAGGACCAATGTGTAAAGGATATAAAGGTATGCTACACTACCGGAATCCTTAAGTTTGCCGAGTGTTTTTATGTTTTCCGAGTGCATTCTCTCGGACACTCGGCAAACAGCCCTTTGCCGAGTGCTTTTCGAAAAACACTCGGTAAAATAAAAACACTCGGCATATAAGTGATTTGCCGAGTGTTTTTATTAAAACACTCGGCATACAAGTTATTTTCCGAGTGCCCTGGATCTGGCACTCGGCAAAGCATGCTTTGCCGCTTAACATGCATGAACACCCCCTCCTTCCCTGCCCCCGCTCCCCTCTCCCTGCCCCCCGCTCCCGCCTCCCGCCCCCTCTCCTGCTGCCTGCCCTCTCCCTCTCCCGGGCTTGCCTCCGCACCCCTCCCTCCTCCCGCCGGCACCACCCTCCTTCCCCGCCATCGCCCCCTCCCTCCCCCCCTCCTCCCTTTCCAGCACCGTGTGCCCCTCCCTCCCCTCTTGACGCCCCCTCCCTCCTCCTCCCTCTCCCGGCGCTTGGCCTTCCCCCCCCCCCCTCCATCTCCGGCGCGGCCCCGCCGTCCCCTCACTAGATCCGCCCGGCCCTTAGCTCCCCTCCCTCCTCCCCTACCTCCTCCCCAGATCCGCCCGCCCGCACCTCTCTCTCAGCTCACCACACTCCCCTCCTCCCTCCTCCTCCGCACCCCTCCTCCCTCTCCAAATCGAGCGCCCCTCCTCCTCCCCGGATCCGGCTGCCGCCGCTCCCCCTCTCTCTCCCGGTGGTGGCGTGGTGCTGGTAGTGGCATGGCATCGGTGGGAGGCGTGGTGGTGATGGTGGTGGCGTGGCGTCGGCGGGAGGCGTGGTGGTGGTGGCGGCGTGTTGGCGGCGGGTGTGTCGGCGGCTGGCGTGGTGGCGGCGGGCATGTCGACGGAGGGCGTGGCAGTGGCTGGCGTGTCGGTGGCGGGCGTGGTGGCAGGCGCAGGAGCTGCGCGGGCTAGTCGAGCGCGAGGAGGCGATGAGCTCGGCGGCGATGGTGGCGGCGCTATTGGTGCTGGGGCTGGCGTGGTGGTGCTGGTTTTTTTATTTTTTTTTGGAAAAATATTTGCCGAGTGTTTTTTGGGCACTCGGCAAAGTCTTTCCCGAGTGCCCGACAAAAAACACTCGACAAAGATTCTTTGCCGTTAAAAATTTTACCGAGTGCTCTTAGCCGAGTGTTTTCGTGCCTGGCACACGGCAAAGATCCTGTTCCCGGTAGTGCTACTACACGAACACCTCAAGAGGCTGTCAAATACGGATTGTAAAGGGGGTTGCCACCTCGACTAAATGGCGATATTGTTGTTTCTGACCATCTCTAAAAATCGATTTCTAGGAAAGTCAATAACATGACACTCCTTTAAAACTCATTTTCTATAAATTTAATATTGGCTTTAAAAAGCAATTTGTTATTCACTGGAGCGTGCCATTTCTAGGATTAAAAACTTAAAATCCCTAACGTGCATATATAACACCCTATCAAAAAATTCCTCACGGCCTAGCTCCCATGCATGTGGAACGAGCGTACTGGTCATCCACGTTACTTTGTAGTACGGAGCTAACTCAGTAATGCTGCCTTTGTAAGGACAAAGATTATAAGCTTGTCGAACCTCTTTAAACAGCCACCAGACAACAACAGCACACAGACTATAACAGGCCAAAACGACCAGAACAATAACTGGTCAGGGTATTATAGAATGTAAAATTTTGTCCCTTGGTTTTATCTTCTACAGATCATGTATTCAATATTTCATCCCTTAAACGAATTCGAATGAAAGCGATTTCAACTAAAAGGTTTTACATCTCATAGAGGACTACAGCTTTAGTGCTGCGAAATTTTGGTGTCGAACCTAGTACCTGCCAACTAACTAGGCCATGGCAAAAACATGGCCATCAATTTGCCCATACAAACCAAATGTGAAGCTATATTTAATCACACATTGGTCATATCTCGTTTCACTTGTTCGGTCCTATACTATTTCTAATTGAAAATCCAATAAATCGATAACTTTTCTACACTCTTTGAACTTTTCTACATCGTGTTAAAACTCTTAAGAATTCTATCAAATCTATTAACATGTTCCAGAATTAAAGTTCATGACCTGAAATTATATTTTAATTTCGTCAATCGAGGACTAGACATGGGTAGTTGTATGTATACTTATGAAATATGATAATAAGAAAAGCATGTTATATATAGTAGGAAAAATGTAAAAGAAAGTTGATTTGTGTATTTTAATAAGAATTTATATATGCATTGATTGCAAATTGACTAATAATGTCATAATATCGGCAATACTGTCACAACCTAATACCTATTGATGGAAACATGTGTTTGCAGCAACATTTGTTGCAATCTGTTTTCCGGCGCTCCTTATCTGGTCCCTTCACAAGGATCAAAAGCAGAGAATTAGGACTGCATTCTTTGACAAAAATGGGGGTAAAATACTGAAGGGTGCAGCTGGCATCAACATATTCACAGAAGTAGAGTTGGACAAGATCACAAATAACTATGACACACTAATTGGGAAAGGTGCCTTCGGCGTGGTCTTCAAGGGAACCACTCACGACAACAAGAGAACTTCGTGACACATATAACTCGCAGGACGGGGAGGACATTGTGAATGAGATCACTTTCCAATTCCAGAACAGCCACCCCAACCTGGTCCGCCTTGTTGGGTGCTGCTTGGAGACAAATATCCCTGTGCTGGTCTTTGAATACATCGGTAATGGAAGCCTCTAAAACCTCCTCCATGTTGCGAGGCAAAAGGTACTGCGGCTACCTACATGCCTCAACATTGCAATCGGCTATGCAGAAGCTCTTGCCTATATCCACTCACATGGTGATCAGAACCACATCCACGGTGATGTCAAGTCTGCCAACATCCTTCTAGATGATAACCTCATGCCCAAGGTCTCCGACTTTGGATCATCCAAGATTTTGTCCATCGATAAGTATGCCAGTGCTGTGGCAGCATGTAATACCTGATAATTTCATTCTTTTGAAATTGTTGAAATTGATTTAATTATGCAATTGTGTGTGCATTCAAGCATAGGCAAATAATAATTTTGTTTAATTAAAATCCATCATAAGCATACATGCTGGTGCATTTTGATTTACTATGCTGATCTGGTTTTTGCTCCTAAATCAAATTGATTCAAAACTGTTTTTAACTGAATTTGAGATTTAGAAAATAAAAATTAAGAAAAGGGCACAGCTCTCTCTCTCTTTCTGTTTGGCCTGCTGGCTTGCTGTTTCGGCTGTTGGCCAGGGCGTCGTCATTTGGCTCAGCGCCGTGGCCATCCTGGCCAAGTTGCACAGCGTGCGTTTCCTTCCCCTCTCCCTTAATCCTCCTTGTTTGGCTGACAGACGGGCTCCGCCCGTGTGACGCTGACGAGATGGCCCCGCATGTCTGTGACTGAGCCGTCTTCTTCCTCGTGATGGAAAGGAAGCCGCAGCTTACCTTTGTTGAGGGCGCCCGAATCCTTGTCGATCTCCATCCTTTCCATCTCTGGAGCATCTCCGGATATAAAAGCGATGATCCGCACTCCGTTTCCCTTTCCCGACCCCTTCGCAACAGCCGCAGCACCCCGGAGCTCTCGCGTCGCCGCCGCGAATCCTCGCAGCTGCTGCCGCTCGGCTATCCACTCGTCCGCAGCTCCGTCGCCGCCCTCAGCCCTGTGCCGAGATCCGAATCAAGGTTACGAAGCGGCCAAACCGTTCCTCCTTTTCGTTCTTGCTTACTGTTGCTCACAGTTCGTCGCCGAACCTTTGCAGCACGCCACTCTCCGCCCGTCGAGCCGCTCGCCATCTCCGCCACGTCTTCGATCGGTTTGAAGTCCTAGGTGAGCTCGACATCATTCCCTAGTCCTCCCCGTGCCTTTTCGGTGCAAAACAGTGACCTGTAGGCCCTTCCCCGCGCTCGCCGGCGAGAAGCTCGCCGCCGGCAATGGCTGGCCACCGTGCTGTCTACTGTTCCGTCCAGCAACCCCTCTCTCTTTCATCTTCTCAGTGATTCTCAGCCGCCCAGATCGAGATCAACAGCTCAGATTAGAAAATACCCCTTCGCGGCTATTTTGTTAAAGAGACCCCGTATTTTCATATATTTGTGCCCCCAGTCCCTGCGCAGTTATAAATCTGAATTTTATTTCTTTTAATTCGAAAATAAGTTCGCAGTAATTACAGGATTGCCATCGGTAGCTTATAATTAGCATAACTTGTCTATTTTAGCTTCGTTTTCAGTGATCTTCACGTCTGTGTATTCGTAGCGATGCGTAGATTAGTTTTATAAAAGAGTAAAATGCACCATAGGTACTCAAACTATTGTGTGGTTCCCAAATAGGTACTCGAACTGAAAAACCTACCTACTAGGTACTGGATCTATATTTTTTGGTCACCAGCAGTACTAATTTGGCCACGTAGGCAACATCAGCTCATGTCCAAGCCACCCTGGATGCCCATTTTGCTAAACCCCCCCAGCCAAACCATCCATTCACATTCACAGTTCATTACATATGCTAAGAAAACCACCCAGCCTAACCATCCATTCACATTCACAGGTCCCATTTATATGCTAAGAGAACACACCATCCGAACCATCCATCCATTCACAGTGATATATATTGACTGAGAAACCATTTATTTCCATAGTTGTGGTCATTACAGCCAAGATGTCATCAGCAAACTAGGAATTGTTTTGTTGCTTCCATTACATATGCTAAGAAAACAGCAAGTTGCTGCAAATGATCTATACCTATATGAGATCACTACACAAAAGGCAACTATAGTTGCTAGACAAAAGGCAACGTATAGTTGCTGGACAAAAGGCAACTATATTTCCTGCACAAAAGACTACTTAAAGTGTTGTCTAGGCTATCCTACTGTCAAGATTGACCTCTCTTGGTCTTACCTGTCTTCTTACTAGGGGCAGCACCATTGTTCTTCACTATCTTGGTCCTTGAGGTCCTTCCAGTCTTTGTTGCTGTTCTAAGTGGAGTATGCATTGTTGGTGGGAGGTTCGAAATGATGTAGGTAGAGTCTGGCAATGGTGAAGTAGATGGAATGTGCCTCATGTTCTGTGAAGCCTGAATACAATAGGTTACATCAGTTTTGTGATATGCCAGTAATAAATGGTTGTGACTGAAATTGAAATGAACATTACTGGTACCTCATCTAGTAGTTGTGACAGCATGGGGTTCTCTACTTGGGACATTACTAGTACCTCAACTAGGTTAGTCACCTCCTAAACCAATAATAAAGTTAGATAGTTACATTTGCACATGTAAAATGTATGGTTGTGGCTGTGCACATACCTGGGAATGACTCACCTCATAACTTGGTTGTTGCTCTGGCTCAGTTGTAGTTGTAGTAGCAGTTCTAGTTGGTTTTTTTGTTTTCTTAATAGCTGGTAGGCCTGCCTTCTTTGCTTCACACCTAGCTGAGTTATGACCAGTTTGTCCACAATGGCTACAGTGCATGATTACTCCATGTTTGGACAGCCTTGGTCCATTAGGACCTTGAACTTCATGTGCTGCCCTTTTTCTTGCCTTAGGTGGTCTGCCTACCCTCTACTCATACTTAGGTGGCTGCACTTCTGGACCTCCAACATTCTCCCAGGAAGATTTTTCAGAACATGGATATATGTTGCAGCCATATGCATTTTTGAATGCATCAATGGAGTAACAATTTGGGAGCACTGAATCTTCTAGGATTCTTTCATGCTTCAGGCAAGAAATGGCATGGCTGCATGGTATGCCTGTCAACTGCCACCTTCTACATTCACAATTTTTGCCCATAAGATCAACCACATACTGCCACTCTCGGTCATGAACTTCAAAGATACCATTCCCACTTGGTATAGGATAGCATGTGTTGGAGAAATCGGCATGCCTAGCTAACTTTTTCCTGATCTTTGGGCATATGGCCATTCCTACCCATTTCTCAGTCACTTCTTTCTGTTTATTGTAATGCCTGACCATTAGTTGGGACTTGATCTTCTATATCATGGTCAAGATAGGTAGTTCTCTAGCTTCCAAGATGTAATTGTTGAAAACTTCACAAGTGTTGTTTAACAGGATATCACATTTCGGGTACTCACTGAAAAAGGCTCTAACCCAAGTGTTTGGTGGCATCTTCTCTAACCATGCATAGGCATCCTTGTTGAGCACTTTCATTTTCTCCATTTCGTGGTTCCACCTTGTTACTGTACTTGCTCTAGCACATGCCCACAGTTCATTCTTCAAGTTTTCCCCCTTTGAAGTGGCCTTGGAAGTTTGAGTATAGATGCCTAACACAGAACCTATGCTCAGAGTCAGGGAAAACTTGCTGGACAGCAGGGATTAGTCCTTTTTGTTTATCTATCATTATGGTCCAAGGAGTGGTGTTGTCTATGCCAAGATCCTGTTTTAGTGTCTCTAGGAACCACTTCCATGATGCTAGACACTCTACCTCTACCACTGCCATGGCTACAGGAAAGATACAATCATTTGGGTCTATGCCTACAGCAGTGAGTAGCTGTCCCCCAAATTTAGTCTTGATGTGGCAGCCATCTAGACATATCACTGGCCTGCATCCACTGAGGAAACCCCTCTTACAAGCATCGAAAGACACATAAAGTGAACTAAAGTAGCCATCAAGCAAGTTCAGAAAGAAGCTACTACCTGGATTTGACTTCCTGAGTTCATGACCATAGTTCTAAAGAAGATTGAATTGCTGCACTTCATCTCCATAAATGATGTTCCATGCCATCCTTCTTGCCCTACTCAGCTTCATCCTAGAGGGGGTCAAGTTCAACTCCAACTGAACTGTCCTTCTAAAATTGGTCAGGCTCATCTTCTCATCAGCCCTAAACTTGTCCAAGTACTTGTTAGCTAGCCATTTTGTAGTGCACCTCTTAAGCACCCATTTCTTCTGACAATGGTGATCACCAACATAAGATTTGATCAAGAAACATTCCATCCTAGAATCAAATGAAGCATACAAGTACCATGGACAACCAACATCACAATGAGCTTTGATTCTAGTCTTGTCATTCCATGGCATCTTTATCTCCACCCTATGTTTGATACTGTATTCTGTAATAGCCTTTCTTAGCAGTTGTGCTGATGCAAACTTCATTCCAATTTTGAAAATAGGGTTCTGCAGGTCCTCTAGCCTGAAGGTCTTCAAATTCATCCCAACCTGGCCCTCTTCCTCAGCTGGTAACTCCAACTCATCCTCATCAGATGATAGTTCATCCCATTTCCTAACCATTGCCATCTTCTCTTTGCCATATGGAGCATTTCTCTTCTTCCCTTTGCTGACTACAATGCCCTTGGCTGCACCCTCATCAACCACCCCATCATCAACATTGTCATAGAATAGGTCATCATCATCATCATCAACTTCATAGTCACTGTCTAAGAAGTACCCATCTATACTGCCATCATTGTCACTGTTGTTGTTGTTGCCCGCATCATCTCTTTTAGGTGGCACCTTCCTAGGACTTAACATTTTGGGTAGTGTACCAATTGGATTCAACACAATGTCTTTGTCAAATGAATTATAGATATCAAAGTACATCACAAAGTTTTTGATCTTATATGCAAATTGGTTCATGATTTGTGTATCTGCATCTGAGTCTACAATTCTCAAACCAGTAGGCACAACCATCTTAGGCAACAGCCAGTACACCTCCACATTGTCAAGTCCATAACCTAACATCACACTAATCTCATCAACTGCGAAAAAACGCCAATACTTCTCTTTGATATGGTCAAACCAATCAACCTTGCCATCAAGATAAATCTGATCTTTACCAGACCCACAAAAAAATCCCCCATGATGTATTTCCATAGAGAACTCGTCATCATCAGGCCCTAAACATTCAGATAAACCTAAAGTTCAGTGCTTTGCCCTGACAACCCAATCTATGCATCAAATCCATGTACTACCACACCAAGTTTGCGGCACTTACCATAAACAGGTGCTGGTTCCCCTTCCAATCGCCGGCGACCGGCCATGGTGCCGCGCCGCGCCGTGCCACACCTCCCACGGCTTCAACCAAACCTCTTTATTTTCCTTATTACTACCAGAATCTTGTTGTCCATGGAGGGAGGCACATGGACACACCTGATTCTTGTGATGGCGACGACGTCCTTGGCCTCGGCCTGCTCGCGGCACCCGCTCGAGGAGCGTGGCGACCGTGCCCCTCACGAGGCCGCTCTCACCCCCATCTGACCCCCGCCGAGCACACCCCTCACGAGCACGCGGCGAGATGGGGAGGCGGGCAGCGGCGAGACTAAAGGGAGGCGGGTGACGATGAGATTGAGGGGGAGGGGGGCGAATGGAATGGAGGGGCGGCACAAGATCTGAGGGAGGAGCGGCGGCGATTTTTCAAGGCGAGATGGTGTATCGAGAGAATACGAGAGAGAGAGAAGACCGCACGGAGACTTCAGGGGACGGAGGGGTTTGGCCGTCTTGCACCTAGGGACCAAGAAGTGACCGCCACATTCGGCGGGGGGGTCGACAAAAATCCCATGACGATTATGATCTTTGGTGCCTCATACGTGGCTTGTCCACCTAAGCTGTTGTTGCCTGCGTGGCCTAATCTTGTGCTGTTGGTGACAAAAAATATAGATCCAGTACCTAGTTGGTAGGTTTTTCAGTTCGAGTACCTATTTGGGAACCACACAATAGTTTGAGTACCTGTGGTGCATTTTACTCTTTATAAAATTTTCAACATGATTTTCTTCTATTGGTGTACTGTTCTAGTTAATGTCTCTTGTTTGTGTCGTGTATGATTGCTTGTGGATGCTTGTGTGTTGCTGTGTTGATAATCGAGTATAGACGGTGAGCAGTACGACGTTGAGCAAGGTTAATATTTTGATGACCAACAAGACCAGAAGGAGTACTTTGAGCAAGGCAAGGATAGCATGGGATCATCCTTGTTGTTCTATTCACTATTTATCACTTTAATCATATGCATGAGTCTACCTCGATAACTGTAGGAATTTCCCTAGCAATTGATATCTTGATTCCTTGTCACCTATGGGTTTATGCATTGGGTAGTATGATGCTAGTGTTCAAACAACAACCATGATCTTGTAACTTGACTAATAGAATATGCAATAAACACTAAAAGATGCTTTTAGCAACAAGGAACAAGGGGGCTAGAGCATAGTTTTTGTGATGCTCTAGATTCCTCTCCTTAAGGACTTATTTGTAAGAGATCATCCGGGACTTATAGTACAACCGTCAGAGCTATATGGCTCTGGCTTTAGTCAAGTATGAAGACCTTTTCTAGCTTGTTAGTGGTTACCTTTATGGTGAAAAAGGGGTCTGACATGTTGGGTATACTGCGACCTCTGTTCTTTTGAGTACTTCAGCGTGAGTGTGCCACTTTAAAGGGGGGCTCTATACTTGCCTTCTACTGAAACCTTGCGGCCCTAACTTGTTAGACGAACTTTTGAAAGACTTCATAGTGTACCATGTCCGCTCACCTTGGAAGTGTTATGGGTGTCATGACCCCGGCAAATGGGAATCACGACTCACGGTGAAAGTGTACAACCTCTGCAGAGTGTAAAACTGGTATATCAGCCGTGCTCACGGTCACGAGCGGCCTTGGACCCTTATGGAATAGATGATCACTAATGGATTATTTGTTTAAGCTATTCATTATTCATGTTTACCTGATCATGTGTTTAATTGGGTTTATGTTAAATTTGTTGCTACTCAATTGCTTAAAATTGTGACTCAATAAAAGTTAAATGCAGTTAAACCCGTATCTACCTTTAAGCCTCATGAACCCTGTGTCATTCTAGTTGAGTACGAGATGTACTTACGCTTGTTTATTTTTCATTACTTGGATAAAAATCCCGAATGGGTAACAGATGGCAATGGTTATGAGGATTTTCCTGAGGATTACTAGTCTTGCGATCAACCAGTCGACCGTCCCTGTGGCTATGGAGGCACCATGGAGTTATCTTTATTTATTTCTGTTTGCTAGACTTTGATATATTTATGTAATGGATTAAATACTCGTGATGTAATAAAGCACAGTGCTTGGTATTCTCCTTTAATTTGTCTCTATATGTGTGTAATTGATTCCTAGGCACACATATAATTTATATCTAGATTTGCCTTTAAATTTGGGTATGACACAGCAGATATGAGCTATGTGGACCGACTTTACATGAAAATAGAACGTTTTGTAGCCAAGAGTGATGTTTACAGCTTTGGCATGGTGCTCCTTGAGGTCATCACCCGGAAGACAGTCAAGTATGGCCGAAATAGAATCAATGGCCTCCCAATAGAATTTGTCAAGACCTGTAAGGTGAAGGGCAATGGAAGGGAGATGTATGACGGAGACATTTTATCTCACGACTATGTTTAATGTAAACATTGTATGGCGTGCCTTGACAAAATTGGTTCTCTCGCAGTACAATGTCTCCAGGAAGATGTGGATGAAAGACCCACAGTGGCAGAGGTTGTGGATGAATTGAAGGAAGCAGCAGAGGTAGTAGATGCATGCAAGCACCAAAGGAACTTCACAGACTTTGGCGGCTCAAGTTTTGAGGTAAGTTACAGCTATAAAGGCAATGCAACATGGTATGTTAAGCACCAGCTAGCTACTGTATGGTATTCATCATCACGTCTAGTATCAATCACTGTATATATAACTACGTGCCCAGCTTGTATGGTTTTATGCACTGTGAAGTGGGAAA
The DNA here is from genome assembly GCA_904845875.1 of Miscanthus lutarioriparius. Classification (NCBI taxonomy): domain Eukaryota; kingdom Viridiplantae; phylum Streptophyta; class Magnoliopsida; order Poales; family Poaceae; genus Miscanthus; species Miscanthus lutarioriparius. The sequence goes on from CAJGYO010000009.1 coordinate 2,819,948, forward strand.
AGTTTGATAATATATCCGCCAATCTGTTGTGTATGTAATTCAACTTAATTCACATAACATTTTATTTTGACTTATGAACTAGACCTATCTTGGAGTTTGTTGCATCCTCGAATGAGTACTGCATACATACAGAAAGGGTCACTGCCGCAAACACAATAATCCCTGCCAGCCCATTACTGTCGGGTGTGCTAGAGCCGGCAGTGATCCTGCTTTACTTCTGGGTCATAAGCAGCCTAAGATACAAACAATGGTAGGGATCCTAACAGGCAATGAACACCCTATCACTGCTAGCCCCAGCCTCGATCCGACAGTAATTTATCACTACCGGCTACAGCCTATCTTCTAGAACCACGAACTTGAAGCGATATGGGGAATATCCGTGCAGGGTCAGGCCATAGAATGGCAGTAATATGCCAACGTCGGGTTGTAACTTGACCAGACAGTGGAAGCAAATTATAAATGCCTGGTTTTCGATATACCCCACAGTTTCCTATGTTTCATCTACCACAGCTTACATGTTTGTCCATCTACAACTACCACTGTCGTGTCCACATAATCCCACAGCTTCAGGGTTATACACTACTACAAATTTGATTTTAGGATACAATCTATTGGTGGTCAGAAATTATCTCTGTCTCCAAAAATACTAAGTGCTTTGGAGGCAGTCAATCCATTTATGGAGGCAATGCAAGAAAAAGGTCCATCTTAGAAAACTTATATAAAGAGGCGGGCCTCCTATGATGTCTGCCTCTAAAACTAAGCTCTATTTTCGGAGGCGAACCTCTTAAGAAGGCCACCTCTAAAATATCATTCCCTTTGCTCCACATGCCCGCTCTCTCTCCACGGTGGAACTCCACGCTGCCCCATCTATCCCAGGTGACACTACACTCTCAACAGCGCACCCGGCCCACACATCCCTTCTGGAAGCCGTCGTGGCTGCTGCAACCACTTGCACCAAGGCTTCGTTGGTTCCTCCCACCCCCTCTCCTCTCCCCCCCCTCTCTCTCTCTCTCTCTCTCTGAGGAAGCAGCAATGTAATTTCTAGATTCGGCCCGTGAGGGCCTGGCAGAAGCAGCGGTTGTGTGCGAGAACCTCCTACCCCCGCGTCGGGTACCTTGACCTCTTCATTAGGGTGTTCCTCACTACTGTCCTCACGTGAATTACCTCATCGCCACATCAACGACTTCAAGGGCTCCATCCAGATGACACTCTTTGACTTCCCACTCGATGCTGTCCTCGTCAACCCTACCCGCCTCGATGGAGGTCGGCGGCTGCATCCCACCCTCGATTCATGCTAGATGAAGAGTTGAGTTGGAGATAGACATGGATCCATCGACCACTGTTTGAGGTTCGTGTCCGTGTCACTATGGTGTCCTGATCTCGATCTCAATATGTTTGTGTTGCTAGTGTCCTGATCTCTATCTTGACCTATCTATGTTGCTGGTGTCCTGATCTTGATCTAGTTGACTGATTTGATGGTTCTATCTCATGCGCAGAGAAATAAAGGGAATTGGAGCCGGAGACAGAGCCGATGAGCCATTGTTTGTCTCTGTCAACATAGCAAGCACAATGGCTCATGTAGCAATGGTTGATGATATGAGAAATAAAGAGCATGCCAAGGATGATGAGGTACATATTTATTTCTCATGTTCTTGTCGTTGCGCATGCAGCCATCTAGAGTGTATACATGACGACTGACCGACTGATGGATGACTTCAACTCGGGTTAAGTCTACCACACAGAAAGACACTACACACTTATTGGCTGTCCGTCCCTCTGCGACCGCACACGGCCAAATAGAAGAGATGAATAATTTGTTTTAAAAAATAGAATAGATCTAATGACTATTATTGTTGATGATGGTTTGATTCAACCAAATTAAAAGCCAGATGTTTATGATTATTGTGGGATTTTTTTGGATTTATGTTTGCCCTAGCGATCTAGTGGGTTTTAACAAAAAGTGGTGGCTCCCTCTAACCAGCAATAGTAAGATGCACAATACAAAGAAAATTCAAGAGGTGTTAGCCAAATAATATGAGTACAATTGTAAAAGTCAAAAACAAATAGAAATACTGTTGTGTCCGTGCGACCTCTTTGTCCTGTAGTTCTCTTGATAATATACTTGCCCAAGTATGTAGTATCCATGCTAAATTATTGGCTATTGAGAGACGTCGATTGAGCAAGAATATTGTAGGAGAAACTCCAGGAACTTCCTAAATCAACTCCCTATTTTAATTTTTTGGACAAAAGAGAAAAAAATACCACTCCAACAGTTTGGTGAAACAATTTATTAAAAGTAAAAGTTTGGTAAATCTCCTGGCAAGAGTCTAACATTGGGGTATGTTAAGTCCACAGGTTGAGGATGCGATAGTCTAACTAAACCCCCGGACGATTCTCCGAATCAGCCGATGCTTAGTAGCTACACCCATCGGGTGCCCTCGCATGCACCCGCTGGTGGATAAGAGATGGCTCGGCAGCCCATAGGGTGGCCCTCCACCGAGAGAGTCTCGATATCGAAGGGCGGGCCAAGAAAGACAAAGCCCCTTCTCGGGATGCCCTTGCTTGAGGCTTGGGGCTTGGCCATGACACGGGGATTCCCGACCCAAGGGGAGCTCTGGTCGAGGCACTGCACACACAGCTGTCCCAACTCTAGCCTAGGATGAACACTCGCCCTGAGCTAGGCCAGAAGCCAGCTTCAGAATCTATTAGGCCCCAGAGCCTATATTTTGAATCAACAAAAAAATTAAAAGCAATCCAAACAGTCCTATATGAACTAACATACACAAGATAACAAGATGCTAATGGGAGAAGTATGCTAACAAGAAACTAATAACGGAGAGAAGTATGGTCACGCCATGGTGGTTAGCGTGAATTATGTACGGCCAATTACGTTATTCAGAATGACGCGACTCAATGTACTGCCATGTTAGTTGCTTACACAAAAAGTGTTCTCTATAAGTGCCGGTGTACCAATGTAAGTTAGTCACATCAAGGCATATGGTGTGACTGAAGTTACAAGCCGCACAAACCCTTAGAGCGACTAAACAGGACTAGTTTCTGAAAAAAAAATAGCTTGGAACATGTCCTTTTTAAAACATTAGTTTTTAGGTTAAAATAAAAAAGCAACAATCTGCCGCAAGGGGAGGCCTTGCGTTCCAAGGATGTCGGGAGAAGGCTCACCCAAGGAAGGCTCTGCTGTACAAGACAGCACCTGGCGGTCAAGCCCTAGGCTGTAGCAGAGGCTTAGGGGGCGGTTCTAGTTTCGTCGGCCCGCAGCTACAAGACAAAGGACCAGTGGAGCCAATGAGGAAGCCGAAACCTAGAGCAAGAAGCCCCTAAGGCAGTGAAGCCCCCAATTTGTACTCCCATGCCCTCGTTGGTATATTAGGGGAGGCATGGGCTCCGATAGAAGTGCTCGACCAAAGAAAACACTAGGGGATCGGAGTAGAGCGACCAATCGATCACCTAGAAAACTGCTCAGTCTAGTGCTCGAGCAACCCTAGATGAGATTGCGCTACCCCCCTACACTTCTCTCTCGATTTGTACAATGTAAGAACTCTCATTTGAGCATTCCAAACACGAAGAACACCAAAACTGCTGCACGAAGGGCTCAAAGGCCCAAACCTAGATAAATCGCTTGTGCCCCTGAGTTTTTTTGAGTGTTTAAGGGCCTCTTTTGTGGGCTGGACCAATGGCTAAACCAAGCCACAGGGCTGCATTAGCACGTGTTTGATTAGTTGGATGGAGCTTTGCGACGGGTTGGCATGAGTTTTAATGCACCAAAAACCTACACTAGGGGAAACAGAATTCAACTCTGTTTTTTGTGACCTCAGCTCGTGTGGTGCGCTTTTGGGCCATGTGGAAGGTCTGTTGTGAGGGTTGATGCCATGGCTTGGTGCCCACGGCGGTGCAGGTTGACAAACAAGAGCCCGCGTTGGGCTAGTCTATTTGTTGCAAGAATACCAAACACTATTAGTTGCACCACCTCGGGCTGTCCAGATCAGGGCTAGCCTAGACCGTCCTCAATGTCCACCCTCGCGTAGCCTAGCAAATAGGCCCTAGGTCACCGGAGGTACACACATTGACCCCTGTCGAACAACATGATGCTTGCCATCATTACGAACCCAGGACAGCTAGCGCGCTACATAGGTGGTAGCGTCAAGTGTGATCGCCACCCTCCGATGGCCCTAGTGCACTTCTCCCATAAGATCATCTCCGCCGGCAATGCCTTCGCCCCTAGCAAGGCCCTCAGCGTTAGGAGACTAGACTATGACGCTGACCATAGCAGCGAGCTCCATCTCTTCAACGAGACCTCATCGGAGGACAACGAGTCCCTGGCGTCGTATCCACCGGCAGGCCTCTTGTGTACCAACTTGGACATTTTGTCTCATCATATCCACACGATGCTTGCCATGGTTACAAACCCACGAGATCTCCCCTCCAATTTGTATCTTTCCACAGTCAATAGGAACTCCATATCCGCTCTTATCTCCTGGTTTTCCCTCTTCGCCCCCTTCACCTACTCCTGTCGTTATTGTAATAACACCCCACATCCAAAATCTTCTTATATGGCCCAGCTTCGCATGTGGAGTGGGCCTGGATACCCTTAGTACCTCTCTTACACTTTAGTCCTTGTTTCGTGTAAAGGGGTTAACCAAGAGGTGCTATGTTTGGAACGATAACGATTATAAGCTGACCCTCACCCACCTAAACTTCCAAAGTGGTATTAAACCCACCAACTACAACTTGTCATGTGCCACATGGGTCAACTTCACAACTACTATATGCTACTAATGTGCTGGGGTGTTATATTCACCACCCTTAAGGGCTGATGCCCTCGGCAGTTCACCACATACATAGCAGATGTCCAGGAGCACCCCTTGGTACACCCCTCCATTGGCTCATGTAGCAATGGTTGATGATATGATACAATATGTAACACCCAGTACTATGATTGCGTTCAACCATTTGGTATTTAACTTTTGTGACCTTTGCGCTGGACATACTCAGGGATAGTGGCTAATGCCTAACAGTTGGTAGATTCTACCATAAATTTCTGCCCCTACAACAATAGGACGTGATGTTGGAAAAGCATCGTTATTGGTTGGTTCAGAGCCTTACGTGGTAAACTGCTCAATAATGTTGCAAGATTAAAATGTGATATCAGCGGCTGTAAACTAGTTGATCATCGTTTCCATCCATTGGAGAATGTAGACGCGTTGAGAACTCCTTTACGTAGGGCGATGGTGAACTACTACCAGCTCCTTTAACTGATTATAAGATTCTGAAGATAAACCGAGAAAACAATTTTCTCCACCATAACACCAAGCAACAGTTCAGAAAACAACAACAACAACACGGCAAGAGTGTCATGAATAACATTAAGTTTTCCCTGTGGAGCCTCCTTGACTTGTAATTGATGCATACTTATCAGTCTAAAACTGGAGTTGACCAATAAGACTGCACTTTTACAAGTTTAAAACAAATAGAGAATAGAAATGCTTAGTCGGATTCGTGTCATCTCTTTGGAGTGTAGTTGTACTAGAGTGCATGTATATTGTAAAGTTTTTCTCAAGCAAGTTATAATGATTGCTTAATTTTAGTGCTAATGAGAGATAATGATAAGGACTGCAGTGTGTATGGTATGAGCATGCTGAGGAGGTAGATACATATGACGAACCAATATATAACATGCACTAGTAGTTGTGCGTGCAGCCATCTAGTATGTATACATGACGACTGACCAACTCATGGATATGACTCCAGCTCGGGTTAAGTCTACCACAGAAAGAAACTACAAGCTTATTGGCTCGTCTTCTATGTGGGACTGATAATGTCGTGTCCAATTCATGTGATAACCTCTTTGGAATGTAGTACTTGAGAATTACTTCGTCAAGTATGTGGTATCTAGAAAATATAGGGTTTCATGTGAAAAAGGGGTAAGACAGAAAGTATAAAAAGGGATTTGTTGGTTTAGAAAAAGTTTGGGGGTTTTCAATGCAAAATCATGTGATTCTTAAAACCCTAGATTCCTGCAGGACTAGTTGTCCTGGCGTTGCACTTCCTGGCTGTTTCTTATCAGATGGTTAGCTTTGGCTTGCTGCTACACCCCTAGTTCTTCTATTTAAACCCGAGGAGGCTAACCTCGGGGATACATACCATGCATCAAACGAGAAACAAAAAATCCAGCGATCACTCAGCAAAGCCACCGATGTCATCACTCCTGATGTTTGTTCTGCTCCTTGCAGCAAAGGCAGGCACTGCAGACAGCGTCCCCGCGAGACCGGGCTGCCAGGCTCTCTGCGGAGGCGTGAAGATACCATACCCATTCGGCATCGGCACCATCTGCTCCCGCAAAGGGTTCGAGATCGACTGCATCAACAACGGCAGCGCCGGCGAGATTCCCGTGCTACCTACGCCCGACCAGAACATCCGGGTGCTGAACCTGTCCGTGTCGCCATTCCCGGTGGCTCGGGTGGTTCTTCCGGTGGCATGGCGGTGCTTCAACTCCACCGGAGACGTCACTGGGAGCTACGCGGGCGACGTCGACTTCAACAGAGAGGGCGTATATCGCATCTCCAACACAACGAATGAGCTCTTCGTCCTCGGCTGCAACACCTATGCCTACACCAATGGCGTCAGGGTGTACGACAGCCGCTTCAGTTACAAGTACTACACGGGATGCATCACCGTCACCAATGACAAAACGGACCCCCGTGATGATGCCTGCGCGGGCCTCGGCTGCTGCCGCGTCGACATCCCGCCAGGCATCACGGATACCAGCATGACCATATCTGGCTGGTCGCACGCCAACCAGGAGTTCTGCCCCTGCGACTATGCCTTCATCGTAGAGAAGGGCAACTACACCTTCAAGGCATCCGACATTATATCCAACAACCAGACCATGCCTCTGCATGTGGACTGGACCATGCCGCTGCTTCTCGACTGGGCCATCCGCGACAACGGCTCGACGACTGCCGTCTCCTGCGCTCAGGCACCCAACAAGACTGATCATGAGTATGCCTGCCTTAGCAACCACAGCGAGTGCATCGACTCAACCAATGGCCCTGGGTACTTCTGCAATTGTACCCAAGGCTACGAGGGTAACCCCTACGTCGTTGGTGGATGCACGAGTAAGTAGCCTTGATACATGGATCTTGTATCTTATCTTAGGCTTTAACGGCGCCTGAATTCTCACCATGCACTATATTCTAGATATTCTCATAGATTAATTAAAAACAACTAATCATTAATTTGATAGACTCTCACAATCGTCATCAATAATATTCTTTGGATCCATTGTATTTTACATAAAAAAATACTGACCTCTGTCATTCTGAAAATATGTAAAGTAACTCCTAATCATAGCATCTAAATTACCCACCTTTGGCATTATGAAAGATGATAATTCAAAACAACCCCCTATAATTATATTTAAGTTTCTCACCTCTATCTTTATGAAAGACGATTCAAAATAAAAACCCACAATTTACATCTAAAATACAAAGCTCTGCAATTATGGAAGATAATTTAAATAGCCCCCTATTGTTCAATCTAAATTACTCACCACTACAATTATAAAAAGATAATTTAAAATAACCACCTAATTTTTAAAATTATCTCTATCTGTCATTATAAAAAATAATGCAAAGTAACACGCCACATTTGCATTCCAATTAGCCATATATGCATTTAGGAAAGAAAATATAAAGTAACACATTTTAATTTGTTTCTCAATTATCCAACTCAATCATCATAAAAAAAATCCCTCAAATGTACATAAACATACTAATATAAGTTTCATGAAAAAAATCAATATCCATAGAGGATGCTACATATCTCTAAATTACACACTTCAATAGCTATGAAGTTAAAAGTAAGCACAATATTATGTTCGACTATATAGACCAAGTAATTGTGTATCGATTAGATAATTTTTTAATAGCATAGAAGCACGAAAAATATTTGGCTAACAAAGCAAATAACAATGATACTGATAATTCACTTTAAGTATATTAATACTCCAAGAGAATAAATTTTATAAGTTTTTGTAAATAAGTTGTTTATACATTTTAACTCGGTAATGGTAATTTAATTTGGGGTACTCGTGGTTTCTTAAACATATGGACTCATTTTTCAGCAATCATAAAAGTATCTTTCTATAACAACTAATATACATACTAATGACAATAACAAATTATTTAAATTATTAATAGCCATGTCAATATTATTACTTTAGGTATATTATACATTTTAACTAATATATTGACATATCTATATTGATTGTATAAATTTACTGTATATATAATTCTTTGATAAACACAGACATAACTAATCTTTAGTAGTCAGAGGTACTTAACAATAACTAACGCTTACATCTCCTAAGATTCTTGTCCCATGCGCGAGCACAAGTTGATGGACTATTACTTGACTTTTAAAACAAAATAACATTACTTCACTAATTAGAAGTTACTTATTTGAAAGTTTAATGTAAAAGTTAAGAACTCAACTCTAGACTTATTTACTTATTTGGAGGTTCAAAGCTACAGATATACTCTAGCTTGTAACCAAATTTCTAAAATAGCAACAACTACTTTAAAATTTTCATTTTAAATAGGTGGGATTATTTTTTGAAAATTTGGAAGTCTTAGGTGGTTTAATTCCTTGTCAATTCTCTATACCGTACTTCGTGTTTTCTTTAATCAAAAGAGTTTCAAGATTTTACCGCTTTATTTCCTATATTTTCTATTTACCTTATACATGTGATTATTGCACAAATTATTGTGTTGTGGACGAATGACATTTTTGTGATTATGGCAACTATATACAGATATCAACGAATGCCAATATCCACAAAGATATCCTTGTCCAAGTGGTAGCAAATGCATTGACACAAACGGAGGCTACAAGTGTAAATGCAATTTATTCCGAAGAGGAGAGGAATGTCGTCCCATAATTCCCATGACTGTTGTTGCTCTATTAGGTGAGCATAAAAGTCAGCATAAGCTAATTAGGTCCTTTTGCAACTCTACGTTTATTACACATTGCTTATTTATCTTATTTTTCACATTATCCATGTGATGCTATATTTCTATTGATGAAAGAAATGAATGGAACTAGGGTTAGGGGTTATTTATACACGGTAATAAAATATAGCACACAAATATATGTACATGTATATGCATGTATATACATACATGCACATAAATCAATATATATATATATATATATATATATATATATATATATATAACTCAAATCAATAAATCAATATAGTAATTATCGTAACTCAAAGTGGCCATAGAATAAGTCATTCTATTTAGCCAGCTATAGAACAGTACTTCTATATATGTAAATTTCTTTTTAATCCGAGTTGTAGCCACTATCATGTTTGTATCTCAACATTTAGGGTGTATATAGCCTGATGAAGCGTATGTATATAGAATATGTGATCATACTAGATCATCTAAGGTAGTATATATGTCAAGTATGCAAGTATACACAAAATATGTGGTTATACTTATTTTATATATTAATATGATGGTATTATAACAATATATTAAAAAATATGTGCTCCTCTGAAATTTTGTTTACATAGTAAGATTTGGAGTATCTTAAAATGTGTATCTAAACATACTAAAATTGATAAACGAGTATTCATACGCATGGCTCTGTTTATTGAAGATGGGAGTAGCTACACCTGGGAGTAGGAAAAAACTCACCATGTATTCAAACACACACACATGTGTATGTGTCATATCAGAAAGCAAGATAGAAATAAGGAAAGTGTCAACAGAGGGCTCATAACTTTGTCTCGTTAACGTACAAATGCATATATAGATATAATTGAAATTTAATCCTACCTGCTACACACTGTGTTTGTAGGAACGTTTGTCGCAATCTTTTTTCTAGTGCTCCTACTCTGGTTCATTTACATGGATCGAAAGCGGCGAGTGAAGAGGGCCTGCTTTGACAAAAATGGGGGTGAAGTACTTAAGGAAGCAGCTGGCATTGCCATATTCACACAAGAGCAGCTGAACAAAATAACAAACAACTACGACACCCCCATTGGAAAAGGTGCCTTCGGCAGCGTCTTCTTGGGAGAAATCAACGAGAAGGAGCGAGTTGCGGTTAAACGTTCTCATTTTGAGAACAAGAAAGGAGGTCAGCTTCAGCAAGGGGGTGAATTTGTGAATGAGATCACCTTCCAGTTCCAAAATAGACACCCAAACCTGGTTCGCCTTGTTGGGTGCTGTTTGGAGACAAATATCCCTGTGCTGGTCTATGAGTATATCAGTAATGGGAACCTCTACAACCTACTTCATGGGCACAGGGATAAGGTGCTCCTTCTAAGGACACGCCTCAACATTGCCATTGGCTCTTCAGAAGCTCTTGCTTATATGCATTCACATGCTGATCGTGACCGCATCCATGGTGATGTCAAGACTGCCAATATCCTCTTGAATGACAACCTCATGCCCAAGGTCTCCGATTTTGGATCATCGAGGCTTTTGTCAACCGCTAAGTATGCCACGGCTGTGGCAGCAGATATGAGCTACATAGACCCAATGTATATGATGACACATCGTTTTGTACCAAAGAGTGATGTCTACAGCTTTGGAATCATTCTTCTTGAGCTGATAACCCGGAAGACGGTCCGGTATGGGAAAGATAGAAGCCTGCCCGTGGACTTTGTCAAGTCTTCTAAGGAGAAGGGCAATGCAAGGGAATTGTACGACGGCCACATTTCGTCTCATGATGGTGATCAATGTCACTATTGTGGAGAGTGCCTTGACAAGATTGGCACTCTTGCAGTCCAATGTCTGATGTATGACGTTGACGATAGACCCACAATGGCAGAGGTAGTGGATGAATTGAAGAAAGCAGCCAATCTAGTGGATAATTGCAAGCAGCGAGCCATCGTCTCCCAGCATACTGTTGCTCATGTTTGAGCTAAGTTAAAGGCGCGTATGAAACATGATGAAGAAAGTGCTTCGTCAGCTCAAGCTAGCTACATTATAGTACTATAATGATCAAATTTATCTTTCATCACTATATATAACTACATATCCAGCTTGTATGTGTTTATGCACGCAATTGCACTATATTTTTATTTTATGTATTTGCATGGCTGGAATAATTTGTGAAGTACATTATTGTATTGTGTAACTAATTCCATTTTATTTAGAAAATATTTTATGTTTGACATGTCAACAACCAGATATAGCTAGGAGCTAGTGTGCTTCCTCAAATTTGAGTACTGCAGGTTACATGAAAATAGTAATATTCAGATAGCCGCCAGTAATTGCAGTTGACGTACCATATATTGGATCCCTGTTGAGCTTCCGGCAAGGTCATATACAGATACCGGCATGTGTTATAGGAAACTGATACCTGACCTAATCGACCTGTGTACCGCAGTATGTTCAGGAGTCAAATTAGTGTTCATTCCATGAACACGTGACATGGATGCACAAGTACATCCCTTCTTCTCAGACTCCTCTAGCGGTTAGTATCATAGCCAGAGGAAAGGACCTTAGAGCTGTGCAGGGGCTCAAAGCATGAGATGCGAATGTCAGGGATCTGGCTGCGCGACACCACTCCAGCTCGATTTTAACAGTGTATACATGATTCCCACAGTTGATTGAAGTTATTAATTTCGAAAAATAAAATTTTTACCTCTCCCCTTCATTCCAAGCTTTCAACTACTGAATAATTTAAATTTTGCTTATATAAAAAAATGAAAATTTGGGTGTCAAAATTATATAGTTTAATTTGAAAAAAAATCTATGTAACTACTGCTGCAACAGTGCGCGTGGAATTAACAAGTTTCCTTTACGTAATTAGCTGGTTCCTCAGGGGTATTGTGGTCAAAGTTGGGTAATAGGACAGGGCACCGCTGGTCCCATAGGATTCCCACTCCCAGCGATAACATAACAATGCCAGAGAGCGTTAGACGACGCAGACCGCAGGTCGTCGATGTCGAGGTCATCGCTCCTGTTATCTGTGCAGCTGTGCTGGTGCAACAACGATAGGTATGGTCTGTTTAAGCATGCAAAGTCCAGCTCCCCGGCGTTATTGGCTTCTATACAACTTGATTCACACTTGTTATGGTGCCGCTTGTAATTTTGTAGTAGTATCAGAAAACATTGCCAGGGAATTCATCTAGACTGTGGGTTCGGGCGGGCCTCCTCAAATGCTCTTATATAACAACGATCATTTTGTCAAAAGAAGCAATAATATCTATCTGTTGTTATAGTAATTAGCAATATCTACCATGATAATTGTACCCAAAAAAACAAAGTAAAAAAAATCTACTATTGGACTATCAGTGTCAAACCATCCAAAGTGGTTGAAGACAAAAAGGACGGCCAAGTCAAGGGGCAGTGCGACCAAGCTTCATCTGTAGCTTGCCAATATCGAGTTGCATGTAGGCCACCATTCTCAGTGAGGGGAGGTGTGTCAGAGAGTGGGAACAATGGTGAGTTCTTCGGTGGTGCTACTGATGGTAGGCTGGTTCCATTGGAGTCCGGCCATGGCGAGAACAAAGATGAGGTGGCCGGCGGTGGGCTATGACAACTTGACAAGAATATAGGATATGGCGTTGCATGTGGACGCTTGGTGAGGTGGGTGCGTCTCCTCCTTGCAAAGCCAATCCAAAGCAACAGGAATTGGTGCTGGAGGAACCTTGCATTGGGACACTTTGAGAACGACCAAAACATGGTCATGGTGCAGTGGTCTCAATTGGTGCACTAAACAAGAGAGAAGGAATGGGAAGCTGAGGTGGCTGTGAGGCTTGCGCTGTGTCCCGGCATGAGGTACCTGGGACGAGGTAATGGCAGTTGGCAGAGCTTCCATTCATGGCTGAGCATCGTGTTTGGGGCATGATTGAATGGGGAAAAGGTACGGTGAGTTGGTGGGTTAGACTGCTCTTGTTACGGGCATTGGAAATGGGCTGGTGGCCCAGCAAGACTGGAAAGGAAGCACTGCTGCACAGGTGCTAGCAAGCCTTGCCGAAGTCAGCCCGATGGACAAGGGAAACATGGCAAAAGAGAAATGAAGAAATAGATAAAAAAAAAGGGAGAAGCTGTGTTTCTAGGCTCAGTTTTTGGGTAGTCCAGGGCTGATTTTGGCCATCAACAGTCTTGAAAAATTAATAATCCTCCGAATCTTGTTTTCAAGAATGCTAGTAGTGATAAAATCTCCTGAGAATTAAAACGTGGAGAAGACGTACAATTCCAGTTTAGCTGATTTTGAACTCATGCATTTCTAAACCCTTCTTCAAACTCATTTAGAGATCCTTCATAAAACCCTTTCTCCAAACCATTTAAACTGTAATTTGTGAAAATGATTCTAAAACTATTTTGAAGCTATTTTTAGAAAACCATATAAACTATCTTTAAAACTGCTTGGCTTTACCCAAATAGGAAACAAGGAACTCCTTGCGTTTGCCCCATGGAATGTATTTAAAGGGAACGTGGATGTGGGGAGGCAATTTTTGACCCAACGTTCTTTAGTTCACAAATTACGCACATGTTTGTAGCCATTATGGCCTAGGCCTTTTGGCAGGAGGCCGGTACGACCCTGGACACATCTATGCTTGTTACCAGGAATTATAGCCTGCTGGGACGTTTTCACACTCGTCTCTCGAGTACGTGCAATGAAATTTGTGACGCATAGATTAAGTTGGACTAAACTAATAAAGGAGGCGGATGAGGCAGCAGGCAACGAGATGGAAGATGGGCCGAATCATCCGAGGCCCAGGAAGAAGAACAAGACAGTGTTCATATGGGTGTGTGGGAGTGGGACACCAGTGGTCCAAGCAAGGCAAGTGGCAGTGCTAGTGTCCAGTGCACCCAGCTGGCCCACGTGGGCTGCTACCCCGATTCACGCATCCAAGTTGCTCAGGGCAAGAATCTTCAACAGTCCATGTACAACTCAGCATCATCATCACTACACTGTTGTTCATTAGTCATGCTGAGGGAGACAACGTAACAGCCATATAAAGCCTAATTCCATTAAGGCTTTGGTAGTAGAGTTAAACTTTAGTTGAGTTTGGTTTGTTAACATCTGCTATGCTACTTTGTAAGCTGGTAACCCAGCACCGGATCTTGGGCTTTCGTTAAGCTTTCAATAAAGCCAGACGAATGCCTTTGATCTAAAAAAAAAAAGATGATGTTGGATCACACGGTTAGGAATTCGAGTTCAGAGAAAATGATGCAGACTCCCAAACATGTAAGATACGTTTGAGATGATTGAGAATTGAAAGTTATTCTTCCATTAAAATTCATTTGCCAAGTCTGATGCATACAGCTATGTCATTATTGTGTTGGTGAGTCCGGGAAGGCGGCTATACCTCCTATACACCCATACGGCCAGCACGCATGATATGGCATGGAAGGGTAAAGAACAAAACACAAGTGGGCAAGCTGCACCTTTACAGATTGGACCTCAATTAATAGAGTCCTTAATTTCATAAACATATCTCTTACTTGGCCTGCTTAAGTTAGTACTCCCTCCATACTCATAAAACATGTCGTCGTGGGCCTCTACTATGTTTTCGTGAAACATGTCGTTGTGGCCGCGTGACCCCGTACGTGGTCGCGTTTGCCCCTGGAAATTGGTGCATCGGTAAATGGTTTGACTGTCTCTGAAAGTTATTTGACATTTTTGGATATTTACACTTTATGCCACCTCTGTTAACCAAGGGCCCGCCTCCCAATATCCTGTCTTTCGTAGTGCATCAAGGGCCCTTCACCTTTAACTAACCTATGTTTTCTGTGCCACTACTATTTAGATAACCTCTCTGTGTGCTTGACCACTAAGTCACACAACTGGGGTCTATTTGGTTCACCCTCCAAGGCAAGGAGAGCAAAGCCACGGTCTCTTCCCCGCCATCTAATCCGGACCACCGAGCTTGATCCAAAGATCCGAGATCACACCGCATTCCCTTCACTGGATTTTTATGCAAAAGAGACCCTCCTTTTCCAAAGAATAGAACCCGCAATCCATAAGCGCCTTGAATACGTTTTCCTCTTTTAAAGCGTAATTTCCTTCTGGATAAGATTCACGATACGTTTTCACTATTTACAAAATTGCCACTTATTTTATTTTAGCCATAGAATCTTCGCTTTAGCTCCGTTTGACCCGCTCAACTTGCGTTAGGTTCGTAATTGCGTACTCTACATGTTCATCCTACTGTTATACATGTTTTCCACTTTTGAAAATCAGAGTTAGATTTAATCTATTATTTTATTAAAGGAAATCTTGTTTAATCCATAACTTCTTCGTTTTAGCTCTGATTTTCGTGATCTTCGCGTCTGCGTGTTCATAGCAAGAGTTAGATTCGTTTTACAAACTTTTTATCTTGATTTTATGTTGTTGGTGTACTGTTTTAATCTATAGCTTTGTTTTGCTATGCATGATTGCTCCTGGATGATTGTATGTTGCTGTGATGATCGAGTATAGACGGTGAGAAATTTGTGAGTGATCAAGGGTACTATTTTGACGAGCAGGATTAGCAGAAACGCTTTGATCAAGGCAAGTATAACATGGGATTGTCCTTGTTGTCCTATTCACTTTAACAACTTAATCATATGCATGTGTCTACCTTGACAACCGTAGTGGTTTTCCTAGCTATTTGATATCCTGGATTCCTTGTCACCTATGGGTATATGCATTGGGTAGCTATTGCTTGTGCTCAACTAAACTATGATCTTGTAACTTGACTAATGGAATATACAATAAATGTTAAAACATGACTTTTTAGCAACATGGAAATAGGGGCTGGAGTATTTAGCTACTTTCTAAATGCTCTAGATTCCTCTCCCTAAAGACTGATCTGTAAGTGATCATCCGGGACTTACTGTACAACTGTGAGGGCCACATGGCTCTAGCTTTAGCTTAGTACAAGGACCTTTTCTAACTTGTTAGAGGTTACCTTTATGGCGCAAATGGGGTGTGTTTCTGGTTGGGTGTAGTACGGCCACTGTCTTTGTGTGTATAGCCTGTGCGAAATGTGCCATTGGGAAGGGGAGCCCTATATTTGCAGGGTATAGAAACCTAGCGGCCCTAACTTGTTAGATGAACCATTGAAAGGCTTCATAGCGTACCCTGCTTGCTCACCTTGGTAGTGTTTTGGTGAGTCATGACCCCAAGCGTATGGGTAATCACGACTCACAGTGAAAGTGTACAACCTCTGCAGAGTGTAAAATTGTTATAATAGTCGTGCTCACAGTCACGAGTGGCCTTGGAACCCTTATGGAATACATGATCACTATATATCACTTGTTTATGCTATTCATTCATCATGTTTACTTTCATCATGTGTTTACTTTGGGAATTATGACAACTTGTCGCTACTCTTATGCTAAAATTATGACAATTAAAAGCTATATGCTGTTAAACCTGTGTCAAGTCTTTTGAGCCTCATGAACCACACGTTATATTGTTGAGTACGACATGTACTTACGCTTGTTTATTTTCAATATTTGGAAAAATCCCGTACCAGATTGCTAGAGTCTGGAGAAGTTAGGTTTGTGATCAACTAGTCAGTTGTCCCTATGGAATTGGAGTCTTCGCCTGATGAAGAACGGAGTGTCTTTTTCATTTTGCGCCTAAGATTATATCTCTTGTAATAATACGTTATATAATAAGCATTGTCTTATGATAATACCCTTATTTATAGCTATATGTGAGATTTGACTTCCTGGACTCACATATGGTGTGTATCAGAAGCAATGCTAATCTGTATGATGCAAGCCTAGTAGAAAATGGTCGTTCTAAGGTTTAGACATAATTCTCAATTCAATGATCCTTGCTTTGTCGATGTGTTGGATATCGACTATTTAGTCGATAGCCCCATCGAATCGGTTGTTTAGCCGCGTATTTGCAACAGTCTAGAGCAACACCGACATGTTCCACCTTAAATTAATGATAAGATTTTCTTTCCTTATCAATTGCAGGTCAAATTGACTGGCACGCCGTCAGAATCGATTAGTCCTATGTTGAAGCCAAGCAGATCTCCGGTCTTATTCCATTGAGATCGTTGCATTGCCATATTTTTTGCGCCAACACTATATATACACAAGTTTGGTGCCCATATTTTATTTCTTTTGAAGGTTCCACATCATGATTCGAATCACCCAGCGTGTAGCTTCCACTCCATTCTATCTCAAGACATGGAGAAACTCAGGTCCCTACTTGGTACTATACAGGGTTCAAGGCCCACCTCACATGGATTGCAGGGTTATTTGCATTTTGCTTTAGGTCCTAGCCCATTTATAGTGCCTCCAGTTTGTTCATCTATGGTAGACCGTGTGCTCTCACTTGTGAGGATAAAGAGACTGCACTGATTCATGCATTGATATACTTAAATGATGTGCTTGGATAAACATTAGGGATGGTTTTGTCAGGGCACTTGGTGACCAGTAGTGGTGGTTGTGCTCTCTTAGTTTGTTCGAGTGAGACTTTGTTTTGTAATGACTTCATCTCTACCTGTTGAGTATATATATGATTTTCTAATTCTAATGTATTCATAAATCGAAACTTGTGAAAATGTGATGGCAATGAGAATTCTCTTCATTGCAGTATAATTGTTTGGTGCGCTATAATAATAATTGGTAGGTGTGGGTATTGAGCTGACAATGACACTCAACAAATCACCAAAGGACATGGCAATGATCTGACAATAATATGATAGTATCACTGTCGGGTTGAAGCACTAACAGGCAGTGGTATCATGAATGTTCCTACCAGTTCAAAGCATGACCGCACAGTGACACTCATAAAACCACTGCCGGTTCATGTTTGAACCCAATAGTGATACTCATCACGTCCGGGTAGAAAACCAGCATTGGTAGGCCACCCTGTCACTGGAGAATATTCTCTGCCGGACGGAATTCCAACAGTGATGAGGGATTCCATCCCAACAGTGATTGCATGTTCTGTTATAGTGTCATGCATGAATATACCGTGTAAAGTTGTACGCTAAATTAAGTCATATCTAAAGTTGCAAAAAAATAAAAAGATTTACCATCCTATTTCCCAAAATTGAAATTTAAATAAATATATATTCTAACTCTTACCTCCTAGAAAATAATAGATGATATTAACCATCCGATCTAATTAAATTAGTATCATAGCAAGACCCTTCTTTGACGGTGTTTGGCACACCGGAAAATCTGGGCTTCTTCCAAGAGTGTCTTGAAGGCTTCCACTTATGAGTTAAGTTATGACCCACTGAATAGTCAGCCTTATGCTTAGTGACGGACTATTGCAGGTTCAGAAGGCAGCTAGTGGCCATTATTTACAGTGACGTGCTTTGGTTTAAGATACAGAAATTAATTAATATTGCTGTTATCTTTTTTTGCATAGTGTGCGTGCCACACACAGATTAATTACAATAACTTAGGTTGAGTAGAGTGTAGGAGCACAATATTCTTGTTACCAGTAGCGTGAAGCCCTGCATCACCGAACGGGTGGCGAAACAAACTAAAGGCGTTGTCTTATCACATTATTAGCATGTACGTACGGTGTCGTTGACTTGTCAACCCAGGGCGAAAGTCTTCCGGGTCGTCTCATGGCGGCTCTCTCCGCTGTCCCACTGGTTGTTTGCCTGTCACATCGCTTGTTTGCTTGTTGGTAGGGTCCCTGTCTATTCGAGTTAGTTATCGTTGTTTGGTTGTGTTGACTGCTGGTGGTGGAAGATAAAAAGGAGGTCGCTCATGAGTTTTATATATGCATTTAGACATAGTTTATATAAGTGCATAGTAAAAGTTAAAATATAAAATGTCTTATAATTTGAAATGGACGGAGTAGTCAGCACTTGGGACTTTTCAGATGGCTTTAAAGATCCAACAATGATGCATTTCGTACAATATTTTCGACTCACATTTAGATTTCAGCAATATAGTGCCTACAATGTTCATGGGTGTGTGGGAGTGGTACACCAGTGGTGCAGGCAAAGCAAGTGGCACTGCTAGGGTCCAGTGTACCCAGCTGGCCGACGTTGGCTGCTTCCCGATTCACACATCCAGGTTGCTCAGGGCAAGAATCTTCAACAGTCCATGTACCACTCAACATCATCACTACCACCAAATAAACCGCCAGTCGTCCAAGCTGCTGCCATTCTTCGTCTATAGTCATGCTGAGGGAAGCAACATAGCAGCCATATAAAACCCCTTTCCATTAAAGCTTTAGCTTTAAACGATGTTTTCTATGGAAGGTTAGTTTGTGTATGTTAATCGGTCCAACAACAACAAAAATGTTTGATCACGGTCAGGAATTCTAGTTCGGACAAAATGATTAAGACTCCCAACTCATTAAGATTCGTTTGAGAAGATTGAAAACTGAACACTATTCTTCCAATTTGCAGCTGTGTGACGTCATTATTGTGTTTGTGTGTCTCGGAAGGCGGCTACCTTCTATATGCGATGGAAGAGTGAAGAACAGAACACAAGTGGGCTAACTGCAGCTTGTTCCTCGCCCACTGAAAACTGTATTGCAGTAGTATTGTCACCAAATCCTCCATGCATGTGCAGCGACCTACAACCAAAACCACATGTACCAGTTGATGGCGACATAAAGACCAACAATGAAATAATATTACACTTGACTCAGTGATGTATGCATGCGATCCCTGGATGATTTCATCAAGTCATTTTATCTGAAGAAACGCTGTGGTTCCTCAAGCTACCAGAAAAACATAGCGCAAAGGCATCATTTAATCCAAGTCACTCTACACCAAACATAAATCATTGCTTTCAGTGCACGAGTTTGTTATATTAATGAGTTCATTATTCCCCATGTCTAAGGTTTCTTCAGTGTGCGAATTGTAATCTTAATCTGCCCAACCATACACCAAAAATGTACCAAAAGTCTTATTGGAAGGAGACTGTGGCGTGCGGGGAACATTCATGGGGGTTTCTTCTTCCTCTCCGTGTGACTGACTGACTGTGAGTCTGTGAGCATTGGCTGGCTGCGCACCTGCTGGTTCTTCGATCTACTTAAACACTAGCAGGCTCGCCTCCGGTGATACACAACACAATCAAAGCAAAGTACCTACCTTGCAATGCAAAGCCACCAATCAGAGGCCGTTGGCAACGCAATACGCGCGCTCCAAGTTGTCTAAGCCGTTAATAATGTCGCCATCACTCCTGCTGCTCGTGCTGCTCCTTGCAGCAACGGCGGCTGCCAGCACAGACGACAGCAGCGTGTCCGTGATGCCAGGCTGCCAGCGGAGCTGTGGAGGCGTGGGTATACCTTACCCGTTCGGCATCGGCGATGAGGCCTGCTTCCGCCAAGGGTTCGAGATCCGCTGCATGAACAACGGCAGTGCCGGCGGCGGTGAAATTCCGGTGCTAGCGAGGACCAACCAGACCATCCCAGTGCTGAGCCTGTCCGTGGCGCCATTGCCAGAGGCCCGGGTGCTCCTGCCGGTGGCATGGCAGTGCTTCAACTCCACCGGCGGCAGAACTGGGTTCTACCCCGGCAACGTCAACTTCAACGAGGCGGGCGTGTACCGCATCTCCAACATCTACAACGAGCTCTACGTGCTCGGCTGCAACACCTTGATCTATGTCAAGGGCGTGAAGAACCAGGGCGGCGCCAGCCGCTTCAACTACAAGTTCTACTCCGGATGCGTGTCCGTCACCAACGACACTGATGACCCCCAGGACGGTGCCTGTGCGGGCCTCGGCTGCTGCCACGTCGACATCCCGCCAGGTCTCACGGACACCACCATAAGCATGTTCGGTGACGGCTACTGGTCGCACGCCGACCAGGAGTTCTGCCCCTGCGACTATGCCTTCATCGTGGAGAAGGGCAGCTACAACTTCTCAGCATCCGACCTGACAACACACGTGCCGAGTAACCAGACCACGCCGCAGCGCGTGGACTGGAGCATGCCGCTCCGCCTCGACTGGGCGATCCGCGACAGCGACAGTGGCTCCATCTCCTGCGCTCAGGCAGATATATAGCAAGCCAGGGTATGCCTGTCGTAGCAGCCACAGCGAGTGCGTCGACTCAACCAACGGCCCTGGGTACTTCTGCAACTGTACCAAAGGCTACGAGGGTAACCCCTACGTCGATGGTGGAGGTGGAGGATGCACTGGTAAAGTACTTCTTCCGTTCTAAATTATAATTCGTTTGACTTTTTGACTCAAAGTTTGACTGTTCGTCTTATTTAAAAATTTATGCAAATATAGTCAAATTTAAGTCATTTTTGAGAACTTTTGTTAATAAAGCAATTCTACAACAAAAGAAGTGATATTTAGCACAAATTTTTGAATAAGACGAGTGGTCAAACTTGAGATAAAAAAGTCAAACGAACTATAATTTGGAACCAATTTAGTAATTAATATCTACCTCCTTGCAAGCATCTTGTAACACTTTTACATATGATGAAGTTAGATAAGGACAAACTTTGTACCTAAATTACATAGCCTGACAAGATCTCTAACTTTGTAAGAAGATAACTTTTAAATTAGACATTGTTCACACTAGTAGAGAACCGAGCTTTACTCCCTGTGGGGAACCCCCTCTAGTCCCGGTTCTCCACCCGGGAGCAAGCATCCGGGACTAAAGGGGTCCTTTAGTCCCGGGTCGTGAATCAAACTAGTGAGGACCTTTAGTCCTGTGGGTAACACCAACCGACTAAAGGTGCTCTCGACATGCCACGATATCAAGTGGCACTTTTTAGTCCCGGTTAGTAATACGAACCGAGACTAAAGGTTTTTTTCTTTTTTTTCTTTTCATTTTTTTTTTTTTCAAAATAGGTTTTCGAAATCGTATTGTACGCTGCTAATTATACATTTATACGCCAAGATATAGTATGTTTCGGTTCAAGCACAATGAACGTATTAAATCACACAATTCAAGCATAGAAATATATATATATATATATATATATATATATATATATATATATATATATATATGAATGCATGCATCATATATATATTTACATGCATGCATGCATATGTGTATTTTACATTATATTATTTCATGTGCATATATTACAAAAGATTGCATTACAAAGTTTGTTGTGACATAACAAGTTTCATCTCATCCTCTAGCTTGGCTTCAATGGCGTTGTTGGGTCGAAGTAGAACTCGCTTCCTTGGAATCGATGATTTGCTCATTAAAAATCCAAACTATACACTCTTGAATTGCTTTGATTTAGTCTTGCCGTATGACCTTTTCCTCCAACCATCGAGTCTACAGGTTTGAATTAAAGAAAAATAAATTAATATATGTACATATATATATATATAAAGACATAGTAACACAATCAATAATAATAATTAAATGAATATATAGTGTATTTTTAACGCATTTTTGAGTCTCTCTCAGTAGGAGTTCTTTGGGAGAGCACCTTGATAAACTTGCAAACATAGTAACCACAAGTAGTTGTTCCCCTGTTCTCGCTTTAGACACCACTTCTACGAGAAAAAATTTGTCATCCAATCTGGTGATCCGGTGAAAGCTATATGTTTAATTAATAAAGATGATGCGATTCGGGGGACTTACTTTCAAAGGATTACATTCAAGGCGCTTTGCATTTTTCCATGTGTTGCTTCTTAATAAAGGTTTTCCAAACACTGCCCAATAAAAAATTTGCCACGCATCGATATAGTTAATCATCATGTTTGTGTGTATATATAGTTGCTAGAGATCCCGAAATTACCTCTGGATAATATCTATCATATCTTGGTAGTCTTGTTGTGGTTTTCTCATCGAGTCATAGATTATCAAGTGACTTTTCACGGATCGATGTCCATCAATATCCAAAGATTGTCGCATGTGTTTATAGGATATAACGCATAACACTCATTAATTAACTAGAATCAACATATGAGCCATTAAGGATATGATCGACATGATTAACACTCACTTGAAGTTATAGGAAAAGAGTATATCCTTCTTGTGGCGTTGGTTCACTAAGAAGTTCATGAGGTTACTCTCATTTCGCACTTCCAATTAGTCTTTGGAGTAATTGGGTCTTGAATACTATATGGGGATCAACAAAACCAATTTCATTGCGGCCTTTCCTTTCTACGCTACTGTCATTGTAAATCAAGCATATATATAGTACTTGTTAGGATAATTTATATGCATATACACACATATGATGAGTTTAATAATAGATCGAAAAGAATTATTACTTACGAGCAATAGCGACTAATGATAACTTTGTCCGGAGAGGTCAGTGACATAGTTGATGAAATTCTCATAAAGTCAACATACACATATCATCATCATACGGAACCAATGTTCGTCTCTAATTCGACACCAACGCAGAAGTCTCCATCGGTAGACGCCTTTGCATGTACCACTTGTTTAGCAGTACATTTGCATCCCCAGATCGATAAGGCTTGAGGGTTGTATAGACTCGCCTAGTACAAATTTTTCTTCCAAATATCAACCTCCTCAAGCACTCTCAATGTTTCCATCACCAAACAATTTTGCATGTTCTTTGTTTCGAGCAGACGTTTCAAGCGTGGTATTATAGGAGCATACCACATAACCTTGGCAGGATTTTCTTCCGCTGACGTTCGCCTCAACATCACCAGTGGTCATCTCGCTTCGATCTTATACTTCATGACGCATGGCATACCGGGCATGCATCCAATTTCTCGTGACTTTTGCCACGCATGCAGATGCGTCATTAGGACATGCATGTATCTTCTCTATTTCTAGCCCCATAGGACGTATAACTTGTTTTGCTTTGTAGGTAGTGGCGGGCAATTCATTATCCTTCTGAAGCATCTTCTTTTGAATTTTTAGTAACTCTCCAAATCCCTTGTCGAGACACCATTCTTTGCCTTCCATTGCAAAGCAATTCTAGTGTGGTTCCTAACTTTTCTCTCTGCATCACAAGTTGGGTACAACAATTTCTTTGATCTTCTAGCATCCGCCGAACTTGATCTTCTCCTTTTCACTTTCACATTCTCTTTGTGCGCCACGAATGACCTGAGAAAGATCATCACCGCTCATCTTCTCACGGGCTACCTCTTCTTCACTTTTCTCCCATTGCAAAGTATCATTGAAGCACGCACCATCGGGAATAATATCATTGTCGTCCCATTGTTCTTCTTCACCTTCTTCCATTACAACACCGGTTTCTCCGTGCTTTGTCCAACAAATATAGTTTGGCATGAAACCCGACTTGAACAAGTGTGAATGAAGAGTCCTTGAGCAAGGATATTCCACCGTATTCTTACATATGGCACATGGGCAAGAATTGAAACCATCAAGGTTTGTTTGCCTCGGCCAGACGTAATAAAAGAATGCACGCCAATGAACTCTTGGGAGCGCGATCAACATTATACATCCAATGACGCTCATCTGCATTACATGACATAAATACCATATTAAAACCTAGATCATAATTAATTATTTATACAACATGCGTGCCACCACAAAAGATACAAATTTATGAAAGCATCAACCAAATGTAGACAATCCCAACTACCACTAAAAGAACTAAAGCTAAAATACATTTCATGTAGCAGAAGAGATTTCACGACCAATCTCAACTAAAATGCATGATCCCCGATTGTGCAACATCTTTGGGCTTCTTCTACTGGATCAACGCCTTTATTAGCCGTCAGATCGCACAGTTGTGCAAGATATTTTGCACGAGTCCAACCCACTCTTCCTCCCAAAGAGAAGCCCAACATCGATCCCACTTTGCCATCCCACTCAAATTAAAAACAAAAAATTAGAACTTTAATCACAACCATCATGAAAATAGGTATAAACTAACCATAATCATTAAATACGATAAAATAACTCACATTGCGATCCCACACTTGTAGAAGATCTGATCCTTGTTGGGACCCTCCTTCTTCACTCGGTACTCCATCACAATCTTCGTCTCATCACGACACTTGCCGCATGAAATGAGAGGGAGGCCCGCCTAAGTCGCTTTGGAAACCCATGAGAGGCCGAGGACCCGAGGCAAATACATCTACTCTCTATACTCATTTTTAATACACTATATATTTCTCCTTTTATAAACAAATAAAATTAAGAAACTATAAAATTATCTAGATCTCTAAACAATGATATTTTTAATGGTCATTGTGTTCTCGCTTTTCTTCGCGCGTAAGTAATTCATGATATTTCTGCAAATTAATGTAAGAATGGGAGTGTACACACATAACGAGATCATACTGCGACAATATCGGGACGTGTGAATAAATAACCATCCATACTAGTTGACCTTGCTTACGTGATCATCTCGGCGAGCATTCTCCACCGGAAGGCACCGTGATTTTAGCCACGGAAGAGCTCCAATTCTCACGAGGAAGGGAACACGGTCTTCCACGCGACCGTTGCGCTCTCCCTCGTAGAATCAAAGCTCCTCCTTGACGTCCGCTACCGGCTTTCGGCAGAAACGTGCTCGCCGAGATGAACACGGTCCGCAAGTTCAACTAGTATGGATTTTCTATAATTTTCTAACTATTTTCTAAGTTTATATTTATATATATACTACGTTTGGGTATGGTGATTGATGATCATCTGCGGCGATATCAGGACATGTGAATAAATAACCATCCAGTACTAGTTGACCTTTGCTTACGTGATCATCTCGGTGAGCATGTCTCCACAGTGACGGCATCAGACTTGACCACCGGAAGAGCTCCAATTCTATGAGGAAGGGAACACGGTCTTCCACGACCGCTGCCGCTCTCCCTCGTAGAATCAAAGCTCCTCCTTAACGTCCGCTATCGCTTTCAGCGAGAACGTGTTTCACCGAGATGAACACGGTCCGCAAGTTCAACTAGCTACTTTAACCTTATTTCATGTAAATATGCAAGCTTGAAGTGATTTTGAGCTCAAATTGCTTACAAATGAAAAAACCCAAAATAAAGAACCATATATATATATATATAGTGAACAAAATGAGATAAGACAATGGTGAAAAATGAGAGTATGAGATTGGTAACCTTTACAACTGAAGAATCGACGGAGAAATCGAAGAAATCGATGGAGGAATCGAATAATGGATGGAGGAACAATGGAGGGAGGGAGGAAGCAAGAACACTACTGCAGTGAGCTTCAAAATGTGCTGAGCTCGGGCTCGGGGAGGAAGGAGGAGCCGGCCGGGATATAAAGGGGGGACCTTTAGTTCCGGCTGGTGGCTCCAACCGGGACTAAAGGTAACTTTCCAACCCCGGGCGCAGCCATGGCCCGGGAGTAGACCTTTACTCTCGGTTGGAGCCCCCAACCGAGTAGTATACCTTTAGTCCCGATTGGTGGCTCCAACCGGGACTAAAGGTCCCTGCCACCTCTGCTGGGCGCAAGAGTCCGTTAGGGCGGGATTTTAGTCCCGATTGAGACACCAACCGACTAAAGGTATTTCTAATCCCGGCGCAAAAATTCCGGGACTAGAGGCCATTTTGGCCGAGGATCAAAGGCCTGTTCTCTACTAGTGTCAGGTGCCTAAACATTCATTACAATTTCTCCAAATCTCAATAAAAATTTTGGAGTTTTCGAACTGCCTTGAACAGAGACATGCTCTATAAAAATTTTGTAGTCCTCGTAGACATCAACAAATTTGTATGTCACACCTTTGCCATTTTGGATCATAAGTTTGTAGTTGATAACTTTGCCTTCACGGAACATTTAGTGGCCCAAATATTAATTAAAACCATGATGGGTCGAAACTTCTTATTTCCACAAATGCTTGCCAAGAGATAGTTGTAAACATCATCTCTAAAATTAATTTAGCCATCTCCACAAATTGTTTATGTAGCAGTGGTGACTTTGAATAGGATTATCCATTTGACCCAGAATAATAAGCATATTTTGATTTGGGAGAAGCCATATGGAATAGATAACCAGCTAAAATTTCTATTGTAATATTTTATCATTTGCTAAAATATAAGTATCATATCAGAGGTACTTTGAATAAAGATGTAATAATGCTAATTTTATGCTCTAAATTTATATATAATCCGACTAATTTTTGTTCTAGGTACCCAAAATTTGACTTTTCTCCATACAAAATACACTTATCATTCTAGAACTGAGGGAATACAATACAGTTTCAAAGGAAATTGCTACTTAAAAGGTTCTTACTTGAAATCTTGATGTTCAAATTAATAACACATCTAATTTATTATCTCGAAAGTTCAAAGTTAAAGATATATTCTAGCTATAGCTAGTACTCAAGTCGGGAGGAGTTTATTACATTACAAAATTATATAGCTAGTACTCAAGTCGGGAGGAGTTTATTACATTACAAAATTTTGAACAATGCTGCAGCAAATACTACAAAAACTTCTATTATACAGTAAGTCTAGTCATAATGCATTCATATTCACCAATTATACATATACAGATGTCAATGAATGCGAACATCCAGAATTGAATTCTTGTCCAAGTGGCAGCGAATGCATTGACACAGAAGGTAGCTACAAGTGTCGATGCAAACTCGGTCGGAGAGGAAAGGATTGTCGTCCCATATTTCCCGCCCCTGCTGCTGCAATATTAGGTGAGCAGAGAAATCACTCAAACGATGTTTGAATTTTAATCACTCATATGATCATTGAATTTTCTAATAGTAGTCCTCCTCCATCCCACAGTAAATTAACTTCTAGAGGCTATCCTAAGTCAAATTATCTTAAGTTTGACCAATTTTATAGAAATAAATAACAACATTTATGACCCTAAATGAATACATCATGAATTTATATTCCACAATGTACATAAATTTTATGCCATAAATACTTATGCTCATTTGGTCTAACTTTTGGATCTTGCGACATAGATAAATTATATAAATTGATTTATTTTGGGATGGAGGGAGTGGTATATCAAAAGTATCATGGATTTCTCATTTTGTATGGTCCATCATTTTTTTGGTTCATTCAGATTCTACTAATTAATATATTCTTTTCTACAAGGTGTAAACATTGTCTGTAATCAAACAAATTCCTTCAAAAAAATTTGTAAGGTTCACAGTCGAAAACTGTAGTAGAATTTTCTTGGTTGCAGAACAGGCATGGTTAGAATTTTCTCCAGAAAGCATGATTATATATGAAAGCATGATGTATATATACTAAGAAGATTGTAAGAGTGTTGCCTTACTGTGCAGTTTACACACGAAAATCATAGACGCATGGCATGCATTAGCATGCAAATTGAAATTAATTTAATGCAGTAGGATTCTAATGTCGCATACAACTATCGCCATTAAATGTGTGGATGCACCTGTACGTGTTTGCAGCAACACTGGTCGCAAGCTCTTGTCTGGCACTCCTGCTCTGGTTCATCTACAAGGATAGGAAGCGGCGAATAAAGATAGCATGCTTCGACAAAAACGGGGGTATTATACTGAAGGAAGCAGCTGCCATCATAATATTCACAGAAGTTCAGCTGAAGAAAATAACTAACAACTACAGTACCCACGCATCGGAAAAGGTGCCTTCGGCACCGTATTCTTAAGGAACAATCGACGACAAGCAGCGAGTTGCAGTTAAACGATCTAATGACGAAGACAACAAAGGAGGTCGAGGTCCAGTTCAGCAAGGGGATGACTTTGTCAATGAGATCACCTTCCAGTTCCGAATCAGCCACCCAAATATGGTTCGCCTTGTTG
The DNA here is from genome assembly GCA_904845875.1 of Miscanthus lutarioriparius. Classification (NCBI taxonomy): domain Eukaryota; kingdom Viridiplantae; phylum Streptophyta; class Magnoliopsida; order Poales; family Poaceae; genus Miscanthus; species Miscanthus lutarioriparius. The sequence goes on from CAJGYO010000009.1 coordinate 2,848,560, forward strand.
GGTGTTGCTTAGAGACAAATATTCCTGTCCTGGTCTACGAGCATATCAGTAATGGGAGCCTCTACAACCTGCTTCATGTCAATAGGGATAAGGTGCTCCCGCTGTGGACTCGACTCAACATTGCCATTGGCTCTGCAGAAGCTCTTGCTTATATGCACTCACACGGTGACCAGGACCGCATCCACGGTGATGTCAAATCTGCCAACATCCTCCTGGATGACAACCTGATGCCCAAGGTCTCTGACTTTGGATCGTCCAAGCTTTGTCAGTTGGTATGTATGCCAGGGCTGTGGCCGCAGATATAAGTTATATAGACCCAGTGTATATGAAGACACATCGTTTTGTGGCGAAGAGTGATGTCTATAGCTTTTCAATTGTTCTTCTTGAGTTGATCACCCGGAAGACGGTCAACTATGGCCAAGATAACACCAATAGCCTCCCCATGGACTTTTCCATGTTTTTAAGCAGAAGGGCAATGGAAGGAGATGTGACAGAAACATTTTATCTCATGACGGTGCTCAATGTCAATATTGCATAGAGTGCCTTGACAAGATAGGTGCTCTGGCGATTCAAAGTCTTAAGTATGATGTCGACGAGAGACCGACAATGGCTGAGGTCGTGAATGAATTGAGCAAAGCAGCCAAACTACTGGATAAATGTGCAAGCAACTACCCTGATGAAGAAAGCAATAGTGCAAGCATGCTTGGTCAGATCACGTTCTCTACTTTCTAGCGCTATTTGGCTATTCAAGGAATTGTACTATATACTTTTATTTTCTGTATGAGAAGGGTGCAATAATTTGTCTTACTTTGCTGTATTGTAGAATTCGACATATTCAGAAAACATTGTATGTTTGATATGTGAACTATACAATTCTACATGTGAACTACCAAATTGGGTACCTGACGCAATCTAGCTGTTGAAACAAGAGAAATTTGGTCCTCTCATTAGGCGCCAACAAATGTGCTGGTTAGTTGGACTTGGCTCAGAATTCAGAGGATGCAGCAGCATTGCATCCCAGTAATTGGAGTGCAGATCGACCACATCATGGCGGTGAAGATCGACCCCATCATGGGGTGATGAAACAGATTGACAACGGTGCATGCGGAATCAGTTCCCCCACCCCAAAAAAAAAGCGGTGCAGGAATCTCTTCGAGCTGCAGTCTAGACCAGCACCACATTCAGCTAGAATATAATTCAGATGTACTAGTCCATCAACCCATGTGACCAGATCCTAACATATGTGTATGTTAAGCATCGGGATCAATGGTTCTCGACGAAGAGACCCCTGACCGGCCCTCTAGGATCACCAGGGGCTCGGGCTATATCCATCGAATGCGTTCGCTCAGCACCTCGGACTCAAGAAACCCGGCCGAGCTCGAGCACGCCACGGCCTCCGCCAAGGCTCGGGGGCTCCCGAGCCTCGGGCTCCCAATCAACAACACGCCGAGCCGACCCTTGGCTCCTCCGCCTGCCCTACGATGATGCCAGCCAAGGCCCGGCGCTGAAGAAATGCCCCGGCCATTGAGGCTCTGGGGCTCCCAGCACCTTAGGTGCGCTTTTTATGTTAATCCGGGAAAACAATGGGGCTGGAGCTGAGTGCACCGCTAAGCCAACCACTATGAGCCTCGCCACTATGGTCTGAGCCATCGCCTCCTCCTCCTCCTCCTACGACAAATCAAGGCTAGGGCACTCTACTCAAAGATCTCCCTTGGCCGGATCTTGCTAGATCAGGGACCTCTGCGTACACACACCCGTCGTGCTCGCCATGCCACCACCCGCCTGGCCTCAACCTGCTCCCTACTGCTGGAGCCACACCGATCTAGAAGCTAATGCCTCATAGGCTGCTTGAGAGGAAGAGAGAGGAGAGGGAGATGGAGAGAGAGAGAGAGAACGAGTAGAAGAGCGCTACTGGGAATGAGTTCCTTAGAGAAGCATGCTGCAGATCTAAGGGCGAGGGGAGCACGCCGAAGATCTTGGAGTCAATGTTGCCGCAGGAGGAGGAGAGACACCGCCACAAGAGTTGAAGATGCCATGCGATGGTGGTGGTGCGGAAGATGCCGCCATCCATCAGATCGAGAGACGGGCCTTAGGGCCACCACGCCGCCTAGCGCCATCTTTAAATCTTTGAGGGAGGGAAGTAGACCAGAGAGCCTGATAATTTTCAAACCGTTAGAGTTAGATGGAGACCAGAGATCCCAAGATGGACGCTAGGGTTTGCTTGCATTACATGCTCTCAACTCGATATCAGGCTGAGATGTGTTACCTCTAAAGAGGTAGACATCTTAAGAGGGAAAAAAATTGGGTGAGGACAAAGAGGTAGACCTCTTAAGAGGGGAAAATTGGGTGAGGACAAAGAGGTAGACCTCTTAAGAGGGAAAAAATTGGGTGCGGACCTTTCATACCAGGACGTGGTGACGATCAGTGCAATGAATTCAGGGCCACAATATCATTTAAAACGCATACATGGTGAATTAGTTGCTCCATGGGCCACGCGTCAATACATACATCTGCAGACGGATGTCGTGGTAGGGATGGTCCTTCAATTTTTTCCTTAAGAGGCCAACCTCTATTAATCGATTTACAGAACAGGTTTTATTGGAGTGCCTCCTAAAATTGGTTGGATATCTCTATAATGCATTAGAGATTTCGGAGACACCAAAATTTTGTCCTCCTCTGGAAATAAAATGGCATGCATCCTAAAATCATTATTTGTTGTAGTGTTGGTATTTTGATTATAAGCACTCACGGTTTATTAAACAATGCATATAAATCTATTATACAAGAAATTCAATATGTTGAGTGTGACGGTGCAAAGTGATGGACTATTAACGCTATTGTAAGAAACAAGAAGGTAACCTACGATCTATAATCTTTTTATTACTATGATAAAACCAAGAAATTTAAATAAAAGCTACAATAAATAGTAGAGTGTCAACTTAACATGTATATAAAAATTGCAGTAATCAGATTAAAACTTGAAAAGTAAAGTATAGATTCATGCTATCATAGCAAGAGAGACTGCGGGCGTGGTGCTATGCACACAGGAGCGACAATTGGACTGGCATCTCGGCCGCTGGAGGCCGGTTGGCAGCGCGCCGGAGGGGAGGGGCGGCGGTTGGAGGCTGGCCAGAAGAAGAGGGAGGCGGGGCTGCGGTGGAGGAGTGGCGGGGACCGAGGCCGGTCACCGAGCTACAAGCGAGCCAAGAGCGGAGGGCGGCACTTGAATGCGCGCCGGAGGAGAAGAGCTGTTCAGGGAGAAGCTAAAGCCAGCCAACGGTGGTTCAGAGCAGGAGCCGGCGGCGCAGAAACGAGGCCGAGGGTGGCTCAGAGATGTGGCCGAGCAATGGCGACATGGGGCGAGAGACATAGTGTGGTCGAAGCCGAGGTAGAGAGAGGCCAGCGCAGAGGTGCAGGAGGAGCTGAGGTCGGAGCTCGAAACAGCGACGCCACGAGCGAGGCTGGCACGCAGAGCGGTGGAGGTGGCCGTGCGATTTGCTTCTGGGTTCTGTCCGCCCATGGAGTAAATATTTTTATGCCTCTCGATGGCAGAAAAAAGCTATCAAGATTTTATTTTAATTTAATATAGATTTAACAGGATATTGTGATACCAATGTTAACTTACACTATGAATCCATCATAAAATAAATTATAGTTTAAAATTTTATTGAAATAACAAAATATAAATAATTAGGTATGTAACACTCGTGTCTTCATTTTCGTTCATGTAGTTTTTTCCTCCAAGTGTAAATGAGGCATATTTACTAATAAATAAATAATATATAAAGCTAATCAATAAACTGGGACCTCTGGATTCATCGTTTCTCCTACCAAAACAGTGGGAAACAGAAAAAAAATAATTCAGTTGTGAGCACTTGTTCAGTACGGAGCTAAAATTCTAATGTCAATTTCTAGATAGATGATGAGGTATAGGATAAATGCCAAGGTAGTAAAACAGGGCACATTATTAGCAGGACTAGGTTAACCCACGACGGTCAAAGGGTCAGAGAGAAAAAACTTGCATATGTTTCAAGGATTTTATTTTAGTAGCAATTTATGTGCAACACGTTTAAGCAGAGATTTATTAAATGAATTACTACCATGTAATATTAAAGTTACTACTCAAAATACAGTAAAGTTGTCACATAATATGCACAAGCTTGGGAGCAAAATATTAAACGGAGTTTTACTACCATGTAGTACTAAAGTTGCTACCATGTAGTACCTCAACTTGAGGGACAAATTATTATAATAAGCATAAAACATTGCTGCCAACTCGGGCCAAGTTATTCTACAACCCAATTTATACCCTAATTCTGATACCGCCGCAACCTGTAATCCTAATACTTGTTATGCAATTTCCTAATCCCAACCCAATCTACCTTGTGTGTATGTGTTTTTTATGGCAATTTTATGTGCAATTGCTACCTTATGTGACAACTCATATTTGTAGGTGAGGCAACTAATATGCAGGATTTAGGAAAGCATTCGAGCCTTAAAAAAAAGGTGACCGAAAATTGAAACTGAAAAAAATATTAAAAAAACTGGACTGAAAACTGAAACTAAAAAACATTAAAAAGAAATTTGACTGAAAACTGAAACTAAACAAACACTAAAAAACAAGACTGAAACTGAAAAAAATGAAACATAGAAATAAAACTAAAATTGATAACAAGAAGATAAAATTGAAATTGACAAATATATAATGAAAACCAAAAAAAAGAAAAATGAAAAGAAATTAAAAGAAAAGGTAAATAAAGAAGGATAAAAAAATAAAAGAATAATAAAACTAAAGGAAAAAAAAACTGGGCCAGGCCGCACAACAACATTCGTGTTCATGTAAGGCATATGACTTTCAAGCTCATGCATTTGAAGCAAACCCATTGGAGCTTTTATGTTTATTTTACATGGGCTGACCCACACATGTATCGGAATGGCAGGTCAGGCCACCGGTCAAATACTGCGGAGGTCGCGCGCTACGCGAGTAGCGCGACTGGCAGCGCAATAACTTTGCGTTATTAGTAACCGTCGTAGCGACGCCCATCAGCTTGAAAACTTAAATATTTCGGGCCCACAGATGAATATAGCCCGGATGTTCTAAGCCTCATCCGGTAGATCCATAATCGTTGGAAGGGCTGAAAATAATAAGTGGTCTGCGGCCCAGGATATAGCTCTTGATCATCTTTACGTCAGATCAATATTTTTTCTCCCAAAAAAGATCAATATCTATTTTTTTCTCTGAGTAAACAATGATCTTGTCAGAAATAAAAAACAATAATGGTAAATGAATCCTACGGTACCCAGGAATCACCACCAGTCGGACGTGATTAAACAAGCGAGCGTCCTCTTGATGGGCTGGCATTGGACCACATGGCCATAGTACACGGGTAGAGAGCATGGTGCACTAGAGGCTAGACGGGGACCCAGTGGGACGCACACAGCCACACTCACGCCTTGAGGGCCAGGCCTGCGTTTTCATCTTTTTTTTTTCATTTTCTTTCTTTTGTTCTAGTTTTTTCCTTTCTCTTCCTTTTCTGTTTTATGTGATTTTTCTTCATTCATTTCCTGGAGCATGTTTGGGTGCTATTTGCTGGTGGAGAGGTTTGTGCTCAGGAGGATGGATGGCACTGTGGCACTCACCTGTGAGTTCAGGCACACAGACAAGATTAATTAGAGCAAAGTGTCTGATAAAAAAAAATAGAGCAAAAAGTGGGTCGGACCAAAATGTGAAGATGACTACTGAAGCCATCTGTTCGTCAAAATCAGAGTCAAATTTTGTGCCTATGGAACCATCTCGTGCCTGCCTTCGCTGCAGTTGCAGTTATTAGGGAGTCCGCATATATCTTGCTGTTCTGCTTTGCTTTCGGCCAGTTGGGTACTTTTGGTATTAGCTTGTGCGTATGTTCGTGGTGGTGTTAATTAGTGTGCTTGTCTCTCGAGTCTCAGATCTTCTATTTAAGTTCAATCAAAGACCAGAAAACGCTGCGTTTTCGTGGCAGCACCAATCCTCTATGTATGTTAGTCGTCACCCTATGCCCCTACATGGGCTAAAAATTTTAAAAGACACGAATATGTCATGTTTATTTAAATATGAACAGCGCATAAAATTAGCGAGACTCTTGGACAAATTCAAAGGAATGGTAAGGGTTAATATAAACGATGGAAATCCCAAGTATTTATGGTTGGACTCTTTGGGATAGTAGAGTGCCAATGCACACTTTTCCCAAGCTAGAGCTTTTCTCCTTTAGAAAGCAAGAGACATCTACCCTGGGAAAAGCCAAAATTTGAGCTAATATGTTTGACCTTTTCAGTGGACAGTGTCATCACTTAATAATTAGAGTGGCACATTTTTTTTTTTCTTATATAAAAAAAGAATTAAATAGCAGGTGAAGGAAATTGTACTCTTTCGTCTCCCTAAATATAGTGGCAGTATGACTTTTAAATTGGTACTAAATATAATGCATTCTACATGGCTATGTTCAGATCTGGTAAAATTTATTGAAAAGGAAATCATGATTTGATGAGAAACTCCTTAGCAGTTAGAATAAATCCATGGGTACCCGGCGTTATTCTTGTTCTTTTTAAGTTGTCTTAAAATTTTTAGAGTTGTCAGTATTACGGAATGAGGAGGGAGCATACTATGGATCCGTTAATGGATCGGCCCTGCCCAACTGGAGGAATTTGGAGGAATTTGTGAGAGGAAAACAACGCTCAATGAAAAAAAGAAGCGGACCAACGCCGCTTTTAAAACCATGACGGAGCCATCGGATAAGGTGTTGAACAATCTAGACCTGAGATGTTATCTGCCTACATATAGACAGAGATGCTGGACAGAGAGGTTAAACCGATATTCTCCTCATGGCACCAATGAAGACAAGCATGGGCAGAACTCAGGATTGGGTACTTTTACAGTGCTGCTGTTTGTATAGCTAGTTCTTCTGCTGTTGGTGTTTGTTCAATCTCCGTATTGCTCATAATCTTCCTACTTCGGCCTTGAGACTGACGTATGGGCCAGGAATGTCTGGGGTTCAGGGGCAACCTGTTCTATAGACCGGTATGGGTGCTGTGTTGGGCCCTGTACTACTGCTAGGTCCATGTGGGAGCTTGGATCTACACTGAGAAAGAAAAGAGAGGTGGAGGTACTGTCCATGACATCAAAGGAAAGGGACGTGGACGGCAAAATGCTATTGGTCCTGGCGTCCTGTGTCTGACCGAGAAAGAGAGTAAGCAGAGGGGAGCAGAGCAGAGCGACGGCGGTGATGTGGTCTGGCTCCGGCGGTATGGTGGCCACAGCGTCGGCGAAGCGATTTTGCCGGCAGTTATGGCAGAGAGGCAGCGGCGGTCACGCACGCGGGCTCGAGCTGGTCACTGCGATCCCGCAACGTGGCCACACTGGAGCCCATCGACACTCTGCCGACACCCCCCTGTAAATGCTCGCACCGCAATTGTTTGCCAGCGACGTGACCTTGATGGATCCGCCTCACCTCGTCCCAACACGCGCCGCCCTAAGCTCGATCCAGGGGCTCTGCCGCCACATCCGACTTCGAGGATCCTAGGCTGAGGATCGGGGATGATACAAGCCTGACGGAATCTTGTCTGAGTCGATGGTCAACAGCTCTGTCTGCTGAACTCCTATGTCATCATCGTGCTGCCGCCTGCACTACTACTACGGCCCACATACTGTCACCCAACCAGCAGTGACGCAAGATGGGGTGGTGGAGCCCATGCACACCAGTGCTGGATGGGGGGAGAGGCCTGATCGCGAGCATCGCTACCATCGGACTACAGATGGGGTGGAGCCACTCGGCACTCCTCAGGAAAAGGAGGAGCCCAAGTGCTACTACATAGAGATCTTGATAGAGGAGCAAAGGAGGTGTAGCATGTGCGGATGATGGGAGGGGGTTTAAGAGCATATTATATTATTATGGTTTGCCCAGCTGACCGAAGCGGATTGGTGGAGATTATATATACTAGGGTTTGTTCAGTGAGCAACGTTGATCGGATGGGCTTTCCCAATTAACGAATTCAGGTTTCTTATGATGTCCTCCTCTTCAAATGACTCTTGGTTATATAAAGACAGTGGTGTTCCATAAATAGATATGACCACTTCAAAATCAAATTGTATTTCTTGGAGACAGTGATGCTGTTTCCAGGGGTGGAGGGGTGATGTAGAGTCAAGGAGGACAATTCAATTGTTGCACTTCAAGACAAAGTAAAAGTATATTAAACAAGCATTATATTGAACAGACAACCAAGGTGAGAGAGGGAAACAGTGCCGACATGCATGGTAACATGCAGATGCATCGTGAAGTAGCAAGTACACACAGTTAAATCAAAGCGGTTTGGCCATACTTAGCCTCCTCCGATGCCAACCTCTCTTAATCGAAAGGGCTGTCTCTGAAACCAAACCTGCAGTAATGTTTTATTGATCATGAGTACCACTACCTAGAAGATACTGATAAGGCAGATCTGATGCCTTGTTGGTTACTTTAATCGATGCCCAGCCGCAAATACTATTTGGCTTTGTATAGGTAGGTGGTTACATATCCTTGTCTATCTTTTGCAATCTAACACCTCAGAAATATGTGTGAGAAAGGTGGCCCCATGGCGCATATCACTCCAAAGGACGAACCAATTAACATGGGAGAGAGGTCAGGTCCGAAGTGCACGACAGATGTGATTATTTGTAATTGGCCAATGTATATGTAAGGACACACATCGACGAGTCTTAGGTAATTTCCTTCAATGAATTATGTGTAAGGATTCATTTTCCAAAGTAATTTGAATATCTATAGGAATCTAGTAGTGATTGAGGACAAAATAGCCAATAAACCTCAAGCAGCTCACCTACTTCGAATTATTATGGGCCTCCTATATATACAATGCAAACATGGTTAAGTGAAAATTGGTTCCAAATATCCTTTCTCCTTAAACCTTATACTTCCTTCATACTAAAATTGAAGTCATTTTAGAGAGGAGCTGGCTGTTCACAATTGGAAGTCGTTTGCACCTCTCAACTTTACGCTTTGGACGATATTACCCAGTCCTTCGTCTCTGAGTAACATTGTCCCAAGTGAGAACATTAATTCACGCTTCCTCGTTTGCTGTCGCGCCACGCATCTGAGAAGGAGACCACAGAGTCCTCGCTTGCTCCCCTCGCGCCAACGAGCAGCGTGAAACACATCCCAAAACGAAAAAAACGGGAGCACAACGTGAAACGAACAAATGGATGAAACGAAAACAGGGCAAGGCAATAAAAGCACTCAGAGAATCAAACCTGGGACCCCTCACCTTGTAAGACCTAACAGGTGCCAAACTGAAACTATCAAAAGGTGTTCAAGCTATTAGGGGAGAAACCAAACCTTATTTAATAAGGGTAAACAGGTAAAATGCACCCAAACTAATCATACCTTGGTAGTCCAAATCACAGTCCAAAACGACTTGATTTTTAAGTATGGAAGGAGTATAAGCTATACACTTGATCACTTCAGCATCCAACCAATTATGGGGTAACTCCATCTTTTTATTGAAATCTTGTTCAGATGATATTTGCATTGTCAATATAGGCATTGACTAGAATAAATACTTGCTACCTCCATTCAAAATTATAAAGTTTATTCCAACTTTAATGGAAAGATCAAAAGACGTGATGTTTGACCAAATTTACCATAAAATATAAACTTTATAACAACAAATAAACACTAGATTCTTTATTAATTACATTCTTATAGTATACCTATTTGACGTCATAAATCTTTTGTAACTTTTCTCTAATTTTGGTAAAACTTGAGATGCTAACTCTACAAAAAATGCAATGACTTATAATTTGGAATCTGACGAAGTAAATACGAAGCAGATACCTCTAATCGCCCAAATACAAGGAATTAGTTGTGACAATAAAGAGGGTCGGTAGTTTAAACAAACATAAGACAAATTGTGGTACATATAATCACGATTAAAATGATCATTACTTTTTAAACAATTGTGATATCACCTTACCGTAGTGTGTTATCGTTTGACATAATGACGGCTAACATGACTTGTCGAATTTGCTCAGCTCAAAGTTCACGCCAATGTCACTTTGGTTGAAGTTACCGGCAGCAGTGATATATTAATGTCAGTGAAAGGTTTGAGCAGTAGGCGACAGACGCCACCACTGCTGAATTGTGTATAGTTTTCTACAATTTTCTAGAATTGGGAAACACATGACTCACAGTGATAAGTAATCACTGTCCCCTCCACCCTGACAGCAATGGTGCTCTCCGACAATGATTGTGTGTGTTAAAGAAAAGATGCCAACCCTCAAAGCTATTAATGCCAGGCCCGGGCTTAGCAATGGAAAGCCAGTCCTATCACTTCTAATTGCACGCTATCAGTTTAGATCTTGGCCATGATCCAAGGTTCCGAGTAGTACTTGGTAATTTGAGTTTCTTCAACCGTATACGAACTAAAAGATTGAGCCTGTTCAGGAACATTCTGTCAATGAGAAAGTGCAAACACCCTCGCTAGCCTTCCCAGATCAGTTT